>JAENPR010000926.1:0-257928 GCA_018135685.1 Themeda triandra | reverse complement strand
GCACATCAAGAATGTTTGATTCAATTGAAGAATGATAGTGGCATTGAGTCAATTACTTTTGGCAATAACAAGAAAGGCAAGGTTGTTGGTTTGGGCAAGATTGCAATATCAAATGACATGAGTATCTCCAATGTGATGCTAGTTGAAAGCTTGGATTTCAATCTTCTCTCCGTGGCACAAATTTGTGATCGAGGCTACAAGTGCATTTTTGGGGCAAATGATGTTGAGGTAGTTTCTCTTGATGGCTCCAACTTGGTGTTCAAAGGCTTTAGATATGAGAATCTCTATCTTGTTGATTTCAACACTAGTGAAGCTTCTTTGACAACATGTTTGATATCAAAATCAAGCTTGGGTTGGCTTTGGCATAGAAGGCTTGGGGTATGTTGGCATGAAACAATTGAAGAAGCTCACACAACACAACCTTGTTGAAGGCTTGAAAGATGTTGTATTTGAGAAGGACAAGTTGTGTAGTGCATGTCAAGCCGAAGCAAGTTGGAAGCTCACATCCAAAGAAGAGCATAATGAGCACATGCAAAGCATTTGAGTTGTTGCACATGGATCTATTTGGCCCAACTACATACACAAGTATTGGTGGCAACAAGTATGGGTTTGTCATAGTGATGACTTCACAAGATTCTCATGGGTATTCTTTCTTAGTGACAAGAGTGAAGTGTATGACACCTTCAAAACCTTTCTCACTAGAGTTCACAATGAGTTTGACATGAGAATCAAGAAAGTGAGAAGTGACAATGGGAGTGAATTCAAGAATACAAGAATGGAAGAATTGTGATCACTATGGCATTGGTCATCCAATTCTCGGCCAAGTACACTCCACAATCAAATGGCCTAGTTGAGAGGAAAAATAGAACATTGCTTGATATGGCTAGATCAATGCTTCATGAGTACAATGTTAGTCAATCATTTTGGGATGAAGCAATCAACACGGCATGCTACTATATCAATAGGCTCTATTGTCATACTTTGCTTGAGAAGACCCCATATGAGTTACTTCA
This sequence comes from Themeda triandra, assembly GCA_018135685.1. Lineage (NCBI taxonomy): Eukaryota > Viridiplantae > Streptophyta > Magnoliopsida > Poales > Poaceae > Themeda > Themeda triandra. The sequence continues at coordinate 256,915 of JAENPR010000926.1, read as the reverse complement.
TGGAAGAAAGCCCAACATTGACTATTTTAGAGTGTTTGGTTGCAAATGCTACATCTTGAGAAAGGGCACTAGATTGGGAAGTTTGAAAAGAGATGTGATGAAGGGTTCCTACTCGGTTATTCAACTACAAGCAAGGCTTATAGAGTTTGGAACAACTCAAGTGGCACTCTAGAGGAAGTCCATGATGTGCAATTTGATGAAACCAATGGGTCACAAGATGAAGATGAGAATCTAGAAGATGTTGGAGGAACTCAATTGGTTGAAGCTATGAAGAACATGGACATTGGTGACATAAGAGCAAAGCAAGTGGTTGTTGTGCAAGATGATAAAGATGAAGTGCTCAATTCTCCATTGAGGCAAGCTAGCAATGCTCAAGTGCAAGATCATGGTGCTAGTTCATCAAATGAAGACAAGTCAAGTGATCAACCAAGCTCAAGCAATCAAGTGCAAGTGCTACAACCACAACACGTTGCAAGAGATCACCCAATTGATAGTGTTATTGGTGATATTGGAAGTGGTGTGCAAACAAGATCAAGAGTGGCAATGATTTGTGAGTATGCATCATTTGTGTCAACCAAAGAGCCAAAGAAAGTTGAGGAAGCCATGGATGATGCCGATTGGATCATGGCAATGCAAGAAGAGCTCAATAACTTCACAAGAAATGATGTGTGGGAGTTAGTTGAGAGGCCGGAGGATCACAATGTCATTGGAACTAAATGGGTTTTCAAGAACAAGCAAGATCAAGATGGTGTTGTGATTAGAAACAAAGCAAGACTAGTTGCACAAGGCTATACTCAAGTTGAAGGTCTTGACTATGATGAAACATATGCTCCCGTGGCAAGATTGGAGGCAATAAGGATACTATTGGCTTATGCATGTGCCCACAACATTAAGTTATATCAAATGGATGTCAAGAGTGCATTTCTCAATGGGATCATCAATGAGCTAGTATATGTTGAGCAACCTCCTAAGTTTTGAAGATGAGTAGAAGCCCAACCATGTGTACAAGTTGAAGAAAGCTTTGTATGGCTTGAAGCAAGCACCTAGAGCATGGTATGAGAGATTGAAGACTTTTCTTCACTCCAAGGGGTTCATTATGGGCAAGGTTGATACTACTCTATTCACCAAGAATATTGGTAAAGATCTCTTCATTGTGCAAATCTATGTTGATGATATCATCTTTGGATCAACCAATCAAGCATATTGTGAAGAATTTGGTGAAATGATGGCAAAAGAGTTTGAGATGTCCATGATTGGTGAACTTAGCTATTTCCTTGGTCTTCAAGTCAAGCAATTGAAGAATGGGACATTTGTGAGTCAAGGGAAATACATAAGGGACATGTTGAAAAAGTTTGGGATGCAAGATGCAAAGCCAATCTCAACTCCAATGGGCACCAATGGGAATCTTGATAGTGATTTTGATGGCAATATGGTGAATCAAAAGGAATATCGGTCTTTGATTGGAAGCCTACTCTATGTCACCGCATCAAGGCCGGATGTCATGTTTAGTGTTTGCATGTGTGCTAGATATCAAGCCTCACCTAGAGAGTCATCTCACGGCCGCAAAGAGAATATTGAGGTACTTGAAGCAAACAAGAGATGTTGGATTGTGGTATCCCAAGGGGTCAAAGTTTGAATTGATTGGATATTCCTGGACTCCTGACTATGGTGGTTGCAAGATCAATAGAAAGAGCACAAGTGGTACATGTCAACTTCTTGGAAGATCACTTGTGTCATGGTCCTCAAAGAAACAAAATAGTGTGGCAATCTCTACCGCCGAAGCCCCGAATATGTTAGTGCGGGGGAGTTGTTGTGCACAATTGCTTTGGATGAAGTCAACTTTGAAGGATTATGGCATCAACTTCAAGAATGTGCCATTGTTTTGTGACAATGAAAGTGCAATCAAGATGACACAAACCCGGTTCAACATGGAAGAACAAAAGCATATTGACATAAGGCATCACTTCATAAGAGATCATCAACAAAAGGGTGACATTTCCATTGAAAGTGTGGGCACCGATGATCAACTTGCCGACATCCTCACCAAGCCACTTGATGAAAGAAGGTTTTGCAAGCTAAGGAATGAGTTGAACATTCTTGATTTCTCAAACATGTGTTGAATGCACCCCACCACTACTTGACATGCCTCTCCTTCGACAATGCAAGGTACCATTGTGTGACATGTCATTCATGCTTAGGATTATACTTATGATAGCACATGTAGACATACAAGGTGCATTTGGAGCATTCATGATAAATCAAATGTGTTTGATGTATATATGCTTACCACTATTGCTTCTATGCTTTGCTTGATCTAGTGGTGACATATGACATGTTTGTGGGCTTGCAATCCTAGTGTTGAATCTAGAATATTTGCTACAAGTGTTTAATTCAACATAGGCAAGATAACCCTTGTCATGAGGTGTGAAGAAGCTTGTCTTTGGTTCAAACCGAATTAAATGTCTTTGGCAAGTGGTCTAGATTGAACCAAATTTGACTAAAGTTTTGCTTACTCCATCAAAGTCATTTTCTCTCCACAATTTGATCCCATTTTTGGGCAATTGTTGACAAAGGGGAGAGAGAAAAGATGATTGAACATGATAAAGGGGTAAATAAAATTTTGATGCACACAAGAAGGGGAGCAAGCTCATGAACAAAGTTATTGCATTTGTTTGTGCATTCTCATATGACTTGCTCATGGCACCTAGTTTAAAGTTTTATACAAGTAGTGTCTCCTTGCTTGTGTGGCGCAATGCTAGTATAGGACTTGTATGATGAAATGATCTACTAGCATGCATAGGTTGTAACTAGACTCCCTTACTTTACAAGTGGTTCAAGAACTTTGCTTATAATGTTGATCTCATGAGGTTCTTGAGTTTTTGATGGGTGTCTAGTTACTTCATGGTGCTAAGGATGGTGTTTATTGCAACTCCGATTGGTATCACGCTTCAAGGTCCATTTCTTACACCTTAGCATCATTTTGGTAGAATTACTCTCCCCACACTTTTATCCATGCATATGTGCAAAGCTTCAAATCCAAACTCTATGCACATATGTAGGGGGGAGTAATACTACCCAAACCGAACTTGCTATAGTTGTCCAAATCCCTCTTGTGAGCTTAATGATTGGACAAGTATGACAAGTTCAAAATCTTTATTATAAAATCATCTTTGTTGAGGTTGTCAAAAAGGGGGAGATTGAAAGTCCCTAGTTTGGTTTTGGCTAATTGATGAAACCTAGGACTAACCTTGTTTATCTAAGTGGTTGATTTAGAGAAAGGTTGTCCACATGATGAGCTTATTGCATATGAAGCATGACACATGTCATGTGATCAAAGATGAAGATCAAGACGATGCTTGGCTCCATGGACCGGTGTTGAAGGTGAAGGGCTAGTCGAGGCTTCGGAGTGAAGGACCATGCGATGGTGAAGCTCGGGCAAGACTAGGCGCCGATGGACCGATGCACGGTGAAGGGCAAGTGAAGTCGAGGTCGATGGATCGAGACGGTCACATGATGGTGTGAAGTGTTCATATCATTTGGAGGAACAAAATGGGCTCAAGGCAAAGGTATAACCGGATAGGGCCATTTTGTTTTGCACTCAAGACACCATAGAGGGTGAGTGGTTTAGGATCGATAGCCGCACTATTAAGAGGGGAAGTCTTATCGGCTATTCGACGCACGGGTGCCACTAGGTGAATTCATGAAGTGCATTGCATGTAGGGCCTAGTGAGCTAACCTAACCTTTGGGAAATGTTTGTGAAAAGCTAACACAAAGCACATGGAGATGTACACTTGGTGGTGTTGGCACATTTACAAAGGTGGCATTTTGGTCTTGTGGTGTGGTTTGCGGGGTAGAGATGGGTTTGGTCCCTCTCTTCCTCCCGCCGAGCCTGAGTGGATTCGGCGCTTAACCGAGAAAAATGGATGCATATTTTCTATTGCGCGGATGCAAAATTTGGTTGAATTCATGCTATCTTTGTTGATCAAGTTGGTATACTTGTTGGATAGCATGTTCGAGAAGTTGGCGTCACGACGGGCTGAAAAAACAAAGTTTTGGCTTGACGCCGGACGCCACGAGGCTTGGGCCGGACGCGTCCGGCGCATTGTGTCTTGGCGTGAGCGGAGTGTCGCGCGTCGGACGCGCGGACGACGCGACGGCATGACGCGGGCCGTTCACTTGTGTAGAGTCCGACGCGTTGGGACTTCGGCGCGAGGGCCGCTTCCAGGCCATCTGGCGCGGCGGATCGGTCGTGCGTCCGGCGGCCGGCGGACGCCGGGACCGAACCCGAGTTTCGGCCGGTCTGTCGGGCCGACGCTGGCGCCTGACGCGCAACGGCGAGCGCCGGACGCCGCGGACGCCGACGTGGCGGCACGTGGTTATCCTTGGCGCCAACGGTCGTCAGAAATGCGCGCGTGGGCTGGAGCGCCGGGCGCGTCGGCGGCTGCGGAGGACGCGTCCGCCGCGTGAAAATTCACCCCGAGGGGGCAACGGCTAGTTTGAAGAGTTTGGGCTATAAATAGATGGGTGGCGGGCTTGGCTCTCTCTCTGGCTCTCCCAACTCATTCATTCATCCTTTGGCGAAGAAACACTCTCCCTCTCATCTCTCTTGCTTGATTGTGAATCCAAAGTGAGATTGAGAGATCACCTAGTGCATTGCATTGCTTGAGGGCATCTAGTGGCACTTGTGGGTGGTTTTGCCGGTGGATTTCTTGTTACTCTTGGAGGGTACCGCTCCTAACCGGCTTGGAGATTATTGGAGGCGTTGGCAAGAGAAGGTGATTGTTCTTGGCCACCTCCGGTTGATTGTGAGAGGTTTGAGCTCACCTCGTGGGGATCTCGAAGAGCATCCTAGTGGATTGCGCGTGTCGTTGCTGGAGTACCTCGCTTGAGAGTGGTGTTTGCGGTGCCTTGCGGGCGAGCCTTGAGGGGCTAGTGACTTGAGGGTCACACCGAGGAACCATCTAGGTGTTGGTCGACACAACGGGTGACGTAGCTTGGCGGTGCCCAAGTGAACATCCTGGGATAAATCATTGTGTTCATCTTGTCTCCGGTGATTGGTCATCATCCTTTGTGTGTTGCCGATTGTGATTGATTGTTCATCTTATTGGTGATTGTCAACCTCGACTCTGCGTTGGTATAACACGCTCCTACCCTATCTTGTATTACTTTGATTACTTTCTTGCAAAGTAGAATTGCTTGCGTGGTCGGTCGGGAACCACAACTTGTGTAGACTAAATCCCGTGGGTAGAATTGCTTGTGTGGTCGGTCGGGAACCACTCCTTGTGTAGATTAAATCCCGTGGGTAGAACTCTTGATCACTAGTGGTAGCTATTGTTTGTGCTAGTGATCACCTACTAGAATTGTTTGGATAAGAGGCTTGCAACATCTAGTAGGCTAAGCAAAACTTGCTTTCCGCCGTTTGTGTATCTAACGAAGTTTGCTTAGTGAGTTTGTAGAAATTTTTATAGGCTATGCACCCCCTCTAGCCATCTAGGACCTTACACCCGCCTCCCCGCATCTCCACATCCTCCGCGGCCGATCGGTGGCCGCCGCGTTCCTCCTCCTCCTTCTCCTCCCCGCGCTCCTCCTCAAGGCGGCGTAGGCCGATTGGCCAGGGACTTGGCGCCCGAGCTCGGACTCGTCTTCGAGCATGATGGGCTGCTGCTCGATCCGCCCGTCGCGGAATAGAGGCCGCCGGCTGCGCGCCATCGCCCCTTGGTCGCCCGCCGCGTCACCCGACCGCGCTGACGACGTCGGGGTCTCGAGCGGGAGGGCAGTCGAGGCCGTGGTGGTGGTGGCATCCTTCTCCCCCGTAGCCTTGGTCACGGCCCCGGCACCTGCACGGGACGCAGCTGCCATCAGCTTGCCACGCCTAAGTGCATCCTTGGCCCGCTCTAGCAAAGCTGGAGTAGAAGGAGGAAGGATCACTCCACCCGGCATTGACGGGGTGCCACTCGACCCTCCTGGTCTTCAGCCTTTTAGTAGGCGGCATAGGGGGGAGGGATGGTAACGTCAACGCAGGAGTGCTTGGTCTGAAAAGAAAGAGAAAAACAAAAATCACTATGACGAGACGTTCACACATAAGCGAAAAGACAACGGAGGCGGGGTCGATTGAAAAGCTTACCCAGCGGTCGAGGTGGCGCGCCCGAGCCACCCGGCCTGCTCAAAGCGCTCGGGGGGCTGTCGAGCCTCAGTCGCCCCCCTCGAGTCACTCGAGGACTTGGGGCCTCGAGCCCGCCGCTTGCGCCGCTCGGGGGCGAGACCACTCGCGGCCGCCCCGTTCAGCCGACTCCTTGGCCGGGTGGGCACGGTGTCCCTTACGGATCCCGAGGTCTGTGGGTCGAGTCCGCTCGGCCCGGCGGTCGCCGGAAGGAGCCCGGCGTTGCTCGCCATCTTCGCGCAAAAGTTGAAGTGCGCACATTTGCAGCCTCATGCTTTGCCGGGTGTGCGCGCCGTTGAAGATGAATGGTGGCGGGAGGAAGAGTCCCGCCGCGTCGGAGATGGCACCCGCCCGCCATGGCTAGAGCGGCGGGCGACTCCTCTCGCCGCCACAACGAGCCGGCGACGGCGACGACGCGGTGGCCGGAGCGTTGAGACGCCCCCGCTACTTGCTCACGGCGACGGCGCTCGAAGCGCCGCGGCGCGACGACTCCTCTGGCAGCTGCCCCGAACCCGACGACGAGTCATCGCGCGAAGGCCCGGCGCCAAAGCTAGCTCACACGCGAGAGCGGAGGAGGCGTCGGGGCTCGGGTGGCGGTGGCGCCATCGTCGATCGCCTCGTCGTCTTCCGTCGTCATCGCCCTCGTCCTCGTCGGTCGACTCGAGACTAGAGCTCCGGTCGGTCGGGTCCGGCCGCCCACGTATTTCACGCGCCGCGGCGCCTAGCCTTACGCTCGAGTCTCCTCTAAGTCACGAGCCTTCTTTGCTCTCTTCCCTTTTCGAGAGCACGGCGGCGTGTTCTCGTTCGCCCCTCAGGCGTCTTACCTCGCGGACGGGCGCGTCCTCCATCACCGGGGGCCTCGACTCCGCGTGGTCGTTGATATTCTGAAAAAAGGGGGGAACAGGCCTCGATAAGGATCGCTCGAGTAAAAGAAACGACGAAAGAGAATCTCGAAAAAACTCACAAAGCCCACCAGGTTGAAGGCCGGACGCATGCGGAAGAGGCCGACTTGGTTCTCGCCGAAGTTCCTCCCACCGTCAATCGCGTCGCGCCCGAGAACCCACGATTGTGGCGGCCGGGAGGAGCGCGTCCGACATCCTGCACGGCCGCGAGCGCCGCGGGATCAGCGTCCTCCGTCATCCGGTCGAGCCGTAGCGGGCGCTCGGCGAGCGGAAGCACCCGGCGGCCGGTGGAACTCGGCAACCACGTGCGCAATGTTGAAGAAGAGGTTGCCGGACCTCCGGTGCGGAGGCTCGAAATGGCGTTGAGCAAGGAGTCCATGCGGGCCGGCGCGCTGTGGCCGGCCGTGCGTCCGTTGAAACCGGCGCGGTTAGCACGGCGTCGGTGTATTCCGGAAGAGGCCCTTCTCGTTGCGGAGGTAGAACCATTCTCGGTCCCGGCGGCGTTGTTCGACGTCCACGCGCCGGATAGCCAGCACTCCTTCCTCTTCGGCCGATCGAGCGGGAACCCGCTCGAACGTAGCGCGGACCTTCGGTTTCTTCTTCTTCTCTCTTCCTCCTCGTTCTCCTCTTCCTCCTCCTCGTCACCGTCATCACCGTCGTCGTCGGCGGCCTCCTTGTCCTTCACCGCCTTGGTGAAGAGCATCGCCTTAAAGATGTGGGTGAACAGGTCCCCTGCAACGGCGCCATACCCGAGATACCCTCTCACACACGGCGGCGTAAGTAGCCGCGAGCGAGATGGCGTTGGGGTTGAAGTGCTTTGGAGCTCAACCCGAAATGGTGGGGAGCGCCCGCATGAAGCGGCTCGGCCGCGCACAGAAGTCCCCGCGGTGGAACCCGATAAAACTCAGGATGTAGCCGGCGGGGATTGGGCTCAGTGGTCGTCGTCCGGCACCCGCCACTCCGGTGACCCTCCGCCGGATTGGGCGGAAGCAATCCGCCATTGACCGAGGTTGATCGAAGCATCGCCTCGGTCACCGAGGACCGAGGCCACGGAAGCGCCTCCTCCATCACCACCGGCGTGGGATGCTTGGCAGCCTCCTTGCCTTTGCCCTTGCCTTTCCCACCGGCGCCCGACGAGCCCCGACCGTCTTTCCCGACGACTCCTCATGTCGGCGACGGAGATGGCGGAGGAGCAACGACGGCGAAGAGCACGAGGAACGGTGGCGCGGGGACGGTGGCGCAGCACGGCTGCGGCTGGGAGCTAGCTAAAGGCGGTCGCGGGCGGCGGCGGCGTGATTGCAGATACGGTGGCGGCGGATTGAATCTAGAGCAGGCGCAACCGACGGCAGAGCGCGGGAAGCGAGAATGCGGGGAAGAAGAACCGGGAGCCTACTCCTCCATATTTATAGAGCCCAAGCCGATCCGCGTGAATCGCATCCAACGGCCTAGATTACGCCATCCAACGGCCGCGCGCCCCCGGCGGACTCGACGAAAAACGGTAACCGCATTTATTGCCCTGACAAACCGCCACCTACCTCCACTTACAGGGTGCACGCGTCGCCAAGCCACGATCACCACGATGCGTCGATTTCCGCCTAAAAAGGCGCGCCGCTTCCAACGGACGGATGCGCCTCGAACAGGCGTAACGACGGGACGTCTCGACAGACGGTCCCTTACACGGTAAGAAACCCAGGGACCCCGGTCCCACAAGTAAGTCTCGAGGAGCGGAGGTGACCCACGGACGGGTTCGAACGGCCGCCCTCGAGCACCCGAGTTAGGGCGCCTATGGGAAGGAACCCTCGAAAGGTTCCGCTCGAGAACGAACCCTCGAACCCGGATGGCGTGTCCAAGGCGGGGCACTAGGTATCCAAGAGATCCCGTCGACGGGAGGCACTCGAGCCGCCGGTCCCCGAACGGGGCCGGTCCTCTCCTGGAAACTAAGCGCCCGGCTCTAATGAGAGCGCCCCGGGCCACGGCCGTCTCCCTCGAAAGGAGGCGAGCTCTCACTTGGACTACCCGCCATCGGCTCACGGGGGTATGGCGCTCGCTCGGTCGCGAGTAGTGTCGGACCTCTCACCACTTGGATCGATCCAAGAGATCCAACAGGAACTGGATCACGACTCGGCCCGGCCATTCGAGGCTCGGGGGCTCGAGTCACATAAACAACCTCCTCGACACGGGAGGAGCGGGGAAATACTCGGGGCTCGAACGGTTGTCGAAATCTCCCGCCTCGAGCTGCTACAACTCCAGTTAATAATACTCTTACGCAAAAAACCGTTCATCTCAAAGCCCCCGCAGGAATGCCTCATTCCTCTCGGGGCCTCGGGCTACCCCGCGGGGACGCTCGCGCGCCCCACGGAGAAAGGACGACATGACTCCTCGAAACAACGTGACCCTAGGTCTAGGTACTTCAACTCCACTTCATGATCCCTTGCTTGAAGTTTTTCACAATCAAGTAAGGGCTCGGGGCTACCGTCGGATACCTAGATTAGGGGTCCTAAATTGGGTGAATTAAAGATGAGCAAATCGGCCTCATCCCTCTCTAAAAATCCCAAAGGCTAACGACCCGAGAACCCCGTAATCCTACTCATACCGGGCCGACCCACTATCGGCCCACAAAGCCTCGAACCTCCTAAACTCGAGCGTGGCCGCTCACCCGCTCGAGAGAGAAGTACGGAAACCGCTCGAGCGTATGACCGCTCGAGGCGACGACGACAACCGCTCGAGCGAGCAACCGCCGAGCGGGACGCGAGAACGCCGAGCGAGCGGTCGCCGAGTCCGCTCTCAATCATTGCCCGTCCCGTAGCTCGCACATGGCTACAGGGCTCGAATAGCGCCGACGTCGCCGACACCACCTAACCCCATGGCTCGTAACCCGCAATAGTGGAGCTTACGCCGGTCGCTTCACCATTACGCTTGCCCGTCTCCCGGATTCGAGGATGGCGGCGCTACTGTTAAGCCATGCTTTGCACTGTGCCTCGTACGGCACTCCCTCCAAACACCATTGTCAACCCTCCGTACCACCAACTACGTCGTCCCGTCCCGTCGCTCGGATCGTTGCCCTCTCGAGGCAGCCCCCAACCGCTCGAGGAGTGGTGATGGACAGGACCTGAGCATGGGGCACACAGTGCCCTGTCTTTCCCACCTCAACGACCATACCGCGGGGTTTCCGGGCGCACGTGCTCGGTTACGCCTGCACCATACCTCGACTACGTCGCCCACGATCGAGGAGGACGAGTAGGCCATTATTGCCCACGCTACGGCTCGAGCCGGACCACAGGGAGCGTCTACAGTCCCGATGACTTGACATGGCGCATGTACCTCGACGTCACGCCCACGACAGCCCTATCTACTCTGTACTCCTGAGCCTCCTCTTGGCCTATAAAAGGGGATGCCAGGGCCTAGTTCAGGGGAGGCTTTTACGACACACACGTTCCCACATTTTCACACACTCATTCACGGCTAAGTCCCGCTTGTATTCACCCCTGTACAAGCACCTCGGTGCAAGATAATACAGATCTCTCCCCACTGCTGGACGTAGGGCATTCTTTGCCTGAACCAGGATAAACGCTTGTGTCCATCTTGCATCACCATCCGGATTAGGGAGCACGCATAGAAATTTACTCGTTGGTGTCATACCCCCCGGGGTACGAAACACCGACAATTACGCCGCCCATGCCCCGGATTCGAGGATGTCGAGTGCTACCGTGATACCACGCCGTGCACCGTGTCGCGTACGGCACCCCTTCAAACGCCATTGTCAACTCTCGGTGCCACTAAGACCGTCGCTCGGTCCTGACGCCGACGGACTCTCGACCCCTCAAGGCGGCCCTCAACCGCTCGAAGAATGATGACGGATGTGATCGGCGTACGGGCGTGCGAGACCCGTCCATCCCACCTCGATAGCCGCTCGACGGGGTTCCGGGCAAGCCATCATCGCCCGCGTCTCGATTACGTCGGCTCGCATCAGCAGGACGGTCGGGACATCATCACCCATGCTTGCTACGAGGCTCAAACCGTGCCAAAGCATGAATCCACGAGCTCGAACCGGACCATAGGAAGTGTCCACGGTACCGACTCGACCTCGACGCCCATGCCTCGACATCATGCATACGGCCCGCCTACTCTTGTACTCCCCGAGCCTCCCCTTGGCCTATAAAAGGGGACGCCGGGGCCTAGTCTAGGGCAGGTTCTCATGCTCACAACGCACTCCACGCACCAAGTCCCCGACTACCTTGTATTCACCCCCTACAAGCACTTCGGTGCAAGATAATACAAGTCTCCTCCCCCGCCGGACGTAGGGCCTTTTTTGCCCGAACCAGGATAAATCCCTTGTGTTCTTCTTGCATCACCATCCGGATTAGGGAGCACGCTTAGAAATTTACTTGTTGGTGTGATACCCCGGGTACGAAACACCGACGGTTGGCGCGCGAGGAGAATCTTTGCGTGTTTTTGCCCGATTCCCGCCATTTTCCGGATGGCATCATCCGCTTCCTCGCTTCCATTCGCCACGGTGATCTGGTTTGGGAGCCTGGAGTTCGTGTTGCTCGGCCCAGGCCACGACATGGCTCTGCTCTCGATCGGTGAACCAGGAGGGGGACGCTCGTCACCCCCACGCGCTGGTGGAGCCGCGCGCCGACCACGCCACCACGGCTCACCACCACGTCGCCGACGCCATCAGCACCAGCGTCATCGCCAGTAGGCATAGGGCCTTGAGCACCCCGCTAGCATGCCCTCTGCCCGGGATGCCACGACGCACCCCGAGGGTGCCGAGTGCGCGGCGGGAGTGGCGTGGCGGAGTTCTTGACATAGACCCCGGCTTCACGTTCGCCATGCGCTCGCCGAGAGAGCCCGGCGTGGCGCCTCGATCGCGCGCACGGCCGACATCGCCCAACTTGTTGCCGCACGGGCTCTACCGAGCTCGTCACGGCTCCCGTTCGGGCTCACCAACACCGCCGCCACCTTTGCCAATGAGATCCAGTCGGCGATGGGTCCGCAAGAGGAGAGCCCGGGCCCCCTCTTACGCGCCACCATGGACTTGGAGATCGTATGGCCGGCGTCGGTGGATCGCGGGTTTGATAGAGCACCTGGCTCACAACGCTACACCACGTTCGGGAACATGCGCCCGCCGGATCGAGGAGGAGAGCACGGGAGGCCACCCGGACGCCGTCGGTGCTAACCCGGACACTCCGATGACTTGAACTCGAGGTGCTACGGCCCAGCCTCGCGAGTGCTTTCATCTCGATGACGACGTCCCGTCGGATGAGGAGACAGAGACGGCACCGCCGCGGCCGTCCCTACGCCCAACCGGGCGAGATGTAACACCGGCCCGGTCGGGACATCGGCGGTGGAGCCCCCGGGTGATCGAGCCACGCGGGCCGCCACCTCGAGCCCAAGACAACCAACGACTGAAGATGACGCTCGAGCGGCTCGGTGGGCTCGATCCAGAAATCGAGACCAAGATGGATGCGCGCCACGCAAACTTGGAATTGCTCAAGAGGACCCTTGAGCTAGGCCAACTCCCTCCACCTCGACCACTTGGCACTCGAGGAAAGCACGAGACGTCCTCAACCGCATCGTCAACGATGGGCGGCCCCGAGGAACCGGCCGAGCCGGCTCACTTCCCTCGAGCTAGCCAAATGTCCTTGTGGCACCCATCTTTGTTGCGGGACATGCTCGCACCGTCGAATCCGCATGCATTACGGATACGGGACGAAGTTCAAGGGCTCCTCCAAGCCGCAGCCGTTCAGCAGGCTGAAAGCTCAGCTTCGAGACAGTGTGAGGCAGCCCCAGAACAACCACGGCACGAGCGGGAGGGTTCCGTCCACCAAGAGGCGCCCCCTCAAGGTGGTAGAGCCCCTGCTCGAGATCGCATCCTCGACAACCGCGCGCCTCAAAATGCACGTCACGACATCAATGACAATCGACGACGCAAGGCCGCAGGTGCCGAGGACCGTGGCTACAAGGCCCATCGAGGGGGGCGCTACGACAGCGACGAGGACCGGCAGGCTCCCGAGCCGCCGGGCCCTCGAGTCTTCAGTCGAGCTATCCGCAACACGCCGTTGCCTAACCCATTTTGACCCCCCACGAGCGTGGTCAAATACAACGGGGAGACCAAGCCAGAGCTCTGGCTTGCCGATTTTCGGCTGGCCTGCCAGCTGGGAGGGGCTCGAGAGGATAGGGCAATCATACGCCAGCTTCCTCTGTTTCTCTCTGACACCGCTCAACGGTGGCTCGAGGAGCTTCCCCCCAACCAAATTTACGATTGGGCCGATCCGGTTCAAGTTTTCGAGGGGAACTTCAAGGGCACCTACATCCGACCCGGCAACTCGTGGGATCTTCGCAACTGCAAGCAGAATGCCACGGAGTCCCTCCGGGACTTTGCTCGGCGTTTCTCCAAGCTGCGCACCGAGCTGCCGCACATCCCTGATCACGACGTCATCCTGGCGTTTGTCTCAGGCACCACATGCAAAGAACTCGTGCGAGAGCTCGGGCGCAACCGCCCAAAGACGGTCGACGAACTCATGGACGTCGTCGCTGACTACGCTGCCGGCGATGAGGCCGTGGGAGCCTTCTTTGGTGGAGCTGGAACAAGCCCGCGCCGCCCCGAGAGACGGTGAGGGCTCGAGCAAGGCCCGGAAAAGAACGGGAAGAAGAAAAGGGCAACCAAGCAAGGCAAGCGCGGTCGTGGAAGACGAGGTGGCCGCGGCCGAGCGCAAGAAGCCTAGACCCCCTCGGATGGGGCCGTCTTCGACGAATCTTTAAACAAACCATGCCCATACCATAAGGAGCCGGTCAAGCATAACCTCGAGGACCCGTATGCTTTGAGGCTACTTCAAGAAGCTCGGCCTTGGCAAAGGTGATGACAAGAAAGACAAGGGTGGTGACGATCGAGTCAATGACAACGACGACAATGGGTATCCACCCATTACCGAGTGCTATATGATCTATGGCGGCCCAACCACACCCAGATGACGCGTTGAGAGCGGAAGAACGAGCGCCGAGAGGTCTTCACCGTGAAGCCTGCCACGCCTCAATTCCTGGACTGGTCGGATGCTCCCATCACGTACGACAGTGATGACCATCCAGAGCATGTCACCAACCCCGGCGCGTACCCCCTCGTCGTCGATCCAATCATCCTCAACGCCCGCTTCACCAAGGTCCACATGGATGGAGGCAGCAGCCTCAACATCATCTACATGGAGACACTCACGCTGCTCGGCATTACGAGGCCCAACTCAAGCCGAGCGCCGGGGGCTTTCACGGAGTCGTCCCTGGCAAGAAGGCGCTCACGATCGGCCTCATCGACCTCCCCGTCGTCTTTGGCACACGCTCGAACTTCCGTAGGGAGATCATCACTTTCGACGTACCCAGCTTCGAGGGGACCTACCACGCCATCTTGGGCAGGCCGTGCTACACCCAGTTCATGGCGATCCCCAACTATGCCTACCTCAAGCTCAAGATGCCGGGGCCAAAGGGAGTCATCACCGTCAACTCCACATACGAGCACGCGTACCACCGGCGTGGAGTGCGTCGAGTACGGGGAATCCTTGTCCACGTCCAAAGATCCGCCAAGACGCTCGACCACATGGCGGCCGAGGCCTTTGCACCATCACCCAAGCGACAGGCCGGCAACTTCGAGCCCGCCGAGGACACCAAGAAGATCCCGCTCGATCCGAGCTCCTCGGGGAGAAGACGCCGATCATCGCGCCTCCTCGACGCGCGCATAGGAAGCCGTGCTCGTCAACTTTCTCCGCGCAAACGCCGATATGTTTGCGTGGAGTCCTCGGACATGCCCGGCATACCGAGGGATGTCGCCGAGCACGCTTGGAGATCCGTCCGGTTCGAGACTGTCAAGCAACGCTGCGCCGCTTCGACGGGAGAAGCGGGGATCATCCGCGAGGAGGTCGAGAAGCTCGAGAAGGCCGGATTCATCAAGGAGGTACATCATCCCGAGTGGTTAGCTAATCTGTACTAGTAGAGAAAAAGAATGGAAAAATGAGGATGTGTGTAGATTACACTAGTTTAAATAAAGCTTGTCCCAAGGTTCCATTTCCTTTGCCTCGAATAGATCAAATCGTTGATTCCACCGCGGGTTGTGAAGTACTTTCCATTCTCGATGCCTACTCCGCTATCACCAAATCAAAATGAAGGAGTCCGACCCCAGCTCGTGACTTCATTCATCACTCCTATGGGCATGTACTGTTATGTCACGATGCCTTTCGGCCTTCGAAACGCCGGGGCAACATATCAGCGCTGCATGCTTCACGTTTTCGAGAAACATATAGGAGAGACTGTCGAGGCCTACGTCGACGACATCGTTGTCAAAACTCAAAAAGTAGAAAATCTTGTCGCGGACCTCGAGTTGACGTTTGGATGTCTCCGAGCTAAAAACATCAAGTTGAATCCCGAGAAGTGTGTCTTTGGCGTGCCTCGAGGCATCTTTGTTAGGGTACATCGTATCCCGTGGCATCGAGGCCAATCCCGAGAAGGTCGCGGCCATCATGAGAATGGGGCTGATTCGAGACCTAAAAGGGGTGCAAAAGATCACTGGGTGCTTAGCCGCTCTCAGCCGGTTCATTGCGCGTCTGGGAGAAAAAGCCCTGCCTCTGTACCGACTCCTCAAAAAATCCGAGCATTTCGCATGGACACCCGAGGCGGAGGAAGCCCTCTCGAGGCTAAAAAGCATGCTCACTTCCCCTCCTGTGCTCGTGCCACCTCGACCAGCTCGAGATGGCAAACCAGCCGAGCCCCTCCTCCTCTATGTTCTTGCTACCACTCGGTGGTCGGCGCGTCGTAGTGGTCGAGAGGCGGGGAAGAGGACACGCGCTCCCCGTCCGGCGGCGGTATACTTTGTCGGTGAGGTGCTCTCGGGACGCCAAAATTCGGTACCGTCAAATCCAAAAATTGCTCTACGCAATCGTGCTCACCGTCGAAAACTCCGGACTATTTTCTAAGCCACCCGGTGATGGTAGTATCATCATTCCCACTTGGTGAAATTATCCGAACCGGAAGTAGTAGGTCGAATCGCCAAGTGGTCGGTCGAGCTCATGGGCGAGACCATCACTTACGCCCCATGAAAAGCCATCAAATCTCAAGTGCTGGCTGATTTCGTCGCTGAGTGGACCGACGTCCAACTCCCCCGAGTGCAGATCCAGGCCGAGCTATGGACCATGTATTTCGACGGGTCACTTATGAAGACAGGAGCAGGCGCGGGCCTACTCTTCATTTCACCCCTCGGAGTGCACATGCGCTACGTGGTGCGCATCCACTTTGCCGCCTCGAACAACATGGCAGAATATGAGGCACTTGTCACCGGGTTGCGTATCGCTATCGAGCTCGGGGTTCGATGCCTCGACGCTCGAGGTGACTCACAACTTGTCATCGACCGGGTGATGAAAGCCTCGAGGCATCATGACGAAAAATGGAAGCATACTACAACGAGGTGCGCAAGTTGGAAGCAAACTTTCACGGACTCGAGCTCAACCACATCCCGAGATGTTTCAATGAAGCAGCGGATGAGCTGGCCAAAATTGCGTCGTCTCGAGCGCCGCTCCCCGAGACGTCTTCTCGAAAGATCTTCACGAGCCATCTGTGAAGTGGGACTCGGGGGCTGGAGCAGAACCAGCCATCGAGCCCGCTCCCACGACCGAGCCCCCCTCGACGGAGGCCGGGGTCATGGAGATCGACCAGGTTTCGAGCCCACCAACAGATTGGCGTGCGCCCTTCCTCGAATATCTTATTCGAGGGGAGCTGCCAGAGGATCGAACAGAAGCAAGGCGGCTAGCACGACGAGCCAAAACCTACGTCGTCTACGGAGATGACGGAGAGCTGTACTGCCGCAGTCCGACTGGCATACTTCAACGGTGCATCTCGATCGATGAGGGTAGGAAACTGCTCAAAGACATGCACTCGGGGCTTGCGGCCACCACGGCTGCGCCAAGAACCCTTGTCCGAAACGCTTTCCGTCGAGGCTTCTCTGCGGCCCACGGCTACTGCGCGCCACCAAGTTAGTTCGGCGTGTGAAGGATGCCAGTTCTACGCCAAGCAAACGCATCTTCCAGCACACGCGCTCCAGATGATCCCTCTCACGTGGCCATTTGCGGTCTAGGGGCTCGACCTGGTCAGACCCCTCAAAAAGACGATGGGAGGTTACACCCACCTGCTCGTGGCCATTGACAAATTCACCAAGTGGATCGAGGCCAAGCCCATCACCAACATCCGCTCGGAGCGGGCGGTCGAATTCTTCACCGACATCATCCACCGCTTTGGAGTCCCTAATGTCATCATCACCGACAATGGCACCCGGTTCACGAGGCAAAAAGTTCTGGACTTCACGATCAACACCACATCCGTGTGAACTGGTCGGCGGTCGCCCATCCTCGAACTAATGGCCAAGTCGAGCGCGCCAACGGCATGATTTTGCAAGGGCTAAAGCCAAGGATCTTCGACCACCTCAACAAACACGGCAAGAAGTGGGCGGCCGAGCTCCCATCCGTCCTATGGAGCCTACGAACGACCGAAAGTTGAGCCACTGGGTTCACCCCGTTCTTCTTGGTCTATGGGTCTGAGGCCGTCCTCCCCACTAATCTCGAGTACGGGTCCCCTCGACTCAAGGCCTACAACGAGCAAACCAACGAGGAAAGACTAGCTAACGCCGTCGACCAGGCTGAAGAGGCTCGAGACACGGTGCTCCTACACTCTGCGCGCTACCAGCAAAAGTTACGGCAATATCACGAGAAGAACGTACGCAAGAGAGATTTTGAGGTCGGCGATCTCGTGCTCCGTCGACGCCAAGATAACAAGGGGCGCCACAAGCTCCCTCCTCCTTGGGAAGGCCTGTTCATCATGGTCGAAGTGCTGAGACCGGGGACGTACAAGTTAGCCGACGAGAACGGCTCGACCCTCACCAACGCGTGGAACATCGAACAGCCTATGTCGTTTTTTCCCTAGGCCTCGATACCTTGTACATTTTTTCGTTCTAAGTGTACTACTAGTATGAATGAATAAAGATGCCAAAAGTCGGTTCCTTACTTTTTGCTCATACGCAAGGTGGGTTCGACTTTGTTTCCACAAAGTCAAGCCCCCTCGGGGAGCTAGACCGGGGGACCCCCGGTCCTCGAAAAACGCACCTAGTTTTTCAAAAACAACGCTCGATGCAATCTTTCCCCTCCTCGCCTCGAAATTTTTCGTAAGCTAAGTATTTGCGCCACCTCGAGCTCGCCGAGTCGGGACGATCGAGCACAAGGCTTCCCACGCTTCCGAGCTACGGCACCTAACTCATCCCCCTCGAAGCGGTTCGAGCGCTTGGCGCCAACACTTAGTTAAAACGAAATAAAGGCGGAAGCGGAAAATGATATGGAGCACGAGAGAAAAACTAGAGCATCATGACTCAAGTCACAAACATCAAATTTTAAGGCCACTTGGGCCATTTCACCACCAGAATATTTTGTTCTTACAAGGGCCTTGTTGCCCAGATCTCGGCTCGCAGGCCGAAAAAAAGCTACTCCACATCAGGCGGGAGGACTTCTCGCAGCAGGTTGTCTCCAAGACGGGCCCCGGGCTCCTCAGCCTCGGCCTTGAGCTGCTCGATCCGGGGGTTGATCCCCTTCTTGCTCACCCTCGGCATAAGTGAAGCCGCCCCGCAACGGCCTCCATCCCGCCCGGCGTCCTCCTCGAGGTGTCGAACCCGGAGTAGAAGATGGCCATCGTCCGGCGCGCGGCGAAGACGAGAGCCCCCGGATACGGCCCCGCGAGAGGCGCCGAACTCACGGACCCGGCCGGGCGTAGCCCGCGTCCGGCCCTCGACGTCCACCACCGGCGGGAAGCCCCGGTTGGCGCTAAGGGTGTCGATGGCGCCGGTGATGTGGGCCTTGGCCGAGAGCTCGCCGTAAGCCGCGCATGGGCCGACTTTGCGTCCTCACGCGCCTCCACCAGTCCGCCTCCAAACCTGAAAAGAACGACGAAAATAAAATAATCGGCCGGTGCGCAAGAACCGCGTACGAAAAAGGACTAGAGGGCTCGGACTACTTACGGGTGCGGCGGGTCAAGAGCCCTTGCTCGCGCGAGCGCTGTGTTAGCTCGTCTCCCTCCTCTGGAGGGTGCGCTCGACGTCGCGCTTCTCCGTCCGCAGCTCCTCGTAGGCCTTGCCGGCGCCCTGGATGGCGAGGTCCTTCTCCGTCACCACCTGACGAAAGTTGACCACCTCTGTCTGGAGACCGCTCGCCCGTTTCTTCTCCGCTTTGAGCGCGCTCGCAAGGGCCTCCTTCTCGGCGGTTTCCCGGGTGACCACCGCCTGCAGATCCTTTGTATATGCCTCGACGGCGGCCTTGTCCTTTTGGAGCTGCTCCATATCTCGACACTTGGCCCTATAGCCCTGCACCGCTGTGGCTGCGTCCTTCTTGAGCTGCTCGAAGACTTCCTGCAGCTGCGCGTGCTTTTGTCGAGCGGTCTCCGCCTCCTGCGCGACTTGGGCGAGCTTCTCGCCTGCCTCTCGCTGAGCCGCCTCGGCCTCCTGCACAAATCGAGCGAGCTCATCTTGAGCTTTCTTGGCATCCTCCTTGGCGGCGTCCAGGGCAGCGTTGGCCTCTCGAAGGAGCCGAGCAAAGCGGTGCCGCTCGCCCTCAGCGTCTTGTCCCATCCGCACATACCTCCGGATCTCGTGCTCGCTCTCTCGCGCGGCACGGATATGTGCAGATTTGGCGTATGAGCGGCTCTGCGTCGTCTGAACCACGAGAGGGAAGCATTAGAACATAAATTACGACAAACCAAGAAGAAAGGCAACTAAACTCGAGGGTACACGAGAGAGAGCCGGGCGAGTCCTCGGAGACGAGCGACAAGGCGGTCTTCAAGGCGTTCTCGAGCCACCGCCGGCGCTCCTCGGTCTCCGTGTGCGCCTCGAGCTCCTTCTGATCGTTCATCACGATCGGAGGAGCCTCGTGGTTGAGGGGGTCGGGGAGCACCAACGGCGGCCTTTCCCACAAGGGGAACTCCTCCCGCATCTCCTTGTCGACGGAGGAGTGGAGTCTCCTCACCGCCTCCAAGTCGACATCCGCCGTCACCACCCGCTCGGCCAAGGTCGTCGGGCATTCTGGCTGACTCCAGGAGGAGGACGCCTCTTGGGCGCGCCGCGCCTCAATCCGCCTCCGCTCCTCGATGGAGACGTCAGTGGGCTCGGTGGGCCTGAGGCCGACCGCCCGCATGTGGCTGTCAACGATGGCGGACGCCGTCAACTTCCTTTGGGCTTCCTCCCACTGATCGACGTCCGTCATATCCTCGAACCACACCTTGCCCGTTTCTGAGTCGGGCACGAGGTGGGGCACAAGGGTTCCCAGCAGCTGCAGGGGCTGCGGCGCCGCCTGGTATGGTACCAGGCGGAGCTCCCGCTCGTCATCTTGATGCCCACCGCCGCCCGCGACGGTGGGCTCCTCCGCTCGCTACCCCACCTGCAGCTGCTGCTCCACCAGCTCCGCCTGCGGCTGACGTTCCTCGACACCCGCGGCGGCAGATCGCTCCGCCTGCTGCTCCACGGGCTCCTCCGCATTTTCCTCCTCTTGCGTGGCGGCGGGGCGCTCCTCGGGCGCTCCCTCTTGAGCCGAAGTCCGGGCCTCCCCTGCTCGGCCGGGAAGCCCGAGGCACCTCGACCGCCGCCCGGCGAAGGATCGACCCCGTATCCCGAGGGGGTTGAGGCCCGGCTCGGGCGAGGCTTAGGCACCGAGCCCCCTCTTGCATCTCCACGTCCTCCACCGGCCGGTCGGTGGTTGACGGTGTCTGCTCCTCCCCCTCCTTCTCCTTGCGCTCCTCCTCGAGCTGGCACAGGCCGATTGGCCAGGAGGTCTTGGAGCCCGAGCTCGGGCTCTCGTCCCCGAGCACGATGGGCTGCTGCTCCGACCCGGCCCCGTTGCCGGAATAGTGGCCGTGGTGGTCTCGAGCGGAAGGACGGTCGAGGCCGTGGTGGTGGTGGTGTCCTTCTCCCCGCCCTTGGTCACGGCCCGGCACACGAGAGACGCACCGCCATCGGCTTGCCACGCCTAATTGCATCCTTGGCCTGCTCTAACCAAACCGGAGTAGAAGGAGGAAGGGTCACTCCACACGGCATCGACGGGGTGCCGCTCGACCCTCCTATGGTTTTCAGCCTCTTGGTACGCAGCATGGGAGGGAGGGACGGTAATGTCTGCAGAGGGCGCTTGGTCCTGAAAGAAAGAGAAAAACAAAAAATACTGTGACAAGACATTCACACATCAAATGGGAAATAACATGAGGGGTAGGTCGATCGAAAGACTTACCTACGCGGTCGAGGTCGCGCTACTCGAGCCACCCGGTTTGCTCGAGGCACTCGGGGGCTTTCGAGCCTCCGTGGGCCCCCTCGAGTCGCTCGAGGACCTAGGGGCCTCGAGCCCGCCGCTTGTGCCGCTCGGGGGCTCCGAAATCTTGGCGGCCTCCCTCGCTCCCACCGGCTCCTTGGCCGGGTCGGGCACAGAGTCCCTTACGGGACCTTGGGTCCGGCGGGTCGAGGTCCGCTCGGCCCGGCGATCACTGGAAGGAGCACGACGCTCCACCAGTTGCTCGCCGGGTTGAGTGGAAGATGATTTGCGCACATTCGCGGCCCCGATCTTTGCCGGGTGTGCGCGCCGTGGAAGAAGAATGGCGACGGAAGAGGAATCCCGCCGCGTCGGAGAAGACGTTCGCCCGCCATGGTCGGAACGGCGGGGCGACCCCTCTCGCCGCCCTGCTCGAGCCGGTGACGGTGAACGGGCACGGTGGCTGGAACGGTGGGACGTTCCCCCCCCCCCCCCGCTGCCCCGCCTGGGTCGGCGACGGCGTCCGAGCGCCGTGGCTGGAGTGGCGTGACGACCCCTCCTGCTGGCCCGCCTGGACCAACGAAGAGTCGCCACGCAGAAGGGCCGGTGCCAGGGACAACGCCTGCATGTGAGAGCGAGGAGGCGTCAGGGCTCGAGTGGCGATGGCGTCGTCGCTGTCGGTCGCCTCGTCCTCATCATCCTCCCCCTCGTCCTCGTCGGTCGACTCGAGGCTGGGGCTCCAGTCGCTCGGGTCCGCATCCAGACGCAGTTTTGTTAACACCAGAAATTGGTCAGGAATATGACAGGTGGACCCGCAGGCGGCAGAGAGAGGGATTCGGCAAATGCATATGCGGTCGGCTAATTTCCATGTGTTCGGCAAATGGCCAAGCGGTCGGCAAGCGCTTTATTTGAAGGCGGAGAAAGGAAAAAGGAAGGCGATCGAAAAGGGAAGGAGTCGTGATGATCGAGGACTCCGATTATGGATAGAGTTAGCGTGTCTTTGTCTTTCCAATTTTGTTTAGATAGTTCGTAAGTGCTTAGAACTCATGTTAAATCCGGGGTATAAATATAAACCCTTGACCATTGTAATAGGGGTTCACAACCAAATCAATACAACCGGCTACGTGCCACCCTTCGAGTCCTTTAGTCTTGTCGTCGAGTTCTTCGAGAGGGCCAATCGATCCGTCGACCTCCGTAAGTCCCGGCAACCTTGCTATCATGTCTAGTATCGTGCGGCGGATTTAGATGTGATGCAAGTAGTCTCATCCGTTTTGCTTAGTATCGTGCGGCGGATTTAAGCTTAATGATGGGAAGTTTTTGCTTGTGCCTTGTATCGTGCGACGGATTAAGACATGAGTAAAGATAGTTATCGGCTCTTTTAGATTTGGCATGATCTAATAGATTCATTAAGTTATCACGTGTTGCTTGCTTTATTTAATGTTTAATTATTTGCAACACTCTTTTGCCCAATCTAGATTGATATTCTTTCGGCTTGTTGATCGTTTCTTTCATGCTTATTCAATATCGGGTAGATCAAGCTCATATAGCCGAATTAGATCGATCTAGATTGTCACGTGTTGTGGGTTCATTCACGTTAGATGTAAATAAGCCTTGACAGGACCGGGTACCATGCGGCAGATGCAGGTCTTTGGGTTACTCTAGAGCTAGTCATCCGGTGGACTAGAGATCGGTTTAATCTGATAGGCTCCTTTTACATGTTACTTGTTTGTTCCTTCTTCATGGACCCCGATTCGGCAATCTTGCCAATACGGTTATGCTCACACATGTAGCGAGTATTTATAGATTTGTTAGGTAATTATGTGCTTTTAGCTCTTTACTGTTAGATTGTATCATGCGGTGGATTGATCTAGTGGTAAGGAGTGGTGTAAATTCATAGCGAGTGGTATCATGCGGTGGATTAGCTTGCTAGGGTTTATGCTCGACGGGTTTATGAAGGCTAGACGTGCGGCAGACTAGTTGGAGTAGCCTATGCATGTGTTGTTTAATAGATTTATATTTATAAGTTGCTTATCCTTAATTATTAGTGCTTGATGATGCTTTAAACCGAGATGTAGTTTGATATGCTTTGATAATTTAATCTTGTTCAAACATGTCTTCGTTTACACGCATTCGGCAAGCTTGTTCTGTTTACATCGGTTATGTTACTTTAGCCGAATGAACGCAATGCTAAGTGAGATAGCTTCTATAGCTATGTGTCGTCGTAAGTGGCTTCGGGGCCGTAAAGATGGAACTCTGTCGGTCTCACCCAAAGACGTTCCGGTTATGATCTTACCGTTTTATCCCTTGTCGATTTTCGAGTCAAATCGGCGCCACGCCACCGGATTCGGACGCCCGGGCACCCGATTGAAGCTAGGCTTTCCGGCTTGCTGTGTGTGAGACACAGTGCGCCACATTTTTGTGTCAACACACTTTTTGGCACGCCCAGTGGGACAACTTCTCCGTCTAGGATGGGATCGGAAATTGACAACAGTCACGTTCTAAACGTGACCATAGATGAGCTGCAGCCAGAGCAACGCCAGATAGTGGAACAGGCAATGGAGCGGTTTCGCGAAATGTCGATGTCTTTTTCCAAGAACAAGAGTGGCGAGTGATCGTCAAGCAATCAACGCCACGAGTTCTTCTCGCCGGTCGATCGACATTCTCGACGAGGAGGAAATGCGAGAGGGTAGTTGCAGCCATATACAAAGCTGTGGGAGACACTATGTTGAATCACAACACAGCTTTTCTGGGCACCTTCCGCAAAATCATGGCGACACTTTTGGTCCAGCGGTTGACAAACGCTTTGAAGAAAGATTTGGAGAGCTTCTTTGGGCCGGTGTACTTCAACACTCGGCAATCTTCGGGAAGTCAACGAAGGAGAAGAGATGATCGGTACAAGCAAGGATAGAGCTGTTCATGATGAAAAAAGAGAAGCCTCCTGTTGCCGAGCAGCAAACTTATGGTCAAGTAACTTTTGGTGCAACAACGGATATACCCGCATCTCGCTTACAAGATCTCCCCGGTGGCAAATAGATTGCGAGAAGAGTGTCTATGGAGATGGGTACAATGAATTCACGATTACGGTGCTCGAATGCTTTGCCGAATCCGAGGGTACGGGAGTGCATCGGGAATGCCTTCTAGAAGACAGGGAGCAAAAGATGCAAATGATGACCTCCTAAAGCGGAATGGGCGACATGATGCGGGAATCAATTCGGCCTAAAACCAAAGCATCGAGACATATGCATACAAATCTCCTTTCCCGAGTGGTACAATAGGGTAGCTCTTCCACCAAGAGTTAACCCACCAACGGATTTGACCAAATTCTCGGTCGGGATGACACCGAGTACCATTGAGCATGTCGGCAAATATCGATGCAACTTGGAGAAGCTGTGCTAATGAAGCATGGAGGATCGAGATATTTTCCTATGTCTCTAACGGGCCGGCTTTCACATGGTTTGCATCGCGGCCGGCTAATTCCATTGGTACATGGGCGGAATGGAGCAAAAGTTCCATTCATACTTTTATACAGGAACCAATGAGAAGAAGATGGTTGATCTTTGGGCTATGAGGATGAAGACTACTGAGACACCAATGGAGTATCTTCGTAGATTCAGAGAAGCGAAGAATATGTGCTATTCTCTGACTATTCCTGATGACCAACTCGCACAATTGGTCATTGCAGGCATGCTGCCACATATCAGAGATAAGCTATTTGGCATGGAGTTTGAAGACCTTGGACAGCTTGCACAAAAGTTGACAGCCATGAGCAATCAAGCCCAAGGTTTCAGAAGAGATGCTCGTTTTCAGAAGAATAGTGCAACTGTTGACATGTATCAGGGATTTCTAGAAGAAGCATCTGAATATGAAGATGAAGATGAAGTAGCTGCTGCAGAGTTGAACTGGACAAAGGAGCCTACTTTGGTCGATCATCGATGGGTGAAGCAGAAAAGGGATCTTATGATTTTGATGTCGGCAAAAAGAGATAAGCTCTTTCGTATCGATCCAAGAGGGACGCGTCAAGCTGCCAGAAGGACATCCTATGCTACGCCCTGAAGGGGTGAAGGATAAGAAGTACTGTGGGTTCCATGATACAAGTTCTCATCATATCAATGATTGCCGAGTGTTCAGAGTAAAGATTCAGAAGGCTATTCAAGATGGACACTTGAGATTTGATGGCAAAATGAAAGTAGACAAAAATCCGTTCCCCCAGAACATGGTCTCTTTCTCTATAGGCATGGTTGATGCCAGTGAGTCCAAGGAAAAGGGAAAGATGAAAGTTCTGACCTCTGAAAGAGCCAAGGAGAGTGGTGCTGTTGACCCTGATCGGCAAGTTACCAAGGAGGAAGTGCAACAAGTACGGTTCAGAAATAGCCGAACGAGAAAGGGTCGACTTCGATGATGCGATTAAGGAAATTGCCGAATACACGCTGAGCCGAAGCGCAAAGTTACAAAGACGACATTTGTTGAATAAGTGGCGGTGGGAAAAGAAGATGGAGTATGATGAGGAACAAAGTACATTGAAGAAGAGCGCGGGTTCATGGCGAACGTCGGAGATATGAGGCGAGGTGCGCCAAAGAGAACAAGAAGAGTACGGGGAGAGAACAAGAGCAATCTCATTGAACTGTTCCTTCTTGATTCTTGTTGGAATGAAGGCTTGAAGTTGCCTCGGGAACAATTGCCACGAATGCGGTGATCAATATTCGAGTACGAGGCAATCTCGAGTCAACCGCCGTCCGTTCATGATAGACTTGGAATCAAAGTTCCGGAGAACGATCGGCGCCTAAAAATAAACGGTTTTGATGGACATCGGAGGAAAAGATTTGCGAGACCAAGCTTGGGCTCACGCGGTGCCCATAATGCGGAAGAGAACTCATACGGGTGGCAAAGAGGTCAATGGTGTCCTCTGGTTTGAGGAAAAGCCGGAAGAGAAGAGTTCAGCGTTTGAGAAATCAAGAGCTGAAGCGGGAATTAGCCGAAAAGAAATCGGTGTGGCGTCCTAAGAAAAAGGATGATGGACAAGGTCCTTCGGCCGATACTAACATGGTGTTCTTTATCCCATTGGAGTTTAGAGCCCTCAAGATCAAGAAGTTCAAGATGAAGTGTACTCGGACTTTGATGAAACCGAATGCGAGACTCGATGGCTCAACTTGTGTTGACTCGGCAAGCGGTCTTTGACAAGCCGATTAAAAACCGTCATCGAAACCATTATACACGAAAGGATATGTCAATGGCAAGCCTTTAACCAAGATGCTTGTTGATGGAGGGGCTGCTATCAATATTATGCCCTATTCTACTTTCGAAAGCTTGGTATGACAAGTGAGGATTTGTTGCAGATCGACATGATCCTTAGGATTTTGCGGCAATGCTTCGATACTCGTGGAGCAGTACATGTGGAGCTGATGATTGGATCCAAGACTTTGATCACTACTTTCTTTGTCATTGATGGCAAGGGGGCATATAGCATGCTTCTTGGAAGGAATTGGATCCATGCTAATTGCTGTGTGCCATCAACTATGCATCAAATTCTTATTCAGTGGATAGGAGATGATGTAGAGATTGTTCAAGCGATGATTCAGTGAGTGTTGCCACTTCCGAGCCTGCTTATTGGGAGTATGATGGACTAGACGCCTTTCGGGTAAGATATGGAAGGAAGGTCCTGTCAATGTGTTCGATAGAGATCAACAGCCGATCCAAGCAGTCGGCTCTGACAGTAACTTTTAATGGGCAATCCAATCGATGGCAACAAAGGCAAACTGGGTCGTGGTTTCATGTCGGCCGACAAGTTAGAAGAAATCGATGTTGGTGATAGCACAAAGTCAAGGCCGATGTATATCAGTGCAAACTTAGACCCAGAATATAAATCGAAATTAATAGAGTTGCTGAAGGAGTTCAAAGATTGTTTTGCTTGGGATTACACAGAAATGCCTGGATTGGATCGATCAATTGTTGAACATAAGTTGCCTATAAAACCTGGATTTCGTCCTTTCAAACAACCTCCAAGAAAAATCTATAAAGAGGAGGTATTGGCCGATGTAAAGAAAGAAGTTGAAAGACGATTGAAGCAAACTTTATTCGGCCATGCGGGTATGCGAGTGGATTTCAAACATAGTACTGTTTACAAAAAGAATGGGAAGATGAGAGTATGCATAGATTTGAGAGATCTCAACAAAGCTACTCCCATGGATGGTTACCCAATGCCGATTGCCGATTTACTAGTGGATGCGGCGAGCGGGGTATGAAGTCATCGGCTTTATGGATGGCAATGCTGGCTACAATCGCAGATTTTCATGGCAGTTGAAGATATTGCAAAGACGCATTCGATGTCCCGGCCACATTGGGTTATTTGAATGGATAGTAATGACATTGGGATTAAAGAATCTTGGTGCAACTTATCGAGAGAGCCATGAATTATATCTTTCATGAGTTAATCGGCAAAATTGTGGAAATTTACATTGATGATGTGGTAGTCAAATCCGAGAGACCATGAAGGACATTTAGCCGATTTGAGGAAGACTGGAGTGCACGAGAAAACATGGCTTAAAGATGAATCCAAATAAGTGTGCTTTTGGAGTCTCGGCTGGTGAGTTCTTGGGGTTCTTGATCCACAAAGGAGGGATAGAAGTTGGGAAAAAGAGCATGGAAGCAATAGACAAAGTTGTACCCCCAACTAACCTTACAGAGTTGCAGTCATTGCTGGGCAAGATCAATTTTGTAAGGAGATTCATATCCAATTTATCAGAAAGAGTATTGCCTTTCTCTCCATTGTTGAAGCTCAAGAAAGATCAGAAATTTATGCAGGGTGACATACGGCAAAAGGCTTTTGATAAGATCAAGCAATATATGAAGGCACCACCGGTGTTGGTACCTCCACAACTTGAGAAGCCTTTCAAGTCTTGTATGTGGCGGCCGATAGCCTAACAATAGGATCGGCCCTTATGCAAGAGTTTGATGGAAAAGAGAGAGTAATAGCTTACCTTAGCCGAAAACTGCTAGATCCTGAAACAAGGTATTCGGCTATAGAAAAGCTCTGTTTATGTGTTTATTACTCATGCACAAAATTTCGGCACTATTTGTTAAATGCCGAATGCGTGGTGATATCTAGTTTTGATGTAATTAAACACATGTTGTCAATGCCGATTTTAAATGGAAGAATCGGCAAATGGGTACTAGCACTCGAGTTTAATTTAAAGTATGAGTCGGCAAAAGCGGTGAAAGGACAGGCAATTGCCGATTTTATTACTCAACATCGTGATTTATCTCGTTGATATGATTAACATTGCCCCATGGGCATTATTTTTTGATGGATCATCATGTGACAAAGGTGGTGGTGTTGGTATTCTTTTGATATCCCCACGTGGAAAGATATTTGAGTTTGCTTTTTCAATTGAATATCCTGTCACTAACAATCAAGCGAGTATGAGGCTTTGCTTAGAGGGCTTCGGCTGTTAATAGAAATGAAGGTCATTCTTTGTTGAAGTATTTGGTGACTCGAATTGGTGATCAATCAATTGACGGGACAATATGAATGCAAAAATGATATATTGCAAGAATATCATGAACAATGTAGGAACTTTTGAAGAGCTTTTCGGTAGTAACTTTGCATCATATACCCGAGAGCACAATGGAGAAGCAAACAAATTGGCTCAAGCATTCGGATATCGGGAAAATCGTGAAATTTATGCAGCGAGAAGAAGGTGCTTTCAATGGTGATCGAGATAAAAGATGATTGGAGAAGTGACATTATCGGTTATCGAAAGACCCATCTCAAAAAGTTTCCCGAAGGCTCGGGTATAAGGCCCTTAAATTCGTACTTCTTGATGATCAGTTGTACCACAAGTCTATAGATGGAGTGTTGCTCAAGTGCTTGAGTCAA
The DNA here is from genome assembly GCA_018135685.1 of Themeda triandra. Taxonomy (NCBI): domain Eukaryota; kingdom Viridiplantae; phylum Streptophyta; class Magnoliopsida; order Poales; family Poaceae; genus Themeda; species Themeda triandra. The sequence goes on along the minus strand of JAENPR010000926.1, from coordinate 227,679 downwards.
GAAGAAGCTAAAAAGATTATGTTTGAAGTTCATGAAGGAGCTTGTGGTGCACATCGGTCGGCTTACCGAATGAAGTGGATAATCGAAGGACGGGGTACTTTTGGCCGACTATGTTGGAGGATTGCTTTGAATATTACAAAGGGTGTCGAGATTGTCGATATTTGGTAATGTTCAAAGAGCACTACATCTTACGAATCCAATAATCAAACCTTGGCCGTTCGGAGGATGGGGTATAGATTTAATTGGACGAGATCAATCCTCCATCTAGCAAAGGACACAAATTTGTGTTGCGGCAAATGCATTATTTCACCAAGTGGGTTGAAGCTATCCCTTTGAAAAAGGTCACATCGAGAAAATATGATCGGTTTTGTCAAGGAACATATAATTCATAGGTTTGGGATTCCACAGACCATTACAAACGATCGGGGACTCGGTTTACTTCTTCGAGTTTTGTGATTTTGCCGAAAACATGGGGATAAGGCTGTATAATTCTTCTCCTTATTATGCACAAGCCAATGGCCAAGCGGAGGCATCAAATAAGATCATGATCAAGATTATCCGAGAAGAAGATCGATGAGAAGCCAAGAAGATGGCACTTGGTCCTTAATGAAGCATTGTGGGCTTACCGAATGGCTTGCCATGGATCTACACAAGCATCTCCATATGAGTTGGTTTATGGACATAATGCTATAATGCCTTGGGAGTTGCAATCGGGATCAAGGAGAATCGAGTTGCAAAAGGACTTGACGAGAAAAAGATTATAAGGATTTGATGATGGATGAATTAGAAGATTTGCATTTGATTCGTCTTAAAGCCTTGGAGAACATTGAGAAGAATAAAATACGTGTTGCCAAGTACTACAACAAGAGAGTTAAAATTAAGCAATTTGCGAGAAGGAGAATTGGTTTGGAAAACAATATTGCCGATTGGTACCAAAGATAAAACATTCGGCAAGTGGTCTCCGAATGGGAAGGACCTTTTCGGGTTGTCGGTTGTGCACACGGCAATGCGTATATATTGAAAAACGCTATTTGGAGAAAAACTTACTAGAGCCATCAATGGCGAGATACCTTAAGAAGTTTTATCCAAGTATCGAAGTTGGATCTTAATTATGACTATGACGTAAACGTATGGCATAGCCGATTGAATAAAATCGCCTTGAGCAAAGGAAAGAAGTTGAAGAGAAATAGCCGATATTATTATATCGCCTCTAGTGCAAAAATAGCCGATATCGTGTGTATCGTCTTGAGAACAAAATAGCCGATACGGTTGTATCGCCTTTAGTCAATTTTTAAAAGTATAAGTGAACAGTTTGATCTTATCTCTCGGTGATAGGTTTATCGGGAGAAGATAAAGTGAATTGAAGAACTACGCTACAAACCGTCAAATCATGGAGAGGGACCGAGATCTAATCGGCTAAGGTGATGTCATGCGATTCGGGAGATTTCGTTCGGGAAGAGTGTTGCGATCGAGTTCTAGCTAAGGAAAAATTTGCAAAAAGGCAAATGCGACGATGAACACCATCACATACAAGCAAGAACAAGGAAGAGACCAACATCCTTCATTAAGATTTTTATTTACAACCCGTGTCAATCCTAATACAAGCTACTCCTCTTCTTCGGTGAAGAGCTTGTTGAGGACGGATTCCGGGTTGGTGGCGTTGGCCATGGCGTCGGCGTGGGCGTCGTACCCCGCCAGGAGGCCCTCGATGTCGTTGACCTCGTGGGGAAGCCCGCCGCGGAAGCCGGTCGGCATCGGAGCATAGTCGTCCCCGGTCCAGGACGACATCCCCATCAGGCCGAGGGAGGTGCCGAGGCGCACACCATGAAGGGCTGCCCGATCAATCTGATCAGGCACAGCCTCCAGACGATCTGCCACGGTTGATCCCCTGGCGTTCACCTGATCGGCCACCCTCGTCGCCACCACCTTCAGGCGGTCCAGCTCCGCGGTGAGGTCTGCAAAGGAACATAAGATAGATCGGTAAGAAGATGAATCGGGAAGAACGGAAAATCGAAAACAATTGTTGAAGAGCTAATACTGGTGATGGCCTCGCTCAGCTGCCGGCGGTTGTCCTCCAACTCCAGTGAGCGATCCCAAACTTCTTGGTTTCTTCACCAAGAAGCTCCATCGCCTCGTCCCGCTCGCGGTGGTACGCGCGGCGGCGTAAGCGGGCATGCGGCGGGATCTCCTCGTCGTTTACATCCCATATAGGATGATACGAAGAAGCGGACCCCGACGAGGCCGAGGCGGAAGCCGGTGCGGAAAGCGGAGCGAGCGGGCCGGAGCCGGAGCCGGCGCGGGGCGAGGGCGTCGAACGCCGCGGCCGGCGCCGAAAACGCCATTGGCCGGTCTTGATCCTCGCCGTCCTACGGACAAAGTGCAAATCAAGATCGGCTAAAACAAAAGGAAACCGCAAACAAGATGGAGAGGTTATCTCTTCTGCGACGGCGACCACCACGGTTGCTTCCTCCGCCGCATCCGCCGCAGGAGCGAGAGCGGAAGCGAAGAAGGAGTGTGGGTGCCGGCCGAGCAACCCGCCTCCTGCGGAAGTTGGCGACGTAATCGCCGGTGTTCCCCGACGGCCCCGAAACAGATCGAGAAGATGAACAACCGCAAGGGCGCGGGACTCGAGATCGGGTAAAAACTATCATCAACACAACTCAAGGGATTGAGGATCTCACCGCCGCGCCGGTTCTACTTCCCTCCACCTCGTCCCGAAAGCGGGACGCTTGTTGCGATCACCGCCGCTCGCCATTGGTGGTGGTTGGGGGTTTTTGGGGCTTGAAGACGGAGAGGAAGTGGAAGAGATTAGGGATGATAGCAACTGCTTGTGCTCGATGTGATGATGGTGGGAGCCGACTGGTTCTATTTATGAAACGTGGGAGCCGTGGCGAGACTGCGGGAAAGCCAAGCGACGGGATAGGGTTTCCACACTTATGGGCCGATGTTAAGTTGGGCTGAGCCCATCACCGCTGACGATTCAGTTGCCATACGCTCGGTCGGCTAAATAAGCTGATGAGAGCTATTCGGCTAAAGTGAGCACTTGAGGCGACGCGTGGTTACATTCGGTTAAAACGCACAAATACGGTTGTGATTGGAAAAGCCGAATGATAAAAGAAGCGAGAAAGAAAGAGAAAAACAAAATATTAATCGAAAGGAACTAAATTTTTGCCAAGTGCAATGCATTCGAGCATAATGTTTACAAATTTCATCCTACTGATTGAAGGTTTTACATATTCGATAAGAACGATGACACTTCGGGCATCGATCTTGATTCTATTAACCTCATCAAGGGCTCTTTTATCTTCAACTTGAGTTTTGGATCTGCTGCGGTTGCTCTTGATTTGCTTGGTCTCTTTGACAAGGGAGCTTATCTTGATCTTTGCCGAGTCAAGAGGTGGCAGAGTAGCAAGTTTGGCTTCATGAGATTGAATGTTGGCGTCCAATTGAGCTAACTGAGCTACCAGTTTGATCCTTTCATCTCTCATACTCTGCAACTCCGGCTCCAAGGTATCCCAAGACTGTTTGGCTGACTTAAATTCAGAGTAGAGCCCTTTAACCTGCTGTTCTTTGGTTGCCTTGTCGGTCTCCAGGATAGCCTTGTCAGATATATTCTTATGTGCTCTCTTGACAACGGCAAAATGGTCATCAAGATGGGACAAGGCGTTTATGGCATCCTTGAGATCAGAAGGGAGCTCTTGGCCAAGTGGCTCTGCTATTTCCCTTATTTTGTCAGACTCCCGAGTCAGGTCAACAAGATCCCTTTCCAAGAATGAAATTATGGCCTTCGGTTTGACGACTCTCGATGATAATTGCCGATTGGAGGAGACTTCATCATCATCGGCAAACTCTTCAAAGCAATGAGAGAAAAGCTAGCTTTGTTGGAGAGCAATACCACGACAACGAGGAGGAAGATTTATTTTAGCCGAATGATTTAAGAGGGAATGACGAGAAAGATTAAAGATAATACCTCTTCGGCAAAAGCACGATCAATAGTCTCCTGGGTAGCATCAAGGTTTTGAATCAACGACACGATTCTTTTTCATGGATAGCGGTGTCATGGCTTGTTGATATATCTTGAATTGCTAAAGGAGTTGAATCCGCTGATGAGAGGGAATTTCTTCTCTTTGCTTCTCCTTGTTCACACCGCTTGGTCATCTCGCTTTGATGCATATCGCTAGTAGGCTCATTAGCGTTTGCTTGACCAACGAGAGCTCCGGGAGAGTTTTCCAATATCACTACCCCTGTCGGGACTTTGAGGGTTGGCTGCACTTTTGTTGAAAGAAAGTGATAAGTGCAAACACATTTGCGAGATGGAAAATAAAAGGTCAAAAACATTCATACCGAGGGAGTGGTTTAGCTTTCTTTGATCTTGTTTTCTTGGGAATTGCGGTGTCCTTGATAGGGGAAGAAGGAGTTTTTCTTTTGAGGTCCTTCAGGAGAACCTTGTGTCATCGTCGCGGGTATCTTGTTGAATCTTTGTCGATTTGGAGCATCATGTCCAAGAGCAGCTATGGGGCCGGGTTGCCGGTATTGAACCTCGGAGGACTTGGAGGAGCATTGTCCTGTTCAAAAGGATGTTTTAGAAACAGAGCGAGAGACATCAAATATAAGGTAGTTATAAAAGTATACCTCATCATCGAAAGAGAATGAGGGCATTAAAACTTGGCATAAAGGATGGACTTGTGCTGCGAAAATATGAGAATGCCATTCCTGCCACCAAAGGTTGAATGAAGGATGAGCGGCTTCGATTATCACCGGAGGATTGGGTTCATATATTGGAAGCTTGCATCCAAGATTGAAAACTTTATTGGCCTCGATTGCATTCAACAATGACTCCACAGGTCCGATTATGCTTGAAAAGTATGGCCTTGGGGGCAATTGACCAAGTCCAAGCTGCACTGGCAACCATGTTTGGATTATAAAATTCATAAGTTGAGCTTATCGGCCGGCCATGATGAAATTCTTGCTGGTAGAGCACGGGGCACGATGAAAGAATTGAAGATGTCCCTAGAATCATCATCTATGCAGCCCAACTCATAGCTAAATCTGCGGGGAGGGTTAAATTTTCATTCTCTCTGTAGGGGAACCAAATCATGTGGTTGAATCCCTTGTAGAAGATCTTGAAAAGATGACCCGGGTCCAAGTCAATGATGATTGAAGATGCGGCCTCTCCATATGTCGACAAGATTTGTATCTGGGATCTTCACCTTCGGCGTAGTTGATTGAAGGAAAGTTCGGGTTGTGAAGATCAACGAGACAATCGATGCATATATAGTTGCAACCACATCCGAAGAAGCCACCATGGTCCATTGACACGGGAGATTTCACCACGATTCCTCATCGAACGGTGATCGATGCATCATGTGATAAAATGCTCCCAGCGAGATATTTGCCCAAGGGAATCAACTTGCTTGCAGCCAATTCTTCACCATCACTATGTGATTCGAGTGGGCTCATTGGACTTACCACGGAAGATAAATCTGCATAACCACATGTTCATGAAAGCCCTATATTCTTTATCGGACACGGGGCCGGTTGAAGCGTAAGTCGAACATACTTGGCCCAACCTCCTCCCGATTTGACGCATACGTGAGCTAGTGCTTTTGTATTTGAAGGGGTAGGTTGGTTTGGTGATATTCGGGCCGATCATCATGAAAATGTCGACAAAGTGATCCGACATTAGGCCATGGCCAAAGATAAACGCATTGATGGCGTCGGACCAAAAATGAGAAGCGGCTATAAAGGGGAGTCATTTACGGGCATTTCGGCTAAAGAAAGCTCCAAAACGGTCTTGAATGTCTTGTGACTCCCGAAGTCACTGTTCTGGATTGCATCCTACGGTACCAATCGCGCCATCCTGTGATTGAGGGAAGGGCCATGTTTTGAAAGTATTCGGCCATTGTTTGGGGAGCAATCCTAGATTTGAAGGGGATCCTCGGGTTTCCTTTTCAATAAATTCCCTCGGATTAGGGTCTCCTCGCGGACCAAGAAAAAATGATCCAGGACATGCAAGATTGGGGATCAAGATCTCATTCTTCATTTCCTTTAAGAAGAAATTGAAGCGAATGGATCAAAAAGAGCATCTGGAAATTAATTCGAGAAAAATTGCCGAATAGGTAAAGCAAGTAGGGTTACCTCTAGAAGCTCCTCTTGAGTTCCTGTTGCCATGATGGAGCTGGTTGAAGTTTCCGTCGCCATTGAAGACAGCAGCGAGCGCAGATCTCAAGTGGCGGCTGCGGACGTTGGTGGTGCTGACCTAGGCGAAAGGCGCTGATAGTCAATTTTGAAATAAAACCCTTTTATCTTGAAATTGAGGGGGCATGTGTTAACACCGAGAATTTGGTCGGGAATATGACGGGTGGACCCGCGAGCGCGAGAGAGAAGGATTCGGCAAATGCATGTGCGGTCGGCTAATTTCCATGTGTTCGGCAAATGGCCAAGCGGTCGGCAAGCTGCTTTGTTTGAAGGCGGAAAAAGGAAAAGGGAAGGCGATCGAAAAGGGTAGGAGTCATAATGGTCAAGGACTCCGATTATGGATAGAGTTAGCGTGTCTTTGTCTTTCCAATTTTGGTTAGATAGTTCGTAAGTGCTTAGGACTCATGTTACATCCCGGGTATAAATATAAACCCTCGACCATTGTAATAAGGGTTCACAACCAAATCAATACAACCGGCTACGCGCCACCCTTCGAGTCCTTTAGTCGTGTCGTCGAGTTCTTCGAGAGGGCCAATCGATCCGTCGACCTCCGTAAGTCCGGCAACCTTGCTATCATGTCTAGTATCGTGCGGCGATTTAGATTATGATGCAAGTAGTCTCATCCGTTTTGCTTAGTATCGTGCGGCGGATTTAAGCTTAATGATGGGAAGTTTTTGCTTGTGCCTTGTATCGTGCGGCGGATTAAGACATGAGTAAAGATAGTTATCGGCTCTCTTAGATTTGGCAAGATCTAATAGATTCATTAAGTTATCATGTATTGCTTGCTTTATTTAATGTTTAATTATTTGCAACACTTTTTGCCCAATCTAGATTGATACTCTTTCGGCTTGTTGATCGTTCCTTTCATGCTTATTTGATATTCAAGTAGATCAAGCTCATATAGCCGAATTAGATCGATCTAGATTGTCACGTGTTGTGGGTTCATTCACGTTAGATGTAGATAAGCCTTGACAGGACCGGGTACCATGCGGCGGATGCGAGTCTTTGGGTTACTCTAGAGCTAGTCATCCGGTGGACTAGAGATCGGTTTAATCTGATAGGTTCTTTTTACATGTTACTTGTTTGTTCCTTCTTCATGGACCCCGATTCGGCAATCTTGCCGATACGGTTATGCTTATACATGTAATGAGTATTTATAGATTTGTTAGGTAATTACGTGCTTTTAGCTCTTTATTGTTAGATTGTATCATGCGGTGGATTGATCTAGTAGTAAGGAGTGGTGTGAATTCATAGCGAGTGGTATCATGCGGTGGATTAGCTTGCTTGGGTTTATGCTCGACGGGTTTATGAAGGCTAGACGTGCGGCAGACTAGTTGGAGTAGCCTATGCATGTGTTATCTAATAGATTTATATTTATAAGTTACTTATCCTTAATTAATAGTGCTTGATGATGCTTTAAACCGAGATGTAGTTTGATATGCTTTAATAATTTAATCTTGTTCAAACATGTCTTCATTTACACGTATTCGGCAAGTTTGTTACATTAACATCGGTTATGTTACTTTAGCCGAATGAGCGCAATGCTGTTGGCGGATAGCTTCTATAGCTATGTGTCGTCGTAAGTGGCTTCGGGGCCGTAAAGATGGAACTGTCGGTCTCACCCGGCACGTTCCGGTTATGATCTTACTTGTTTTATCCCTTGTCGATTTTCAGGTCAAATCGGCGGCACGCCACCGGATTCGGACGCCGGGCACCCGATTGAAGCTAGGCTTTCCGGCTTGCTATGTGTGAGACACGGTGCGCCACATTTTGTGTCAACGGTCTTACGTAATTGTCTCTCGTAATTGTAATTTTAGTTGTAATTGTGGTTGTTGGATATTCATCCAATGGATAAAAAATGTGTGTTAGTTTCCCAAAAAACACACACGTGTTCAGTAATGTAGACAAATATTAACTTATCTTGGAACAAGTAAAATAAAAACATACCTAGTTCTTTAGTCTTGTCATGGATATATCATCGTTAAGTTTTATAGTGAAAATTGATGGCTTCCTTAATCCTAAGTCTAATATATGTATAGATGGTCAAGTTTCTTAGAAATTCTAATGAATTTTTACGGATGATCTGCCGGAATAAAAAGAATAGCTATTCTTCTGCAAATATATCATTGTCATGCTACTAAGTGAAATACTAGCAAATCAAAAGAAAGTAAATAAGCATGCAATGTATTAGAGGAATACTAAACAACACACGTGTTTGTTGGAGAAACAACACATGGATTTTTCTGTACTTGCGATAGTGGGTCCCAGACCTCCTCTCTCTCCCCCACCTTACTGGTTTCAGTTTCACATGTTGAAGAATCTATTTATTTACATAATTTCTGTATTTCTGCAGCATCAACCAACATTGTTGAGGGGCCCAGCACGGGTGGTTCCAATAAGAGTGAAATGCACCACAAGCCCATGAACTTTGCTCGCTGTGTCAAATAGGTCCCTAGACTTCGAAAATGGCCATTTGGCCCCTCGAACTTTCAACCAGGTTCACCAGAGGCCCAAACAGGCCTGGTCAACGAAGTGTGCCTACGTGTCCTGTACGACGTGGCTTGACTCTGTTTCCCACATCACGTGAGGGGCACATGAGCCCGTTCTGCCGCACCAAGCCCCCTGGAAACTCTTCCCTTCTCATTTACAGCAGGAGAGCGGACAGCACGCTGCTGGCCGCGGACAGCGCCGCCGCCGGGGACAGGGACTCGTTCCTCATCGCCCTCCCGCTTCTCCGCCGCCGGGGACAGGACAGGGACACCCCACCGCCCTCCCGCTTCTCCGTCGACGGTGGTGGTGGACGACGACGAGCCCAACAGCATCAGGGCGGCGAGGCGGCGGAGGACCCTTTGCTCCCGCGCGCGCGCCGCGCCGCAGCGGCGGAGCGGCGCCCGTCCGCACGAGCCTGCAGGGAAGGCCGGCTGCAACCCAACTGTAGGGGAGGAGGCGCCACCGGGGTGGATGGAGAGCTGCGCTGCTGTGGGGATATGACCCCCATATACCCTCACGGGTATCCTTGGGCCTCACCACCGAAGGCGGCCCAGTCCAAGACGAAGATGTGCGGCCCACGACGTGCACCGCACGGTTTAGTATTAGTACCAAATAGGCTACTCTACTTGTAACTTTGTCCCTTCGGCATATATAAGGAGGGGCAGAGGTCCTTTAGCAAAAAACTAAACTCAACTCAATACGGAGCAGATCTCTACAGTCTCTCTTGTAACACAAACCTCCCTGGTTTGGGATCTTGTACTCAGGTACTTGATCATACAGCATACCACGAGAAGCAGGACGTAGGGTATTACGCTTCCGAGCGGCCTGAACCTGGGTAAATGTTGTTGTCCCTGGTTTGTCTTGTTTCTCGAACGTCCAGATCGCAGATCGTAACACGCCCTTGCCGAAACTCACCGCCGTGGGATACCCCGTGGTGGACTGCCGGTTATCCGTAATCGACAGTGGCGCGCCAGGTAGGCGGTGGCGTTTTTGATCTCAAGGCGATCTTAAGACCACCTCACCTCGCCGACAAGTCTGCTCCAGCAACTTGTTGGCAGCTTCCTTCACGGATCGATCTGCATCGATCTGTCGAGGCTAGCATCACCATCGTCCAACACCGTCGGCGCGGACGCACGAGCCATACCGACGAAGCCGCCCAGATCAATCTGGCTGCGGTCCGACCAGCAACAAGTGCTGCAATGGCCCTTGCCATAGGCGCCGCTTTGTGGCACCACGTCACGATCACATGCCAAAGCCCCGATCGGATTAGACTACATCACGTCGAAGTCCTATCGGTCTAGGCTTCTTGGCCAAGTACGTCACGTGACAAGAGCGTAGATCGATCTACGTTCCTCTACACCGGCTAGCATGCAAGATACGACGTATCAAGCTACGTCTCCATGCAATCTCCGACGACGAGCCATCAAGGCATATATCCACGTATCTGTGGACCTTGGCGACAGCGGCGGTGGCGTCATACATCGTATCGCTCTTCGGTCTCACGATCCAATCGGAGGCATGCATGCGAGGCTAGGCGGCACTCATCCAGTCATCATTACGTGTTTCCATAACAAACAACGAGCATATACATATATGTGCCATACAATCTTTGACGACAAGGAATCAAGAGCGCGTAAACGCATCTAATGCAAGTTGATTATCCGACTTGTATGCATGCATCATACATACAGATCGAATTCTCTCGGCAGATCGGTTGACGAGTCTATCCTTCATCGAATCCGGATCTGACTCCTTCCCAACGGAGTTCAATTCGATCTGGCTCCCAAGAATCACGGAACTAGTGTATGTATATGCATATACGCGTATACAGGATATCTTCCAGTAATGATCAGCGACACTTTGCTCAAAGCTAAGTCAAATACTTATTTTTCATATTTGTTTTCTTAGTATCCCATGATATAGTACGTATTCGGATATCTCCACATATACATGATTATTTTGCCAGGAATTCGAGTCGTCTCGGCAAGATGCTCGACCATCCAAGTCGTCACCGAGCCATGTGCCGGCCTCGTGGGGCTATCCAACTCACGTACGGGCACGCCGTCGGCTGCCCGGCCTGATCGAGCTGTCGAGTGAACCGCCCGAGCTCCGTCCGTCTACTCGGCCACGACGATAGCACGTCTCCAAAGACAAGCTAAGTTTCTTCAAGAATTAATAAAGTTTTTTCTTAATTCTTTTTCCTGTTATAGTTGTGATCCGTGCACCAATCTATCATACATGCGTCTGCATAAGTCACAATTAAACTTTGTTTCCTACCGGCGAGAACGGCTTGACAAGGCACTTTGCATCGATCCTCTTACGATGTGTTACAGGCTCCGCTACATGGCACTAGGAGATTCGGCGGTCGCTCTCTAATAGGTACTTAGGATCGTACCTAGTGATCCCGGCGTACCGCGCTGTTCACTAGTGCGTCCCTTTGTCACCTTGACAGAGTTAGCTTGCTTCGAGGGTGGGGGCAAAACTTAATTGTCGACATAATTTTTTGCAAACCGAGTTTTGCATATTTCGAACAGTATACATGTTTTCACCCGCTTAACATGTCTACTTCAACCATTGATTTTTTGCACATCATATACTACCGCTCTTCATGTTTATTTTTCAGGGACGCGGTTCGGTTGCCGAGCATACTTCATACGCTTGGGGACTCGATCGAGGATCATTGTCTAGATGGTCATACCACCTGGCACTCGGACTTCACGTCCATCCAGTTGGCCCGACGGCTCGGTGCCATGCACCACACAGCCTCGCCTTCGTCCTCGGCTCGGTGCCACGCACCGTGAAGTCTCGTCTCCGACCGTGCTGCTCGGGGACTCGTCGTCATCGCGACGGCTCGGTGCCATGCACCACACAGCCTCGCCTTCGTCCTCGGCTCGGTGCCACGCACCGTGAAATCTTGTCTCCGACCGTGCTGCTTGGGGACTCGTCTTCATCGCGACGGCTCGGTGCCATGCACCACACAGCCTTGCCTTCGTCGTCAGCTCGGTGCCACGCACCGTGAAGTCTCGTCTTCGACCGTGCTGCTCGGGGACTCGTCGTCATTGCCTCGGCTCGGTGCTATGCACCACACAGCCTCGCCTCCATCCTCGGCACGGTGCCACGCACCGTGACGTGACGCCTCCCGGGAAGACCGGAGAGAGCCCTTTATCAAATACACGAATGACCACCTTGTCCCGAGGACAAACTTGCTGCCCAACAGTGGTCCGCGAGCCAAGGCCTACGCTATGGTCAATGGCGAGTTGATGCGCAAGGCACCCAAGTCCATTATCTTCCAGAAGTGTATCACTCGGGAAGCAGGGATCGAGCTTCTTAAAGCCATCCACGAAGGTACTTGTGGTAACCATGCAGCGTCCCGGACACTGGTTGGCAAAGCCTACCGAGCAAGATTCTCTTGCGGCCTACGAGGTACAAGCATTCGACGCTGAGACTACGTACGGCAGCTCGTGGGCCCCATTTTTTATTCTGGGGACTGCTCAGCCAGTCTTTCAGTGGTCCTTTTTTACACATGCCTATGTCCTTGGTCCTTGATTCTGTTTCCTAAGCAGAGGGCCGTAGGTATCATGATTGGATTTTTTCTTAAAAGGTCAATATAACATATAATATCTTCCATCGAACTTGGGGACTATGTGGGCCCACGTCACCTCGCGGTGACTTAGGGCCTATGTATCTTTGATGTTCTGGTTGATTTTGATATTTTGGCTCATATTGCGCACTGCTGTGACATTTCTGTCACGTGTCACACGTCTCAGGACGTGAAAAGTTTTTTCTTTTTTCTCAGAGCATCATGCATCTTTCGACAGATCATCTTCCTTGACAGAAGTAGTGGTCAGCAGTAGACTTACGAACTGCTCGGCACTGCGTGGTCAGCATCATAGCTGGTCGGCACTACGTGGTCAGCATCATAGCTGATTAGCACTATGTGGTCAGCATCATCGCTGGTCGGCACTACGTGGTCAGCGACTTCACTGGTTGGCACCACGTGGTCAGCGACATCACTGGTTGGCATTACTTGGTCTGCATCCACACTGCTCGGTACAGGTCAAGACGGCGACTCTCTCAAGATACATGGTGCTCGGGGACTAGCTGTGGGGATATGACCCCCATATACCCTCACGGGTATCCTTGGGCCTCACCACCGAAGGCGACCCAGTCCAAGACGAAGATGTGCGGCCCACGACGTGCACCGCACGGTTTAGTATTAGTACCAAATAGGCTACTCTACTTGTAACTTTGTCCCTTCGGCATATATAAGGAGGGGCAGAGGTCCTTTAGCAAAAAACTAAACTCAACTCAATACGGAGCAGATCTCTACGGTCTCTCTTGTAACACAAACCTCCCTGGTTTGGGATCTTGTACTCAGGTACTTGATCATACAGCATAACACGAGAAGCAGGACGTAGGGTATTACGCTTCCGAGCGGCCTGAACCTGGGTAAACCTTACCCACCCGCAATCAGTCCTCAACAAGCTCTTCGCCGACGAAGAGGAGTAGCTTGTATTAGGATTGACGCGGGTGTAATAAAAAATTTTTAATGAAGGATGTTGGTTCTCCCTTGTCTCGTGTTTATCTGTGATGGCGTCTATTTGTTGCTTCTGTCCTTGCCAAAATTTCCATTTCTTAGCTAGAATCTTGATTGCGATAATCCCGAATGCAATCTTCCCGAACGCGTGACGTCACCTTAGTCGATTAGATCTTGGCCCCGTTTCACGACTTGACAGTTTTGTAACGTAGCACTTCAATTCACTTTATCTTCTCCCGATAAACCTACCGGCCGAGAAACAAAATTATCACAAGTCATATCACTTAAAAATCGCTAAAGATGATACCACTGTATCGGCTATTTTTGTTCTAAAGACGATACACACAATATCGGCTATTTTGCGCTAGCGGCGATACACATAATATCGACTATCTTCCTCCAACTTCTTTTCCTTATTCTGAAGGCGATTCCAATCAAAATCGGCTGTTTCACGCCCAACGTGTAGGTCACGATCAAGATCCAATTTCAACACTTGGATGAAATTTCTTGAGATATCTGCCATTAATAGCTCTTGTAAGCTCTTCTCCAAATAATGTTTTCAATATGTATGCGTTGCCGGGCGCACAACTCACAACCCGAAAAGGTCCTTCCCAATTTGGAGACCATTTGCGGAATGTTTTATCTTTTGTGCCAATCGGCAATATTGTTTTCCAGACTAAGTCACCCTCTGCAAATTGTTTGACTTTAACCTTTTTATTGTAGTACTTGGCAACACGCATTTTATTCTTCTTAATATTTTCCAAGGCTTTGAGATGGATCAAATGCAAATCCTCTAACTCATCCATCATTAGATCCTTATAATCCTTCTCTGCCAAGTCTTTCTGCAACTCCACTCGCCTTGATCCTGACTGCAACTCCCAAGGCAGCACAGCATTGTGCCCATAGACCAATTCATATGGAGATGCTTGTGTAGACCCATGACAAGCCATTCAGTAAGCCCACAATGCTTCATTAAGGACCAAGTGCCATCTTCTTGGCTTCTCATCAATTTTCTTTTGGATGATTTTAATCATGATCTTATTTGACGCCTCTGCTTGGCCATTGGCTTGTGCATAATAAGGAGAAGAATTGTACAACCTTATTCCCATGCTTTCGGCAAAATCACAAAACTCTGAAGAAGTAAACTGAGTCCCTTGATCGGTTGTTATGGTCTGTGGAATTCCAAACCTGTGAATTATGTGTTCCTTAACAAAATTGACCATATTCTCTGATGTAACCTTCTTCAAAGGGATAGCTTCGACCCACTTGGTAAAATAGTCTGTAGCTAATAGCACAAACTTATGTCCTTTGCTAGATGGAGGATTAATCTGCCCAATCAAATCTATGCCCCATCCTCTGAATGGCCAAGGCTTGATTATGGGGTTCAAAGCAGATGCAGGTGCTCTCTGAACATTACCAAATATCTGACAGTCTCGACATCCTTTGTAATATTCAAAACATTCTTCCAATATAGTCGGCCAAAAATACCCAGTCCTTCTGATTATCCACTTCATTCGGTAAGTCGACTGATGCGCACCACAAGCTCCCTCATGAACTTCAAAAATAATCTTTTTGGCTTCTTCTTGGCTCAAGCACTTGAGCAATACTCCATCTATAGATTTGTAGTATAATTGATTATCAAGAAGCACAAACTTGAGGGCCTTATACCTGAGCTTTCGGGAAACTCTCTGAGATGGATCCTTCAGGTAATTGATAATATCACATCTCCAATCATCATCTGTTTGATTAATATTACAAACACCCTCTTCAACAGCAAAGACCTCCTAATTTTTGTGATATCCAGAGGCAGCCTGAGCTAATCTGTTAGCTCCTCCATTGTGTTCTCTAGGAATATGATGCAATGTAACTATTGAAAATTTCTTCAAAAGTTCTCTACATTCTTCATGATATCCTCTCAATATATCGTTCTTGCACTCATATTGCCCTGTCAACTGATAGATCACCAATTCAGAATCACCAAACACCTCAACAGCAACAGCTTTTACTTCTATTAACAGCTGAAGGCCTCTGAGTAAAGCTTCATACTCTGCTTGATTGTTAGTGACATGATATTCGATTGAAAGGGCATACTCAAATATTTTTCCACGTAGAGATATTAAAAGAATACCAGCAACGCCACCTTTGTCACATGATGATCCATCAAAGAACAATGCCCATGGAGCAATGCCAACTGCTTCAATAGATAAATCACGGTATTGAGTAATGAAATTGGCAATAATCTGACCCTTCACTGCTTTTGCCGATTCATACCTTAGATTGAACTCTGACAGTGCTAACACCCACTTGCCAATCCTTCCATTTAAAATTGGCATTGATAACATGTGCTTAATTACATCAAAACTAGATACCACCACACATTCGGTATTTAACAGATAGTGCCGAAATTTGGTACATGAGTAATAAACACATAGACAGAGTTTTCTATAGCCGAATACCTTGTTTCTGGATCCAACAATTTTCGGCTAAGGTATGCTATTACTCTTTCCTTCCCATCAAACTCTTGCATAAGGGCCGATCCTATTGTTAGGCTATCGGCCGCCACATACAGCTTGAAAGGCTTCTCAAGTTGTGGAGGTACCAACACTTGGTGGTGCCTTCATATATTGCTTGATCTCATCAAAAGCCTTTTCTTTGTATGTCACCCAAACAAATTCCTGATCTTTCTTGAGCTTCAATAATGGAGAGAAAGGTAGTACTCTTTCTGACAAATTGGGTATGAACCTTCTCACAAAATTGGTCTTGCCCAGCAATGACTGTAATTCTGTGAGATTAGTTGGGGGTATAATCTTGTCTATTGCTTCCATGCTCTTTTTCCCAACTTCTATCCCTCCTTTGTGGATTAAGAATCCCAAGAACTCACCAGCCGATACTCCAAAGGCACACTTATTTGGATTCATCTTCAAACCATGTCTTCTTGTGCACTCTAAAGTTTTCCTCAAATCGGCTAAATGTCCTTCATAGTCTCTGGATTTGACCACCACATCATCAATGTAAATCTCTACAATCAGGCCGATCAACTCATGAAAAATATAATTCATGGCTCTCTGATAAGTTGCACCGGTATTTTTCAACCCAAATGTCATGACTATCTATTCAAACAGACCAATATGGCCGGGACATCGAATGCGGTTTTTGCAATATCTTCTACTTGCCATAAAAATCTGATTATAGCCGATTGCCATCCATAAAACTGATAACTTCATAGCCTCGCTTCTTTGCATCAACTAGCAAATCGGCAATCGGCATTGGATAACCATCCATAGGAGTAGCTTTGTTGAGATCTCTCGAAGTCTATGCATACTCTCATCTTTCCATTTTTCTTGTATACAGGCACTATATTTGAAATCCAATCTACATACCTGCATGGCCGAATAAAGTTTGCTTCTATCAGTCTCTCAACTTCTTTCTTTACATCGGCCAATACCTCCTCCTTATAAATCTTTCATGGAGGTTGCTTGAAAGGGCGAAACCCAGGCTTAATGGGCAGTTTATGCTCAACAATTGATCGATCTAATCCGGGCATCTCTGTATAATCCCAAGCAAAACAATTTTTAAACTCCTTTAGCAACTCTACTAGCTTTAACTTGTATTCTGGGTCTAAATTTGCACTGATATACATCGGCCTTGGCTTTGAACTGTCACCAACATCAATCTCTTCTAATTTGTCGGCCGACATGAAACCACGACCCAGCTTGCCTTTGTTGCCATTGATTGGATTGCCCATTAAAAATTACTGTGAGAGCCGATTTGCTTGGATCGACGTTGATCTCTGTTGAACACATTAACGGGACCTTCTTTCCACTGTTTACCCGAAAGGCAATCCAGTCCATCATATTCCCAGTAAGCAGGCTCCGACGCAGCAACACTTACCGAATCATCAGCTTGAACAACTTCAACATCATCTCCAATCCACTAAATGAGAATTTGGTGAATGGTTGAAGGTATGCAGTAGTTTGCATGGATCCAATCCCTTCCTAGAAGCATACTGTATGCCCCCTTGCCATCAATAACAAAGAAAGTTGTGATCAAAGTCTTGGATCCAACCATCAGTTCAACATAAACAGCCCCACGAGTATCAGAAGGATTGCCAACAAAATCTCTGAGGATCATGTCAGTTTGCAGCAGGTCTTCACTTGTCATCCCCAGCTTTCTGAAAGTTGTGTAGGGCATGATATTGATAGTAGCTCCTCCATCAACAAGCATCTTGGTCAGAGGTTTACCATTGACATATCCTTTCAAATATAATGGCTTCAAGTGACGGTTTTTAACTGGCTTATCAAAGACTGCTTGCCGCGTCAACACAAGTTGAGCCATCAGGTCTCAGCATTCAGTTTCATCAAAGTTAGAGTACACTTCATCCTGCACTTCTTGATCTTCCGGAGCCATAAACTCCAGTGGGATGAAGAACACCATATTAGCATCAGCCGAAGGACCTTGTCCATCATCCTTTTTCTTAGGACGCCATATTGGCTTCTTTTCGGCTAACTCTTGCTTTAACTCCTGATTCCTCAAACGCTGAACTCTTCTCTTCTGGCTTTTCCTTAAACCAGGAGGACACCATTGATCTCTTTGCCATCTATACGAACTCTCTTCTACACTGTGAGCACTGTTATGAGCCCAAGCTTGATCTGCAAACCTTTTCCTCTGATACCCATCAATATTGTTCATTTTTAGGCGCCGATCATCCTCAGGAACTCTCATTCCAAGTCTATCATGGACGGGACGGCGGTTGACTCAAGATTGCCTATACTCTGAATATTGATCACTGCATTCAGGGCAATTGTTCCTAGCAGGCAACTTCAAGCCTTCATTCCAACAGTGTCTGAAGAAGGAACAGTTCCAATGAGACTGCTCTTGCTCCCTCCTGTGCTCTTCTTGTTCCCTTTGGCGCACTTCTGCTTCATATCTCTGACGCTCTACCATGAATTTGCGCTCTTCTTCAATGAACTGCTGCTCCTCATCATACTTTAGCTTATTCTCCCTCTGCCACTTATTCAATAAGTGGCGTGCTGTAACTCTGTGCTTCGGCTTAGCATGCATTCGGCAATCTCCCTGGACTGCATCTGAAGTTTGGCCCTCTCCGTTCGGCTATTTTTGAACCGAACTTGCTGAACCTCTTCCTTGATAACTTGCCAATCAGGGTCAACAGCACCGCTCTCCTTGGCTCTTTCAGAAGTCAAAACTTTCATTTTTCCCTTCTCTTTAGAATCACTAGCATCCACCATACCTATAGAGAAAAGAGTTTGTCTGCTTTGCTGGCATCAAAATCATAGGACCCTTTCTGCTGTTTCACCCATCGCTGACTGACCAAAGTAGGTTCTTTTGTCCAATTCAGCTCTGCAGCAGCTACCTCGTCCTCATCTTCATATTCAGATGCTTCTTCTAGAAAACCTTGGCATACATCAAGGGTGGCACTGTTCTTCTGAAATCGAGTATCTCTTCTGAATCCCTGGGCCTGGTTGCTCATAGCTCTCAGTTTCTGTGAAAGCTGCCCAAGGTCTTCAAACTCCATACCAAATAGCTTATCTTTGATATGTGGCAACATGCCTGCAATGACCAACTGTGGGAGCTGATCATTAGGTATATTCAGAGAGTAGCACATATTCTTTGCTTCTCTGAACCTGCGAAGATATTCCATTGGTGTTTCAGTAGTCTTCATCCTCATAGCCCACAGATCGACTAACTTCTTCTCATTGGTCCCTGTGTAAAAATATGAATGGAACTTTTGTTTCAAATCTGCCCATGTACCAATGGAATTAGCCGGCTGAGATGCAAACCATGTAAAAGCCGACCCTGTCAGAGACATAGGAAAGTATCTGATTCTCCAAGCTTCATCACCTGCAGCCTCTCCAAGTTGCATCAAGTACCTACTAATGTGCTCAATGGTACTGGTGTCTGTGGGGGTATAAACCCCTATACCAGCACGACACGACTTTAGGCCTGCTCGGACGAAGGCCCTTGGCCCAAGAACACAAGGTCGACCAGGGCCCAAGTCTGGTCGGCTGCCTTGGAAGACAAGGCAGGAAGGATGAGCCAATCTGCGCCACTGGTCGGCTACCAAGATATCGATCACGGAAGATTGGATTAGATTGATACTGTTGCCTTGTATGTAAATCCATATCCCCGAGATATCGGGCTTGTAATCCTGCTCCCCACTATATAAGGCGAGCAGGACACGCTCCCAAGGATGATCTCCACATTAATATACCGACTTAATCAAGAGCACAGGACGTAGGGTATTACACAATTCGTGGCCCGAACCTGTATAAACACAGCGTCTCGTGCTTCTTGATTACATCTTGTTCGTCATCTAGCGTGCCTTACCGATCAATCTACTACCTTAGGCATACCCTAGGTAGACTGCCGCCGATATTTCCTCGACAGTGGCGTGCCAGGTAGGGGCTGTGCGCATAGATCTCAAGATGAGCAAGGTGGCTTCGTTCCCTGCCTCCATGGACCTCGACGACATCGCTCCAATCACCTTCGGCTCTTTCGGCTCCTGTGAGGCTGCGAAAGCTGCGCCGATTGTCGAGGCAACTGCACCCGGCATTCAGGCCATGACTCCGCTGGAAGAACAAGACCCCAACCTCGCCGAGAAGCTGCTAAGGCCGTTGGTCCGACCACCGATCCCGCTCTATCAAAGACGCCGGGTCGACAATTCAGATCTGATCGAGATGATCGATCGCCATGGAGAAGGATTGGTGGAAACTCTCGCCCTCGCGGAATCCGCGCTCAAGCAACTTGCCGACCTCCGAGTCGATGATGGGTTTATCCCCGTGCAGCGACGAAGGCGCTGCAACACACAGGCGTCCCGGTCAGATCCAGATCTATCCGGATCAGATCGCCCGAGGACACCGCTTACCCGCCCGCCACACCCTCTGCTGGACGACAGCCATGTCAGCCCCTTTGCGTTTGGGCTCAAGAACGCCGCCGCGTCCTACGAGGAGCTCTTCCCTCCATTGATACCTCAGCACGCTGGTCAGGCACGGAAGCCGCCGACCTCACCCCACTTCGTCAACATGATCACTTCAGGAGGGGCTCCCGACGCTGCAATGCAGCCATCTGGCACGGATGAGTCCAGCATCCCATCGCTTCCCTCCGCCGTTCAGGCAGCACTTGAAGCAGGATCTCCAGGCCAACTCCTCGACGCAATCGGCTACACGCATCCCGCTCCCGCAGAGACGCCGAGCTCCATGACGACACAAGTGTCGCCAATGGCGATGGACGTTGATGAGGTCGCCGATAACAACGCTCCAAATGAAGAAATCCTCCAGTCGGCCCCTGAGCCAAACAAAGAAGATGATTACCCCGAGCGCCCTCCCGGCTTTGGCAACACCGTGTTCATGGTCAGCAACGGCGAGCCCACCGTCGAGAATGAGACTCCCGATCAACGCCGCGACCGCACGGCACGCAATGCCCATCGTGGTGTCCGACGCGATCGAGAGCAACAAGAAGCGCAGCAACGGGCTGATCAAGCTCGTCATGTCAACAGCAACTTGGCCGACGAGTTCGATCTGGTCGGACAGCGTCGGGTTCACAAAACCCCGACAGCTAACATCGTGGTAGCCAAGAGCAAGTTGGAGGTATTGCCTCACACCCCCACGGTCCAGGAGATCATCGACCACCTGATGGCAGCCGAGGGGCAGGTAAATCGCATGCGCCGAGCCGAAGTACCTCCGGAAGTCCCGGCAGCATCCGCTCAACGCAGTCGCTGCCCAGAATTAGGGGAAAGATCTGCGAATCACGACCCAAGCAACAGACCAGCACGCTCGTCAGACCACTCTGCGGACTCCAGCTCCAACTCCTCCAGCCGTGACGTACGCTCCATAAACGGCGACCGCCGCCGACGGTTGCCGGACAGACGTCGCCGCGACGAACCACCGCGCTGTCCCTGGGAGCGGCGTGACGGCCGAGCCTTCCGCGATGACGACCAGCACCGGCACAGGGACCGCTATGACGATGATGACCGGCGCTATGATGGAGGTCGTTTTGAGATTCCCGGCCCCAAGCCATACTCCGAGCACCTCAGGGAGGTGCACTGGCCACGGAACTTCAAGGCTAGCGAAGTGAAGCCATACGATGGTCGAAAAAATCCCGACCAGTGGCTCTTCCTATATGAGACTGCAATCCGAGCAGCGGGAGGCGACGAAAGCGTGATGGCAAACTACCTGCCGGTAGTCCTGGGCCCTTCTCCAACCAACTGGCTCATGTGCCAATGTGAGGGCTCGAGTCACAGCTAGCCTCAACTCCGCCAGATGCTGTCCGAGCACTTCAAGGCTACGTGTCATCAGCCTGGCTCCAGGCACGCCTTGGCCTAGATCCCCGACTACCCCAACGAACCTCTACACGATTACATACGCCGCTTCAATGACATGTGGACGACGGTAACGGACACCACACAGCAAGAGGCCGTCGAGCTCTTCATCAAAGGCCTCACTCACCCCGCAATGAGAAGTGTAAGATCAAACTCCTCCGGACCCAGCCAAAGACAATGGGCGAAGCCCTGAAGATCGCCAGCGAATGGACGCGTGTCGACGACGCCTTGCGATCCAGCAAAGAAGACGGTCCATCACGACGCCCTTCTCGCCGCGACGACGACGACGATCGTGATCGCGACCATCGCGCGCGGAACCGCGGAAACCGCGACGACAGGCGCGACTCTCAATGTCACGAGCGGCGCAGCCGCAGCCGCGAGGACGACAGATGAGATTCTCACCGTCGCGAGCAGCACAGCCGCAGCCGCGATGGCGATCGACAAGGACGCAAAAGGAACAGGTAGGATGATGGCCAGCGCTACCGCGGAAACCGCGTTCACAACGTCAACAATCAGGACAAGCCATACGATGACGGCTACGACAAGGTCCTTAGCCAAGACTGCCCAAGGCACCCAAACAAAGGCCACACGATGGGACATTGTTGGGGCTTCGCCAACATCTTCCAAAAGACCAACACGCGGCGACCGCGGGGTGGCAACAAAAATCGGAGGGACAACCGCAACGCCAACAAGGACGTCAAGAA
Source organism: Themeda triandra (assembly GCA_018135685.1). Classification (NCBI taxonomy): domain Eukaryota; kingdom Viridiplantae; phylum Streptophyta; class Magnoliopsida; order Poales; family Poaceae; genus Themeda; species Themeda triandra. The sequence continues at coordinate 205,415 of JAENPR010000926.1, read as the reverse complement.
GGAGAAAGACGACAACGCCTCCGATGACGACGGCCGCCACGAGTTCAAAGAACCCGAACGAAACGTTGCGGTCATCTTCGGTGGCAAGGTCGTCACCGAGTCCCAACGGGATAAGAAGCTACTCCGGCGGGCGATAATCGCTTTCAGCAGTGCCGACCAGGAACGTGTCGCAGATGTCAAGGCCCCCGCCTGGTCGGAGCAGCCCATCTCCTTCAGCCGAGCAGACATGTGGGCACGAGGGGAGGACTCCGGTCGCTTCCCCCTTGTCCTGGATCCCATCATCCAGCACCTCCGCTTCGAGAAGGTGCTGGTCGATGGAGGCAGCGCCCTAAATATACTGTTTCTGTAGACGTACAAAGAGCTCGGCCTTAAGACGGAGGACCTAGAGCCCTACGACTCGCCGTTTTGGGGGGTGATGCCAGGAAAGCCTTCCATGCCCCTCGGCCAAGTCACCCTCCGAGTCCAATTTGGTACTAAGCAGCATTTTCGCTTCGAGTACCTCAACTTCATCGTCGCCGACTTCGAGGGCGTCTACCATGCGATCCTTGGCCGACCCGGCATCGCCAAGTTCATGGCGGTCCCCCACTACGGCTACATGGTGCTCAAGGTGCCCACGGATAAGGGCATTCTCTCCTTCCGCAGCAACGTCCTTATGGCATGCCACTGCGAGTCAGCTTCGTTCGCCGCCACCGACCTCGCCGACCTCCGAGCTCGCATGGCGGATATGGTGCTGGAGGCCAAGGCCATTCCCCCGGCCGACCTCCAGATACCACTCAAGGAGGCCAAGCGCTCCTCCAAGAAGAACCGGGACTACAAAGAGATCGAGCTCATCCCAGGCGACAAGACAAGAACGGCCCTGATCGGGGCCAACCTCCCCAGCAAATAGGAAAGCGCGCTAGTCCAGTTCCTTAGGGATCACATCAGCGTGTTTGCATGGAAACCAGCAGACATGCCGGGTGTCCCCAAGGAACGGGCCGAGCACTTCCTGAATGTCTCCGAAACTGCCAAGCCAGTCAAGCAAAAGCTTCGATGGTTCGCAAACGACAAGAGGGAGGTGATTAGGGTAGAGGTAGCAAAACTCTTAGCCACAGGCTTTATAAAAGAGGTGTATCATCCCGACTGGCTAGCCAATCCGGTACTTGTACGCAAGAAAAATAAAGAATGGAGAATGTGCGTTGATTACATCGGTCTCAACAGATGCTGCCCTAAAGATCCCTTCACCCTACCACGAATCGACCAAGTCGTGGACTCCACCGCGGCCTGCGAGCTGCTTTCCTTTCTAGATTGCTACTCCGGCTACCACCAGATCTCCCTCGCCGTCGCCGACCAGGAAAAAACTTCCTTCATCACACCCTTCGGCGCCTACTGCTACAAAACGATGTCCTTCGGCCTCAAAAATGCTGGGGCCACATACCAGCGAGCAATCCAGAATTGCCTAAAAGACGAGATCAGGGATCGCTTGGTTGAGGCGTATGTGGACGACGTGGTGGTAAAAACCACCAAGTCCGACTCCCTGGTCGCCGACCTCCAGCGAACATTCGACGCATTAAACGTATTCCAGTGGAAACTAAACCCCACAAAGTGCATCTTCGGCGTACCCTCCAGCATACTGCTCGTCAATGTTGTGAGTCAGGACGGCATACGCCCTAACCCTAAAAAAATACAAGCCATGCTCAAAATGCAACCCCCTCAGTGTGTCAAAGACATCCGGAAGTTGACAGGGTGCATGGCAGCCCTTAGCCGTTTCATCTCACGACTCGGGCAAAAAGGATTGCCATTTTTTCGATTGCTAAAGGCAAAAGAAAAATTCGAGTGGTCAACAGAGGAGGACAACGCCTTTGCGGAACTCAAAACTTACCTAACCAACCCTCCAGTATTGACGGCGCCCACTGACGGCGAAGAAATGCTCCTCTACATCGCAGCCACCGACCGGGTAGTCAGCACGGTACTGGTGGTCGAGCGAGTAGAAGCTGGTCATGTTTACCCAGTCCAGCGCCCGGTTTACTATGTTAGCGAAGTGCTCAACGATTCCAAGCATCGCTACCACCACATCGAAAAATTGCTTTATGCAATCTTGATCACAAAGCGAAAGCTCCTACACTACTTCCAGTCTCGGTAGATCACGGTGGTTACAAGCTTCCCGCTTGGCGACATCTTATACAACAAAGACGCCAGCGGTCGAATCGTCAAATGGGCGCTTGAACTCATGGCATACACCATCAAATTTAGAAACCACAACACCATAAAGTCACAAGCCCTCGCCGACTTCCTAGCTGAGTGGTCGGACCTCACCACCCCTTGGTACGAGTCCAACCACAAGTACTGGGAAATGTACTTTGACGGTTCGCTTAAAATCGATGGCGCCGGTGCCGGCGTGCACTTCACCGCCCCTTCTGGAGATGAGCTCAGCTACGTTCTTCGAATACACTTTCCAGCATCAAACAATGCCGCTGAATACGAAGCCGCGCTTCATGGGCTGCGGCTAGCCGTCGAGCTCGGCATCAAGCGCCTCATGGTATAAGGCAACTCTCTACTCATCGTCAACCAAGTAAATAAAGTATGGGATACCACCAGCGAAAAAATGGAAGCCTACGTCGCCGCAATCCGGCAGCTCGAAGACAAGTTTTACGGCCTCGAGTTCCATCATGTCGTGCGCGACAATAATGATGCCGCCGATAAGCTTTCCAAGCTCGGCTCTACCAGGGCCGCCATCCCGCACGGCGTATTTGTTCACGATCTGATCGAGCCATCCGTCTCGGCGGCCTCGGAGGCTCAAATTCCCTTCCCGGCAAAGCCGGATCACAATACTCCGCGCCCTCAATCACCAAATAACGCCACAACCGACCACGTTGCCTTGAAGGATATCGACGGCGACGAAGACGCCATGGCCGAGGACGCGCTGGTATCGCACGAACAGTCACCTGACGCCACGCCGACCACGTCCGACCAGTCAGATTGGCGACTGGACTTCATCCGTTACATCACCGACGAAGACATGCCAGACGACCCCATCTTGCGCGAACGTATAATGCAACGCAACAAGCATTATGTCCTCATGGACGGCGAGCTCATGCGGAAAAATGCCAAGCAGGAAATCTTGCAGAAATACATAACGCAGGACGCGGGCATAAAACTTCTCGACAAGATACATTCTGGCGAGTGCGGCAATCACGCCGCCTCGAGAACACTGGTCGGCAAGGCCTATCACGCCGGTTTCTACTGGCCAACAGCCGTCGCCGACGCCGAACAGCTGGTCCGGCACTGCGTCAACTGCCAGTTTTTTGCCAAACAAACGCATGTTCCCGCTCATCAGCTGCAGACGATCACGGCCTCATGGCCTTTCTCGTGTTGGGGGCTCGACATGATCGGCCCCTTCAAGAAAGCTCCCGGTGGATTTCGGTATGTCTACGTACTCATCGACAAGTTCTCCAAGTGGATCGAGTACATGCCATTGGTGAAGGCCACCGCCAAAAAAGTAGCCGACCTGCTTAACGATGTCATCCATCGATTCGGCGTCCCAAACTCAATCATCACCGACCTTGGCTCCACATTCACCGGGAGTGATTTCTTCGATTTCTATGACAGCAAGTGTATCAAGGTTAAATATGTCTCCGTCGCCCATCCACGGGCCAACGGACAGGTCGAACGAGCAAATGGCATGATACTCGATGCTCTACGCAAACGCCTTTACCAGGATGATGCCGACGAACAATGACCCGGCCGATGGCTCAAAGAGCTCCCGGCTGTAATTTAGGGACTCCGCACACAGCCAAGTCGCAGCACTGGCGTCTCTCCGTACTTCATGGTGTTTGGATCCGAAGCGGTCCTCTCTGACGAGATCGCCTTCCGCTCTCCACGCGTCACCCAGTACGACGAGAGCATATCCAACGATGCCCGTGCTCTAGAAGTCGATTCCGTCGAGGAAAAGCGACTCGAGACCTGCGCGCGAACTGCTAAATGCCTCGCCTCCATGCGCTGGTACAACAATCGCAACGTCAAAGAGCGTTTCTTCGTGGTCGGTGACCTGGTCCTACGATGAAAACAAAACCTCGCCGGCATTCACAAACTCACCTCCCATTGGGAAGGGCCGTTCATGATCAAGGCAGTCACCAGGCCGACTTCGTATCGGCTGTGCACCCTGGACGACCCTCCAATAGAGGTCCCAAACTCGTGGCATATCGACCACCCACGGAAGTTCTACCCGTAACACCTAGCGCTAAGAGTTGCATGTACCTATCTTGTATATTCTCGATTCATGTCGATTGAATAAAGATTGCTACTGTTTCATCTTGTTTAAAGTGCATCTCCGGGCATCCTTCGCAATTTCTTACTCCTACCGCTACAGGCATGATTAGGAATAAAGCTAAAATACGTCTACATATAATAAAGCAGCCATAGCCGCAATGTAGCAAAAGCCACCATATCCCGCGTCACACCACATAAGTTTTCAGCCCTCCGGCACAAGCCAAAACAAAAGTACGACTACAACATTCAGGGCACTATGTGGATGTTCTTCACCATCGCCTTGGACGTCTCCAGGGAGTCGCGCCTGAGTTCCTCCGCCGCGTCTGCGTCGGTGCCCGGCGCCAGCCCTTGCCGCAAATGTTCTAGGTTGATCGAGGGGCAGTAGGAGCGCACCACGGCAAGCACGTGGGAACCCACATGCTCGGCACCCTCCCGGACGAACTCCTGCAGCCGGGACCATGACGATCGGCTAGCGGTAACAACCGCGCCGAGTGGGGTAGCCGGCGTAATGGCCTCTGCCTCATCTTCGGCCAGCACATTTAGCACCGGGGCAATGCCACCGACGAGCTCCGCCACCTCGCCTTGAACGCGCTGGGCAACCGCGTGCAAGCCCTGTACTTGCTCCTGCGACTCACGGAGGCGGCCTGCACATCACGAGCAGCATTAGACGACGCACTTACGAGCATCTACGACAAGAACAGGCTATCAGGATATGTCATACCTTCAAGGTCCCGTTCTGTCGTCGCATGGCGTTCGGCCTGCTCCTCTAGTTGCTTGCGCAACTCCTTTACCTTCTTCTCCGCCTGCTCGGCGCATTCCTCCACGTCTGCGTCCAAACAGCACATCACTACAACAATTACAACAGGAAAATACACCTTTTTCACGCCTGGGATATTACATACCTCTTTTCTGCTGCGCCAGCTGCCTTACGTGCTCGGCCACCTCCTCCTGCTCGGCCGCACGAGCTGCCAGCTGTGCATTTGGCCCCTGCACGGAGCCCCTCAGCTGCTCGACCTCGCTGCACAGCCGGGCGTTCTCGGCCGCCGTTGCTTCAAGTTGCTCCAAGGCGCGCTTGCGCCGATCAGCGGCCCGGCCGATGCTCTGCCGAATACACTATCAGTCAAATGTTCATCTCCAACAAAAAGACTGGCTCCCCATGCACTGATATACCTGCACTTGACGTAGCAGCTTGGTCACGGTTCCCTCCATCTGACGCATGGCATCTTCTGGAATTTCTTCCTCTACTGCCGCGTTGACGGCTCCACCTCCTGAGCTCTGCCCAGTTTCCTGCGTGGTCACCGCGGCTTCAGGACGCGGAGGCGGCCCAAGTGCTGGAGTATACATCACCATCATGCCTGGCTCGGCAGCCGGCGTACTTGCCTCGGCACCTGCTCCATCGCCAGCGATGGTCTCGGCGATGGTCGGCTCAGCCACCACCTCCTGCGTTTCCCTGCGCATCATAGCACGCTTTCAGTCGCCAACCCGGTGAATATTTCGCAAAGGACTTTGATGCACGTTCATTACCTTGTGACCACAGGAAAGGTCGACTGGAATCGATCACGGCGACGACCACGGCTACTCCCTCCATCACGAGAGGTAGCTCCGGTGAATTGCTCCGCCGTCTCAGCCACCTGCTCCACCGTCGTCACCACCGGGCCTTCGTCGATTCCCGTGGTCGGAACGGCGTCACTCGCCTCGGCCTCAAGCTCCACCGTCATTGCCCCTGGGTTCTCGCCATCCCCCGTGGTCGGCGCAGTGCCATCCGCCTCGCCTGCTCGCTCCGCCGTTGCTGCCGCAGGATCTTCGGTGACCGCCGTGGTCGGCACGTTTTCACTCACCTCGGCGCGTGGCGTTTCCAGTGGAGTGTCCTGGACGGCCTCCGGGATCATGGGCTGCTCCTCCAAGGGCACCTCTCGGCTTTGCCCCTCTTCTCCGCCATCAGCCGCTCCCGCGTCTTCCGGCCGAAGTGGCGCCGGTGAGGGCTCACGACTTGGCAGCCCCCCGGCGTCGGCAGGTCCGGCGCGACCGCTCCCAGTGACACCTCCGGGCTCCCGGCTGGCGGCGTTGCAGTCGGCGACGTTCCAGTGTGGGCCTTCTTGTACAGCTGACTCAATGGAACATTATCCATTGAGTCCCCCGACGACGATGACGAGATCTGCACCCTCCTCCTCCTCTTGGTCAGCGTCTTGGTCTTCGGCGGCGACGCTCGGGACTCTGGCTGCTTGGCGGCCACGCGCCGCAGCGCCCATTGCGCCCGCAGCGTAGAGCCCTGCGCGGCCTCCTCCTCGTCATCCCCGTCACTCGACTCGTCGTCCAGGGCCGCCACTCGAGCAAGACGCTCTTCCAGCGTGCGCTCGTAGCCCTGGACCTCTCCGCGGGGCCATTCCTCTGACAGAACGTCCACGATGTATACGGCACGCCCCTGCACAAACACACCACCATCAACGACTATAAACAGCAAGCATGAAATTTCAAGAAAAATGAAATGGTGCCAACGTACCGCTGGTGGTGGGTGAGCAGCGGTGTAAGGCGTCTGCGGTTTCTTCGGCGCCATCCTCACCGGGTCGAAGTTGTGAAAACACTCGGTCCCCCGAGCGGTCATCTCCTTTGCATCAACAGATTCTGTTCCCTCATGGGACGGGTCCGTCAGCCCCCGGTACTCATACATCAGGGTGGGTCTCTCCTTGCACGGCTGCAAACGCCGCTGCCACCACATCACGGCCACCATCACACCGTGCACACGGTCCCTGTTCAGGAGCGGCAGTAGCTCGTTCACCTGCTCCATCTCCGTGACGTTGGGTCTCGCCGACCACTTCACATTCGGCTTCGGGATCAGCGCCACATCGTTGGGGACCGGCCTCCCCTCTGGGTTCTGCCTTCATGGAGGTCGAGTGGGGGATGGTCACCCACTGGGATTTCATCCCATCGCGCAGCATAATGTAGCAACCCCCAACTATTTGTGACCCGCCAGTTCCTTCCCCCTTCTTCTTCAGGTAATAGAAATGGCGGAAAAGATTGAAGTTCGGCCGAATGCCGAGAAACGCCTCGCAAATGGCGATGAACTCCGACAGCGTCAAGATGGAGTTGGGGTGGAGGTTGCAAAGCGAAATCTCCCAATGGCGGCACAAATCGCGAACGAAATGATGAACCGGCGACCCCAACCCCCGCACGAAATAATCCTCCAGAACGACTATCTCGCCCTCCCGGGGAAGCGGAAACCGCTCACCTGACGGCGGCGCTCACCAGATCCCGCTGTCCTCCGGCGGCAGCAGGCCCCGCTCCACCAGCTTCAGCAGCGACTCCCTCGTCGTCTTCGACGGACCCCAATGCTCCGCCAAAAGCTTCCGCCTCGCCGCCTCCGATAGCTGCAGTTGCCTGCCCGCCATTTCCGATCTGCTCCGTTTCCTTCTTCGGTGCGCCCGCCGGCTCGCTGTCGTGCGGCTCCGGCCTGGCTAGATAGGCGGCGGCGGGTTGTGGGGCGGCGGGATTTGGTGCGCGGTGGGGGCGGCGGAGGTTAGGGTTTGGCAAGTGGGTGGTGCGCTCGGGAGAGGAGAGGATGAGTGCGGAACTGCCCGGAAATGAATAGAAGCAACTGAGCGGCGGCGGCCGCCTTCCCCCTTTTATACGAATCGGCGGTCCCCGCACGGGACCTAGGGTTGACTCCCCCCGAGTCATTTTCTAAATGGGCCGACAAAGGTGGGCCTCCGTATTTTATTCCCACAATCGTCATCTTCATTTGGCCTGCAGCGCCTTTTTGACAAAAACGGAACGGCGGACTCGCCCTACTTTTGGCGATTCTGCTCGATGTTTTGCGGCGCACGTGGACGCACGTGCGCACAAAGCTCATTTTTGTCTTTTAATTCTTGCCCACGTGTGATTTTTTCCACGTGCCACATTTTTCCTCCGACCACCGTTGACCTAGTTCACCAGCAATATGCTAGGGACTGAGTACAAAGAGCACAGCTTTTTCATCTCTCCTAACAAAGTTAGGATGGTTCAACGCATATTTATGGACACATGGTAACAGAGGGCTCGGCCGACCAGCAAAGCTTCGGTTAGAGTAATGACTAAGTCATTTTCCTCTCCTTCATTTTCTCGGCAACACTACCATGCTTTCTGGAATGATGCACAGCGTCGACCAGAACACGGCAAAGCCGTGGTCCACTATGAGGCTCTTGTGCTTAGCACGGGTCCACTTCGACCACGTATTACGCAAGGATACATCAAAGATGTATCATTTTCCACCTAGTTAGCCTTCGGCGTAGCCAAGGATTGGAACTTTGAGGTTATAACCGTGTTCCCCATGATAAAGCCATGGAGCTAGTGCTGGGTATGTTTTTCTCTTTCGACACATGGCATTTGGGGTTTGGCCGGTACGCAAAGCTGCCCTCCATTCAATCGACAATGTTGGTTTTCCCTACTTCACTCTCTCGTGTACATTGGCCATGTTCACTAGACAACCGCAAAGCTCTATGTCTAGACACAACACAGTTGTGGTCGATCTCCTATTTTTTCATTACCAGGGACTGGTCGGCCAAGCTGCCATTTTGTCACTGGGGACTGGTTAGCAGAAGCTAACACAGTCTCATCCTCTTTGTCAGGGACTGGTCGGCCCAGCCGCTACTTCGTTGCTGGGGACTGGTACACATTGTTATCTCAGCCCCATCCCCGTCCCAAGGGACTGGTCGGCACTGCCGCCGTCATGAACTCGGTGCACTAGGCTCTTTTTCTTGATCCTGATACAACCTGTTCCACATCTTATATCAGGCACGGGGACTACGTGGGCCCACGTCACTTTGCAGTGACTTGGGCTAATTTTTATGCAGCATTTTATGATGGCACGATTATTTCTACGCGATCAAGAAAACTTTTCTTTCGATGTGGCCCACGTCATGGGACATTCAATAAATTTTTCTTTTCACATAAAAAGAGCAACATGCATCTTTCGATTAAAACGGCATGCGAAGCTCAAAGAGCGACCGGTTCGGTCGGATGCATGCAAATCTCCAAGTACCTCAAGACACATGATGCTCGGGGACTAGCTGTGGGGGTATAAACCCCTATACCAGCACGACACGACTTTAGGCCTGCTCGGACGAAGGCCCTTGGCCCAAGAACACAAGGTCGACCAGGGCCCAAGTCTGGTCGGCTGCCTTGGAAGACAAGGCAGGAAGGACGAGCTAATCTGCGCCACTGGTCGGCTACCAAGATATCGATCACGGAAGATTAGATTAGATCGATACTATTGCCTTGTATGTAAATCCATATCCCCGAGATATCGGGCTTGTAATCCTGCTCCCCACTATATAAGGCGAGCAGGACACCCTCCCAAGGATGATCTCCACATTAATATACCGACTTAATCAAGAGCACAGCACGTAGGGTATTACACAATTCATGGCCGGAACCTGTATAAACACAGCGTCTCGTGCTTCTTGATTACGTCTTGTTCGTCATCTAGCGTGCCTTACCGATCAATCTACTACCATTGATCTCTTTGCCATCTATACGAGCTCTCTTCTACACTGTGAGCACTGTTATGAGCCCAAGCTTGATCTGCAAACCTTTTCCTCTGATACCCATCAATATTGTTCATTTTTAGGCGCCGATCGTCCTCAGGAACTCTCATTCCAAGTCTTTCATGGACGGGACGGCGGTTGACTCGAGATTGCCTATACTCTGAATGTTGATCACTGCATTCAGGGCAATTGTTCCTAGCAGGCAACTTCAAGCCTTCATTCCAACAGTGTCTGAAGAAGGAACTGTTCCAATGAGACTGCTCTTGCTCCCTCCTGTGCTCTTCTTGTTCCCTTTGGCGCACTTCTGCTTCATATCTCTGACGTTCTACCATGAATTTGCGCTCTTCTTCAATGAACTGCTGCTCCTCATCATACTTTAGCTTATTCTCCCTCTGCCACTTATTCAACAAGTGGCGTGCTGTAACTCTGTGCTTCGGCTTAGCATGCATTCGGCAATCTCCCTGTACTGCATCTGAAGTTTGGCCCTTCTCCGTTCGGCTATTTTTGAACCGAACTTGCTGCACCTCTTCCTTGGTAACTTGCCGATCAGGGTCAACAGCACCGCTCTCCTTGGCTCTTTCAGAAGTCAAAACTTTCATTTTTCCCTTCTCTTTAGAATCACTAGCATCCACCATACCTATAGAGAAAGAGATCATGTTCTGAGGGAACGGATGTTTATCCACTTTCATTTTGCCATCAAACCTCAAGTGTCCATCTTGAATAGCTTTCTGAATCTTTACTCTAAACACTCGGCAATCATTGATATGATGAGAGCTAGTATCATGATACCCACAATACTTCTTGTCCTTCACTCCTTCAGGGCGCAACATGGGATGGCCTTCTGGCAATTTAATGCGTCCTTCCTGTATCAGATACAAAAAGAGTTTGTCTGCTTTGCTGACATCAAAATCATAGGACCCTTTCTGCTGTTTCACCCATCACTGACTGACCAAAGTAGGTTCTTTTGTCCAATTCAGCTCTGCAGCAGCTACCTCGTCCTCATCTTCATATTCAGATGCTTCTTCTAGAAAACCTTGGTATACATCAAGGGTGGCACTGTTCTTGTGAAATTGAGTATCTCTTCTGAATCCTTGGGCCTGGTTGCTCATAGCTGTCAGTTTCTGTGAAAGCTGCCCAAGGTCTTCAAACTCCATACCAAATAGCTTATCTTTGATATGTGGCAACATGCCTGCAATGACCAACTGTGGGAGCTGATCATCGGGTATATTCAAAGAGTAGCACATATTCTTTGCTTCTCTGAACCAGCGAAGATATTCCATTGGTGTTTCAGTAGTCTTCATCCTCATAGCCCACAGATCGACTAACTTCTTCTAATTGGTCCCTGTGTAAAAATATGAATGGAACTTTTTTTCCAAATCTGCCCATGTACCAATGGAATTAGCCGGTGAGATGCAAACCATGTAAAAGCCGACCACGTCGAGACATAGGAAAGTATCGATTCTCCAAGCTTCATCACCCGCGGCCTCTCCAAGTTGCATCAACTACCTACTAATGTGCTCAATGGTACTGGTGTCATCCTGACCTGAGAACTTGGTCAGATCTGTCGGTGGCTTTACCCTTGGTGGAAGAGCTACCCTATTGTACCACTCTGGATAAGGAGACTTGTATGCATATGCTTGAGTTTTTGGCTTTAGGCCAAATTGATTCTGCATCATATCAGCCATCTTACTTAAGAGAACATCATTTGCATCTTGAGCTCCCTGTTGTCTCCCAGAAGGTGCTCCTGATGCACTCTTGTAACCTGGATTCGGCAAAGCATTGATGGCACTGTAATCGGCAAACTCATTATACCCATCCCCATAAATACTCTTTTGTAACCTGTTGGCTACTGGGGAGATCTTATAAGCAGATGCTGGTATATCTGTTGTTGCACCAAAGGCTACTTGATCATGGATCTGCTGTTCAGTTACAGGAGGCTTCTGTTTTTCAACATAAGTAGCTCCATCTTTGCTTGTGCCGATCATACTTCCTCCCTCGATCGCCTTTGCTGAAGACTTTTGCGTGTTGAAAAACACTGGTCCACCAATTGCACCAAAAGCTTCTTCAAAATGCTTGTCGACCGCTGGACCGAAGGTATCAACCATGACTGTTCTGAAGGTATTCAGAAAAGCTGTGTTGTGGTTCAACGTGGTATCTCCCACAGCTTTATAGATGATCCCGACTACCTTTTGTATCTCTTCTTCATCAGTAACATCAGTTTGATGTGCAAGAAGAACCCTTGGTAGTGCTTGCTTCAAGATCACCTTATTGCTCTTGTTCTTGGAGAAAGACATCAGACACTTCTGTTGATACTGCTCAACTGCTTGTTCTACCATCTGTCTGTGTTCTGGCTGCAGCTCGTCCATAACCACGTTCAGAACGTGACTATTGTCAATCTTCGATCCCATCTTAAACTAAAAAGTGGTCCCACCGGGCATGCCAAAAAGTGTGTTGACACAAAAAGTGACACTGTGTCTCACACACAGCAAGCCGGAAAGCCTAGCTTCAATCGGGTGCCCGGGCGTTGACTCCGGAAGCGTGCCAGTCGATTTGACCTGAAAATCGACAAGGGAGAAAATGGTAAGATCAAAACTGGAACGTGCCGGGTGAGACCAGGCAGTTCCATATTTACGGCCCTGAAGCCACTTACGACGACACATAGCTATAGAAGCTATCTGCCAACATGTTTGCAACTCATTCGGCTGATGTAACATAACTGATGTGAATAGAACTAACTTGCCGAATACGTATACGTGAAGGCATGTTTGAACAAGATTGAATTATTAAAGCATATCAAACCATGTTTCAATCTTAAAGCATTATTAAAGCATAAACAATTAAAGATAGGTAACTTGTAAATATGAATCTACTAAGATAACACATGCATAGGCTACTCTAACTAGTCTGCCACACGTCTACCCTTCATAAACCCGTCAAGCACATACTAAAGCAAGTTAATCCACCGCATGATACAACCTACTATAAGCATATACCACTCTCTACTCTTAGATTAATCCACCGCATGATACAATCTAACAATAAAGAGCTAAAAGCACGTAATTGTCTAAACAGATCTATAAATTCTCATTACACGTGTAAGCATAACCATATCGGCAAGGTTGCCGAATCGGGGTCCTTGAAGAAGGAACAAACAAACTATTGCGATCTAGAGCAAAGCAAAGCCTACATCTGCCGCACGATATCCAGCTTTAACCAAGACCTAGACACTCTAACTTGTATGAACCCGCAACATGTAACAATCTTGATTGAACTAATTCGGCTATATGAGCTCGATCTACTTTGTATTGAGTAAGCATGAAGAGATGATCGAAAGCCGAAAAGAGTATCAATCTAGATTGGGCAAAAGAGTATTGCAAATAATTAGCATTAAATAAAACATGCAACACGTGATAACTTAATGAATCAATTAGATCTTGCCAAATCTAAAAGAGCCGATAACTATCTTTACTCATGTCTTAATCCGCCGCACGATACAAGGCACAAGCAAAAACTTCCCATGATCGAACTTAGATCTACCGTATGTTCTAAGCTAAAACAATGAGACTACTTGCATCATAATCTAAATCCACCGCATGATACTAGACATGATAGCAAGGTTGCCGGGACTTACGGAGGTCGACGGATCGATTGGCCCTCTCGAAGAACACGACGACACGACTAGAAGGACTCGAAAGGTGGCACGTAGCCGGTTGTATTGAATTGGTTGTGAACCCTTATTACAATGGTCAAGGGTTTATATTTATACCCTGGACAAGATATGAGTCCTACTCGACTACGAGACATAGAACAAAATTGGAAAAAACATGATCCTAACTCTAAGCTTGATCGGAGTCCTTGATCATTACGGCTCCTTCCCTCTTTGGCAAACCTCTCCTTGCCATCTTTTCACTTACCGAACGTAGTTATCATCCAGCCGAGAATAACCGACCGCTCGATCACTTGCCGAACACATGGAAAGTTAGTCGACCGCACACGCATTTGCCGAATCCTCCTCTCTGACGATCATGGGCCTACCTGTCATATCTTTTACCAAATTTTGGTGTTAACAACAGCTTAAGTTTTTCTTGGTTTTCTCTTTTGACGAGCAGGCATTTTGACGTACTGTGGTTCCATATAAGTGAAGCATCGGAGGTCAGTTATTCTGCAATGAATAAGGATCTGCTCTTATACTGTAGTGTAAAAATGGATCAATTCACATGGTTTGCTCTTGTACTGTACCTCAAATTTGGGTCCTTCTGTGGATTTCATTCACGTTCGGGATGGTGTAGCTCTAGATGTACCAGATTGTCGCTGACCTAAAACATCATTGGCCATGCCTAGAACACCATTGTCGTCCAAGGTCCGGCACGTGTTCAGCAACACCTGCATCCTGTCTCTGATGGGCACACTCACGTTTAATTTCCCTTGCATAGAAACAATTTATGTTAGAAAATCATTATTTAATATTGTTTATATTGTTTATTATGCAATTGCTTTTGGAGTAGTAAGTGTGAACGAAAACTTGATTTGAGGATGCCTTTGCATGCATTGTTTCAGTTTTGTTAGTTTCTCTTCTCCTGTCTGAAACAAAAAAAAAAATATAGAAGCTATTCATTGACAGTTAATGGATAGCTATCAGGTGATCATGGATAGATTTAACACAATTGAAATAATCACAGATTGAATTCTATGATCTGGGATGCTAACATTATCCATGTTGTCTTTTATTTGCACGGACAGAGTTTTGTGGTAGGTGGATGGGCTAACTACGAAATCCATCTTGAAATATCATGACATTTTGTGGTATCCATGCATCTGCGCAGGGCGATAGGTGTCAGTTTGTAAATTTGTCTTTGCTTACTTGTGCTGTACATGGATGGCTCAACAATATGACTAAATTGATGCCAATTGTGCTTATTTGTGTCATGTTGGGAGGTTTATGCAGATAAATCCTAAGAAAGTTTGTGAAGTGTTTTGGACAAGTTAGAGTTTTTCAGATAAATCATGAGAAGGCATGTGAGAGACATAACATTACAGAATTAGTTTCTTAGAAACTGTGAGCACTATTCATATATGTATTTAAAGATTTAAAGACCACATATAATGGTAGCATATTTCTTTCTGGAAAAAAAAATTGCCCTTGTGTTCTCAGCTTCTTAAATTCTTATTCAAACATAGTGCTGTTTCAGTTTTGAATATAGTATAGTCAAGAATTTTATTGTCTTCATATCTTCCTGAATATAAAGCCATGAAATGTCTTTCTTAACCATGCAATTACATTTCTAACTGAATGGCTTCTTGTGCAATGTTGATCTACCTATATGGCTATCTATTGCTTTCATCCAGTTAGCTTTATTGCAGCAAAAACAAAAACAATTATCCTGTTACTATTCTGAACCACAATATTCTGATCTATAGATGTCAAAAAGAGGAGGCAAAGGAGGTGAGGATTGTCTTGGTGGATGAGACACAGTTGCCTTGGTCCAGTGATTAAAAAGCATAGGAGCTCAATTGAATACATCAACTTTGGCAGAGCTCTCTAATATAGTGAGTTTCATCTCTTTTCTTTGTTGATTTGTGAGGAGTGCCTATATGAAAATTTTGGAGAGCAGTTTAGCTAATGTCTCATAGACTTGTTTCTTAGAAGTTACCAACAGCAAGTCGTCGCCTTCTATCAAGTTCTGTCTCGGGTTAAATGATTGCTTGTTTAGCTAATTTTCTTTGTTTGCTGGCTTAGGTTCCTTCACGATTGTTTGCCATGTCTTTAAAAAAATCATGATACTACTGATTCAGTTTTTATTGAAGTACTTCCATTCTTATATATTGTGCTAAATTCAATTTTTCAATTGATGGCACCGGATGCTACAACTACAAACATGGCACTTTTGAGAGGATGGATGTTGACGGTGAATGATGGTTTCTTGGAGAAAAGAAAACAAATTCTAGGCCATGCCATGGGATGTTCTACCTTTTTGTTCACACCAAACATATTGTTTATAACTATATCAGGTAAATGGGCTGCTAGCTTTCATGATATTTGAAGGTCCTTTGATTCCTTTTTAGTCATTTTTGCTGTCTTGATCAATGTATTTGTGTTTTCCTGCTAGCAAAATTTAGTCACACATCTGTTTTGGTAAAAGTTGGTTGAAATTGGTTAAGAAACAATTTTACGTACTATTTAACTTTCAAAGCTTGCAGCTTCTTGAAAACAATTAGTTGAAATCAAATTCAATTGAGCCCTCTGCTCACCAAGATGCCTACCCAGGCTGGACATACTGAGCATTTGCATTCTGAATTCTTCAGACAGGAGAATATGAGACTATGCCACTTTATTAATTGCATCAAGTCATCCATACTCCTAACAATTTAGTTAAACTTTCAATGCTTTCCTGCAGTTCCTTGCATGGTCGCTGTCTCGCTGAAGAGGACCATGGCTGTGAACAAGAGAAAACCTGTTGTCAGAGTTGTAGGCAAGGGGAGTCGGATAGAAAAATTATAGGGAAGGGGCATATTAATGGCATTGTGTACGCATTGATCTCTGATCAAGGAGATTTGAGATTCCGAGAGCTTATTGAGAGAGCGCGTCATCTGCTACATGGGTTAGCTCACTCATTAAGGGCCTGGTAAGGTACACTGTAATAGGATTGGTCCTCTGATCTTTGTATGAACACCTGCAGGTTGTGCTATAGATGGTTCAGACTTCCATTATGCACACACAGCAATAAAGATGCATTTTGTGCTTTCAGCAAAATTTGTTTTAGTTGCTCCTCTTCTTTTAATATCTGACTGGTGGTGTCAGTTGATTTGGAGGGAAGAGGAGCATATGGCTCAATGAATCTTTGACAATAGAGAAAACCAACTCCAAGAAGCATAGCTCATTTACCTATTTAAGTGTTAATTGAAAATGAGTGATTGGTTCAATGGAACCTTATTATTGATGAAGGAGCACAGGCCACTTAAACACTGACACGTCATCCTTTTGTAGGTTTTCTGGAACTTAAGTAGATTTATTATCATTACCTTTTTTTTCTAGTGCATCTCAATCTATACCATGGTTCTGTTATCTACAGAACATGCAAGAGACGATGGATCTTGTGAATGTGAGCAATGGAATTCAAAATGTTTTTACTTTTTATACGGTTATTAATTGGCATTGGCAAAAAATTATTATCGATGCAACAACACATGATACGAAAAATAACTTTATTATACCTTCTTATGCAAAAATATTTTCCGGGAAGCATACATCCTCAAATACAATTGTATAAAGGTTGAAGGGTGAAAGAAAACATTGGTTGTTTTTATATGAATTCCCAAAATAAAAGCCGTAGCGTTAGCACGGGCATTATACTAGTGTTCAGTAATTGCATGGATGAGTTCAGTACTTCAGCTCATACATAAATCCTTAAAAGTTCCTAGTTAGGAATGGGGGTCTGAATTGTGTCTATTGAGTCCTGATATTTTTAGTTCACTTACAAAAGAAAACACATGGAATCGTTGAGGGGTAACTGGATGCGGTCAATGATCAGACATTAACATTGCCCATTCTGAACACTTAAAAATTCCATAGGACATGCATGAGTATAGGTTGATTTTCCGTCAATCATATTCTGTAATCTGCATGTACACTTCAGCAGAAGTTTATGGTTGCACAGGGTACAAGATACATTTTTCAGACTTGGTTAAGATACTATTGGAGTATGTGCTATTCTAATGCTGAGGTAATGTTTGCAATTTTGGAGTGATTCATCTGGGTAGAAGTAAATGACGATATGAGTTTAAGACTATGGCTTAGAAGTTTGAATTTAACAGTTAGTGATGGAAAAGTACCCAGGAATTCAACAGTCAACAGTCAAGGGCTGTACGTATTCTCTGGAAGTATCCAACCTGTAGCAAGTTCTGACAAAAAAATAAAAAGTCAGAATAACAAAATGTCAAGGCAAGTGCAGCCCCAAAGGTCCCAAAAGTCATACATGCCGAAGGACTATTGACTCTTTGTATGTCTTTGCTTCTTATTAAGCCAATCCCTTTTCTCTCCTTGGAGCTTCTATGCGAAGCATAGCTTAACATAGTTTCAGAAACATCAAAACTCACCTTGTGTTTTCTTACCCATCGTGCTGCATTTTCTTCCTGAGAAGAAAGAGAGGACTCTCATGGAAACTTTCCTTTCTGCAGCCTTGGGTGAACTGATGACTAGATCCATAAATTTCATCATCAACAAGTTCTCAAAGCCGCCAGAACCGGCCATAGAGGAAAGCCTACAAAGGATTCTTCTCCGAGCACAGGCCATCGATGAGGAGGCCATGGGGAGGCACATCACAAATCAAGCCATGATCCAGCAGCTGGGCATGCTGAGAGATGCCATGCACCGAGCCTATTACGCACTCGATGCCTTCAAGTACCAACCTCACTATGGAGAGGATGGCAGTGATCAAGTTGTAAGTAGATTTATGTCCCTATCCATGATACCCTCTGCAAAGCATCCGTATTTCTTTCAGGAACAGCTACAAGAGGCACTAGAGAGATTGAGCTCCATGATTGTTGATCTGAATGAGTTGGTCATGTTCTTGGCGAGCTACCCTCGTCTGTGTCGCCAACCTTACAGTATGCATATCCTACTCGGTAACTGCATGTTTGGTCGCCAAGTGGAAGCAGAATTTGTCATTAAATTTCTGCTGCACGCACAACCTCATAGTTCTCAAGAATTGGAGGTCCTCCCAATTGTCGGTCCAAGCAGAGTTGGCAAGAGTACCCTAGTCGCTCATGTTTGCAGGGACGAAAGAGTTTGTGATTATTTCTCAGAAATTTTGTGGTTCCGTGACTCCAATTTTACAATTGATGAGCTAGCTTGCAGGCAAGGATGTATAATGAAACATCAAAATTGTGCGCCAAACTCGAAAAGAAGGAACAGATCGCTTGTTGTTATTGAAGTATCTGAAGATATCTACGAAGATGAGTGGAATCGGTTGTATCTTGCTTCCAAACAGAACTTTCCTAGTGGTAGTAAAATCATAGTCACAAGCCGTTCAGACAAGATTGCAAAGTTTGGAACAACACCGGCTCTAACTCTGAAGTTTCTTTCCAAGGAGGAATATTGGTATTTCTTCAAGACACTTACATTTGGAAGCATGGACCCTGAGAAGCATCCAAGGCTTCCACAGATTGCCATGGAGATAGCTAGAATAATGCAGAATGGTACGTTCTATGGTGCATACATCACTGCTTATTTGTTAAGGGACAATTTTAACACAAAGTTTTGGTGTAAAGTTCTAAGCTTCCTGAGAGGGTTCTTCCAGAAGCATGTCTCCAAATTCGGCGTGCATCCATTTGACCTTATGAAGCAAAATAAACCTGTACAGCATGGAATAATGGCTACGCCTTCCAAAGATTTCGTGATTTGTCATCGGTATCACCGTTCTTCACAAGAGGAGGTTCCAGAGATAAGAATCCAAGATTTGATATATGGAAGCGTTAAGAGACATGGAATATTTGAGGTCCTAGCATGGAGATCACTGATACCTCCCTACTACAGCTATATCAATACTTGCGAGATTCGAGAGCAAAAAACTACAGGTTCCAAGAGGAAGCGTTCTATTAAAGATGGATTCACATATTGTTAATTTTGTTATTATAGACACGTTTGCATTCACTTTTTTGATTTTTCGTTTGGATGTCTCAAGTTACAACATTGCGAAACTGTACTGCTAGTCTGCTACATTTTCAATTGTGAAGTGCTTATGTACATAATAATGCATGAACCAGAGGCATATATTTTCATGAAATACAGTGAATTCCTTGGCTTGGTCATGCTTGCGTTTTGGTGATATTTGTTTCAGTTCACCCCAGCAGGCCATTGTCAACAGATTGGTTGCCTCAGCGAGATGGAACAACTTGTGAACTCTATGTAGCAAGTCAAGAGTTTGAAATAGATTGGAGTCAATTGTACTGTGTACTGCTCCATATGCACACAAATCTTTGAAGTGCATGTACTCTAAAAGTGCAGCAGTTTGACTCAGTATAATGCTTGCTCTGTTTTCCTTTGTACAGTGTACACAGTGTTCAAAATTTGTGTTTTGCGTTGATCTGATATTCTTATTTTCTTGTCTTTTGTTTTGATATTCAGGTGGTGCTCCAAACCTCCCAAAAAAAAGGAGGTGCTCCAATCACTTGAATTTCATCAACACTTCCGGAGGGTACTGGGAGACAATCTCGTTAGACGACGTACACTGGATCGGTAGATCCTCGTGCTGAGCAAGATAGACGAACCGTCCCTGGACCAACCTTTCACTCTGGACGAACCAGTGTGTAAGAAATGTTGGATTCAAAGAGTTACTGGCATTACAACCGATGCAGGTAGCAAGTCTGTGCAGCGATGACATCAAGCTGTTCCAGATGTCCAGAAGATCAAGAAACCAAGATACGCAACAAGTTTAGTAGTCAAGGGAGTGTAATAGCTGATGTTTTTTCTCTGCTAGCTGTAGTCATCAGCAGAGTTTTTCCTCTTTTTTTCAATAGCGGTTTTGTAAATACTTTGTACAGTCTTTTTGCTTTCTTCGTCTAATAAAAAACAGCAGCCAACCTTTGACTACTGAATCCATTACCACTTAGCAGAATATTCATCATGTCAGTATTTTACTGTCTGGGTTGTCAAGGCAATCTGGACCGTTGGATGCTATTTGCGTGGCCAGGATCTGACGACCAGGGGAAAGCAAGGCAAAAGCAGAGGACGAAGCAGAGCAGCAGATCCCTTGTTCACTAATCATCTTACCATGGAAGCAGATCCTCGTCCGGGCCGCGCTCGTCTGCACTGCAGCATCATCACGGAGACCCACTTCGTGCCCACCTCTACCTTGGAACGAGATCCTCTAAAGTCATACGGAACGACTTCACTCTAAAGTCGCACATCTGGACCATTCAATTCGCATCCAACGGTGCGACCAAAACACTCTAAACAAAGCAGGCTTGTAGTCGGCCCATACAAGCCCATTGCTAGTGTCCGTGACTCCCTTCTCTACTCCTACTTCGCCGCTTCCTCTCCGTGACCGGCCGCCAACGCGCCGCACCGGCGAGCCAGCGCCCCGGCGGTCTGCTCCTGGCGTTGCCCGGCAAACCGGCGCCCCAGCCTTCTGCTCCGCAGCGGCGTCGCTCCTGGTTGGCGGCACCCCGGCGGCCGTGCTCCGGTGCTCGCCGGCACTCCCCTTCCCTTCCTGATCCGGCGGCGTGGCATGTCACCGGAGCTCCACTCTCTACCACCGCGCCGCCTTGCTTCGTGGCCGCAGCCACAGCCGCTGCCCTGTGGTCATGTCCATCGGTGGACTTGGAAGGAGACTGTAATGCATATATATTCTGTAATGTTTCTGGAAGGTGATTGCAGCATGCTTGCATATTGCTATGACTTCTGTAAATTGTGCTGCCAAACATATTGTAATTATAGAAGTTGTAAAGATTGCCGTTGTGTTGTAATGATCTGGAACGATATTGTGAATGAAATCCTAAAGATGTTACTAATTACTGCAGGTTTGGCTGCACAAAATGATGCATATTACAGCTTGCAAATTTCATATGGCTAATTACCGAGAACTGGGAAACTAAAACTACTGAACATATAGACATTACAATCTTCTTCCAAGTCCATCGATGGACCTGACCATAGGGCGGCAGGGGCTGCGGACCTGCGGCCACCAAGCCAGGGCAGCGCGGTGGCAAAGAGTGGAGCACCGGTGAGCACCGGAGCACGGCCGCCGGGGGCACGACTCGCTGGGGCGCCGCCAGCCAAGAGTGCCGCCCGCCGGAGGTGAGGCCGCCGCGGCGCAGACGGCGGGAGCGCTAGATTGTCGAGGCGACGCCGTGGAGCAGACCGCCTGAGCGCTGCTGCTGACTCGTCGCGGCGCCGAACGTCGCCCGTCGGCGTTGCTGCGGTGGAGTCCTGCCGCGGAGGGAAACGGCGGCCGGCGAGGAGTCAGCACGGATGCTAGCTATTGGGCTGGTATGGGCCGGCTGTGGCCTGGTTTGTTTAGTCTCACCGTTGGATGCGAATTGAATGGTCCAGAGTGAAGTCGTTCCGTACGACTTTAGAGGATCTTGTTCCTCTACCTTCATATGTAGTATGCTCCAGAAAACAAGCGGCTGAAATTAATGCTCTGCACTTTCGTATGTGCTGTCTAACTTTTATTTAATTTATCTTATGGCCTGGGACATGAGTGATGAGGAAGAAAGGAGATAGTTCCTGACATTTTGTTCCATGTTCAATAATTCGGAGGTGGTTTCAAAGCTGTGCAGCATTCATATAAATTTTGTTGAGCACCGGTCATTCAGATACATTTGGTTGGTTAGAAATGATGTTATCTTCAAAGGAATCCTTGCAACCATTCAACGTTGTTCAGATTATTTTATGCACCTGTTTGGTCTGCTCCTTTGGAGAGCCAAGAAATATTTTCCTGCAATTGAGTTATGGCTAGAGTAGTTTCTGTAATTGCTTCTATTTTCTTTGTTCTTTATTTGGTCTCCTAAGCTGTTCTCCCCCCTCCGTCTATTTTCTTTTGTAGTCTTTGTGTTTTCCTGTAACAGCTTGGTTACATTAGAGTAAATTTTCAGTAACCGTTCCTTGAACTCCTACTGTTTTCTAAAAAACTGTCCCTGGACAAAACCCTTCACTTGGACGAACTCAAACGCACTATTGAAGAGTTACCGGCAGAGAAGGCTCATGTACCTGATGGATTCAATGGATTGTTCTATAAAAAATGTTGGGTGATCATCAAGCAATCAATAGATTGCATGACCTATGTGCTGGACCAATGGGTTGTCTGAATGGAGCCAATATATTTCTCTAGTGAAATGTGAAATGTGGAGTCGCCACATAGGTCAATTTAGACATTTTCGACTTTCACATGGGTTGTCTGATGCTATATCGAACTGCACGAGTAGTCTACCTGAGCAGGTCAATTTAGATTTTTCTTTTTTTAACTTCCACTTTGTGGCGTGTGAAATGGGAAGTCGTCACATAGGTCAAATTCAAAATTTTGACTTCCTGCCTGTGGCGGGTGAAATGTGATGTGGGCATGTGGCCACATAGGTCAATTTAGAATTTTGTTAATTTGGACCCTGTGGCGTGTGAAATGTGAAGTCACTACATAATACTCTGAGCGCTAAGCTTATTTCCTGCACGCCTTTCGTTTCCACCGTAACGTGGAGTTTTCTTAGTTTGATTTGGACATTTTGTATTGTTTAGAAAAAAGAATTTGGACATTTGGTCACTGCACCTAGAAGTAGAGGAAAGTGATGTTTAAAAAACATAAGCTTATTTCCTGCATGCCTTTCATTTCCACAATGATGTGGAATCAACTTAGTTTGATTTTGACATTTGGTATTGTTTAAAAAAAGAATTGGACATTTGGTCATTTGGTATTGTTTTAGAAAAGAATTTGTCCTGTTTGCGCGGCCAGGGTTCGATGACCAAGGCTCTCTCTCTGCCACCATGGCCCCACCAGGACCCCACAGGTCCCACAATGCAGAGCAGCAGATCCCACCCGGCCATGGAAGCCAACCTGCCGCCGCCGGCGAGCACGCTGATGGAGCAGCTCGTGGAGGAGGACCTGCTGCGCTTCCCACCTGCCGACGCCCCAGAGAGCCTCGTCCGGGCCGCCCTCGTCTGCTGGCGCTGGCGCCGCCTCGTGACGCAGCCAGGGTTCCGACGCCTCCACCGCGCGGGGCGATGTGCTCTTCACCATTGAATCTCAAGTCTCGACGGACCCTGGCTTCTCCTCCATTTTCCCCTTCCACACTCCAAACTAATTGCCTCGTCCGCATTCACCATGTAGCTTTGCTTGTATCTGAATATATGTGGGCAACGGATCCTATGCAAACTAGGCATCCCGTGCAAACTTGTAAACTAATGATCTGGACCGCAGGATGTTGATCCAAGGGGCGCGGAGAGATTGGGTAATTTTGCACTTAACCGCCCGCTCTTAATCACACTTTTACAAAGCTCTCCTTCCACCTCTCTCATGCGACCCCTTGATCAACATCCTGCGGTCCAGATCATTAGTTTATAAGTTTGCACGAGATGTCTAGTTTACATAGGATCCGTTGCCATGTATGTGATGAACGAGGAAATAATAAAAGTGGAATATCATGATCCAAAAAAAAAAAAAACGTGTTACCCTTATATACGAATGCTACCATGTTTCAAATCTGCAGATATGCCTAGAATTGTTTTGTCCCCTGTTATACCTGTAATGAGCAGAATATGGGGTCGTCTGGCCCAGTAAACACTACCCAGCAGGAGAGTGGAGAAACAAAAAATAATAATGGTGTTTCCTACATGAGCTTGTACACTTTAATTTCTTGTATAATGAATGTATATGATCTGTCGCTGTCACCTGATAGGCTGATAAAATAGATGATATCATGGCCATTCTTTCTCGAGTTTGAGTGCATTTTGACTCAATGTCCACGGGTAGATGTTTGATTACTCAGCAACTTGTTTTTCGTCTATGGTCAGCAACCATTTCCTAGTGAGAGGCTGAGAGCTAATAGATTTTCTCAACCATCTAATGTTATTTCCTAAATTTGTGTGTTTCTATAGCACTGGTCATGTGGTTATGTGTAGGTTTCTCCAGTCAAGGACCATGTTTTTGAGGCGTCGCCTAGGCGACAAGGCGTGGTAGAGGGCCTGGGCGTCGGGGGCGCCACGACCTGCACTCGTATAGCGTCCGCCTAATCGAGTTTGGCATCGCTTAAGCATGGATTGGCGTCGGGCGGACGTCTACAGCCCCGCCGCGGACGCCGGATGTCAGTTCGCGGGGACTGGCGCAAAAGATGGCGGCCCCGCGGGAGAAAGACCGCGGCGAGTGTGCATCCGCGGGAAATCGAACGCGCGCAAATCGTAAGGGCGCGGGAAGTAGAGTCCTTCGCGCGGGGAATTTAGCGCGGCTGCGATTGAGTGCGAGGGGAGAGGAAGGGAGAAGACGACAGGGAGAGCAGGGGCGCGGGCAGACCTCGAGCTCCGCTTAGCTGCTCCTCTGCTCGACGGCTTGACTCCACCTGCCGGCCGTCCCGCCCCTGCATCTCTACTTGGCCGTCCGCACCTGCCGTGGAGCCGCTCCAACATCTCCGCGGCTGTAGCCATCGGCCATCTGCATCTACGCATACGCCTGCATCCGCCTCCGCTTGTCCACATCTGCCGTCCGCCTGTATGCTCCTGCCTCCTCTCTGTTCCGCCTGGCATGCCCCTGCCTCCTCTCTGTTCCCTTCGCCTGGTGTGCCCCTGCCTCCTCTGTTCTCCAATATCTCCCAGCCTCCTTTTGCTTTTGCTCTGCTCGTGCTCATGGACGTGTGTGCATGTGCTCGCTGCTCTGCTTTGAATGTTGTATTTGATCTGCTGTGCCTCTGCCTTTAATCACATAGATTAATTAGTGAGGCTTTGTTCGCATAGTCCAACATGAACTCAAGAATTGGGAACAAACAAGTACTGTATGTATATGCTACACTTGTACTAGTATGTAAAATTCTATATTACACAGTGCCTTCATGGCACCTAATATGTGGTGTATGGCGTCGCCTAGGCGTCCGCCATAAACGCCTAGGCATTGTGAAGGGGGTCGGACGCCGCGCGTCGCCACGGCGCCTCAAAAACATGGGTCAAGGATAACCTTACACGTGATAGTGGTACATGGTTGCTTCTAGGTGGGTTCTGGTTTTAATTAAAGGGCTCTATGCTTTGCCAAGGTATTCCATCCTCTAAATTTATTAGTAAGGCTGCAGTCGTAGTGGTCTTCGACGGGTCGTCTTGATCGAGCTAGACCGCCTTATGATGCTTGATCTTGTTGGACGGACGCCGACCAGACCCAACCGGGACTTCGAACTCTGCCGGTGGTATGTTGTCGACATCCAAACTTGTTGGGGTGTGCTTCGAAGAGATCCACCCCCTATAGCCTAAACGCCGCCGAAAGTGGAAGGCGAAAGCTTCGTGATGGCTTTCGCAGTTTCACGCCGTCGGCCTAAGCACCGTCGGAGTTAGAGTCGAAAGTGAATTGACGCTTTCGCTATCATATCCGGACTTTGTTCGAGCAGACTAATCGGAAGTGAGAGCGAAAGCGATTGGTGGCTTTCGCCGTCCTTTCCGACTGCACGCCAAAACAGAGATAAAGGCGAAAGCGTGCAGTAGCTTTCGCTCGTGCTTTAGATCGTTGCCAGCAAGAAGCAAGGCGAAAGTCATTCATCACTTTCGCTACCGCTTTCGATGACTGATCCGGCGGGTGAGTCAGGAGTGAAGGCGAAAGTGGTCTGCCGCTTTCGCTGTCTCTATCGACGACTGTATCCCAGCGGTCTAGTCAGAAGCCAAGGGCGAAAGTGGGTTGCCACTTTCGCTGTTCCTTCCGGCGTTGCCTTACAAGTTGGGGCGAAAGCGGGTTATGGCTTTCGCCTTCCTTTTTGCCTGAGGACTCTTCCCAGGCAATTTTATGGTCGTTCTGTTCACCTATGGATTTCTGCTTTTGACTTGAGGCAGGTGTGCGCTTAGAGCGAGGCGGACACGTGATGGGCCGAACTACGTGGGCCGTCTTGGGCCAGCCTGGGCCGTAAGGAGCAATTGCAGAAGTCGGTTTTGAGGAAGAGAAGACAATTCTACCCTTCACAGAAGTGAAGGTAGAAGTTTAGAATCAGGGGTATTTTGGTCATGTAAAGTCTACGGACTACTATAAATAGACCGCCAAGGGCACCTTGTAAACGGACCGATGCTGCAATGGAATAAAGTTGTTTGTTTCATTTCGCTGTAAGCAATCGTTATTTACTTTCGTTCTTTATTTTCGGTTCACTTCTGCTGGCGTTCGGTTGTTAGAGCGAACACCAACATTGGCACCCAACCGTGGTTGTTGCTCGACACGACCATGCCACCGAAGGGAGGACGAAAGAAGGCGACAGGAGAAGCCAACGCTACTCTTTCACCTTCCGCAAAAGAGTCAGGACAACAGTGATGCGGCACTTCGGCCGGAGCAGAAGCTCCGAATGACGAGATCTTGCAAGAGAGATAGTTCCACTCACAGAAGCGACGTCCGAAGATGAAAATCAGAACCAAGACGAGCCGAAAGATCGGCAAGACGAACAATTCAGGCAAGACGATACTCAGGTGAATGATCATGCCAGACTTTTGAAGCAGCTCAGCGAAAGTCAAGGGGAAATCAGAACTCTCCAGCAGCAACGCGATCAGCTAGCGAGATACGTCGCTGCCAAAAATAGAGAAGCTCTAACTCAGCAGCAAGTGCAAGAAGCGGAAGCAAGAAGGATAGCCCTTCAAAGAGAGATAGAACAACTTCAGTGCGGCTCGGTTTCAGGGCGGCTCATCTTCGGGCACCCCAAATGCCACCAAATTTCTTTCAAGAGAATATCCACCAAGGCCGATGGAACAAATCACTTTGGACCCAACTTCCCCACTTTCACCGGAGCTACAAAGGCACCCATGGCCAGCAAATTACAAACCAAAAACGCCACCTTTCAACGGGAAATCAAACCCTCGAAGTTTACGGCAAGTTACGAAGCGGTACATTCGTCCGAGGGGATTCCACCACTTTGGCAAAATCGTTCATTATGGCGGCGAGAAGATGTTGCTTATGAATGGTACACATCACTAAGGCCATTGTCAATCCGAACCTGGAGACAACTTAAGGAAGAAATGCTTTCGACCTTTCAAGGGTTTCAAACAGAAAAGAAAACAACCAGGGATCTAATGACGTGCAAGCAAGAGGATGGAGAGCTATTGTCATCATACCTAGACAGGCTGATCCAACTAA
Source organism: Themeda triandra (assembly GCA_018135685.1). Taxonomy (NCBI): domain Eukaryota; kingdom Viridiplantae; phylum Streptophyta; class Magnoliopsida; order Poales; family Poaceae; genus Themeda; species Themeda triandra. Next base: position 177,865 of record JAENPR010000926.1, on the reverse strand, counting down.
GAGTGCAAGTACCAAATGCTTCCGACGACGTAGTCATCACAGCAGCAATACAAGGGTTGCAGATTAGCCCATGTGCTTTCCATTTGATAAGAGAAACACCAAAGACAGTAACGCAGCTGTTTGAAGAAATGCGAAAGTTTGCAAGATCAGAAGACGACCTTCGAAAGCGCAAAGCAGCAAGAACCAACTTAAACCAAAACAACCCAAGACAAGCTCAACCGATAAGGCAACCTTACAATCAGAGAAACAACCAGAACTATCGTCAAGTGAACAACCTTCAACAACAACCGCCCGATTAGAAGAATATGCCAAATAATGAGCCAGCACCATATCATAACAACAACAGAGAGAATTTCCAAGGCAATAGAGGCGGCCGTCCACCTCGCGGAAGAGGAAGAGGACGGGGAGGAGGCCAAAGAATCCCGTATTGTGTCATTTGTGGAGAAGACAAAAATCACTTTACAAGAGATTGCATATATACCAAGCTAGCGAAAGAGCAGAAGGAGAAAGATGATGCAATCCCTCAGAGGGAAAATCCCAAGCACGTGTTTCACAACACGGGACGAGAACAAAGCTGTACTTCAAATCAGAATCACATAGCATATCAATATTCGTATCAAGCTCAACTTCAGCAATATCCTCAACAGATTATGTATCACCAACCGGCGTACACCTGGCCCTATCCACCCCAAAATCCGATAGTTCAGCTTCCGCAGACCCAGGCTACGTCAGCAGCAGTCTCCTCACCAGCGGTGCAAGAACATCAGCTTCCGGCACAACATTCGCATGTTCAGCAAGAGAACAATCAAGAAGTTCACATGGTAAATGCAGTGCTACCGTCTCAAGGACACATTTACGCCATCATAGGCGGATCAAATCTAAGGCATGAAAGCAAAAGAGCAAGAAAGGAGTATGAAAGGAGAATACACACAGTGACTCCAAGGCTGCCCTTAAGTAGACCAACGTGGTCCATGGTGAAAGGTCCTTTGTTTGGTTTTGATAATTGAGTGACAACTTAGGTGGACTAATTGTGTGATCATGAGAATACACAGGGATTTAGTCCACAGGTGATTGTGAGATGAAGGAGCTTCATTGAATATATGACATGACATGGAGTCATGTGACCAAGATGGTGAAGATCGAGATGATGCTTGGCTCGAGACCGGAGGGCGTGTGAAGGACAAGTCGAGGGCGGTGGAGCGATGGACCATGAGATGGTGAAGCTCGGGCAAGACTTGGTTCCGATGGACCATGAGGCGGTGAAGAGCAAGTGAGATCAAGATCAATGGACCGTGAAGGTTGCATGATGATATGAAGTGGATCATATCAACTTGAGATCGTGTCGGTGCATGTGTTGCATTGTCACTTCGGTGGAAGACGGTGAAGATGGAAATGCGCAAGGCAAAGGTATATCCTAGGGCATTTCATTTCACCGGTCATGAGGTGTGTAGAGAAGTTGATGACCGGATTTAGGATTGATAGCCGTACTATCAAGAGGGGCAAACTTGTTTGCATCTCGGTCATCTAGTGTCACTTGAGCGATCTAACATTGCGACATGCTAGGATCGAGTGGCGTTGTGAGATCAAGAGAAAATCCTTTGAAAATGATTGTGAAAAAGCTAACACACATGCACATGGTGATGTACACTTGGTGGTGTTGGCACATTTACAAAGGCGGCGTTGCTCGCGCTGTGGTTTGTAGGGTAGAGTTGGGTTTGGGTCCCTCTCTCCCTCCCGCCGAGCTTGCGAGGTGGGATTCGGCGCTTTCGGGAAAATTGGAGGCATATTTTCTATTGCGCCGGATGCAAAATGTGGTTGAAAACATGCTATCTCTCGGTGTACAAGTTGGCATACTCGTTGGATAGCATGGTGGAGAAGATCGCATTTTCGACGGGCTATAAATCATGGATTTACAAGCGCCGGACGCGGGCGGCCGGACGCGGCGGGAGGGGCCGGACGCGTCCGGCGCATGGTGGCTTTGGCGTGGGCGGCTGGTCGGGGCGCTAACGAGCGCCGGACTCGGAGGTGGCGCGTCCGCGGTGGCCGGACGCCGACCGTAAACTTCCGAGAGCCGGGCGCGCTAAGCGGTCGCTCGGCCGGACGCTGGCCGGACGCGGACGCCGGACGCCGCGCCGACGCGGCGCCGGACTCGGGCGGTGTCTTGTTGAGCGTCCGGCGCGTGTTGCGCGCAGACTTCTTCGCGATCGGGAGTTAGCCGTTGGGCATCAACGGTCGACTTCAAACGGCAGTGACACGTGGCGCTTTGTGGAGCGCCGGACGCGGCTTGGAGCGTCCGGCGGTGGAGGCCGGACGCGTCCGGCGCGCCTGACTTTTGCCAGCATGGGGGCAACGGCTATTTTAGCCCTTGGGGCTATAAATAGAGGGGTTGGCCGGCCATGGCTGGTTGCTGAGCACCTTGGGGACTTGGTGTCCACCTTGGAGAGTGCTTGGAGAGCCCTTTACTCACTTGTGCTTGAGAGTGATCATCCAATCGAGTGAGTGAGCGATTCTAGTGCGTTGCTTTGAGAGATTGCATCGAGTGGCACTAGGTGATCGTGTTGCAAGCCGGTGTGCTTGTTACTCTTGGGGGTCGCCACCTCCTAGACGGCTTGGAGGCAAGAGACTTCGTTGTAGCATCCGTGGAGATTGTGCGGTGCTCCGAAGGAGGATTTGTGAGGGTTCTTGAGCCTTCCCGCGGGAGCGCGAATTGGCTACTTTAGTTGAGCGTGGCTTGGAGGATCCCGTTCTTGTGTTGATTGGAGTTGGGGCTCCCCAGAGGGGTTGTTGGCAGTGAGCCAACTTGAGCGGCCATCTCATCACCAAGTCGGTGTATCGCCACAACTGGACGTAGCTTGGTGGCGACCAAGTGAACCAAGGGAAAAATCGTGTGTCGATTTGTGATTGCCGAGGCTTCGACCTCCTTGTTCTTGTGTGTGAGGCTTCGACCTCCCTTGAGCTTGTTTGCAGGTGGTTGGTCTCTACGCCCGGTGATTCGCCACCGCCGCAACTTCATGTATACACTCTTCACGGTGGTTTGCATCCCCTCTAGCTCAAGCTTGTATTTACATTGGTTACATTCTTGTGTGGCTCTTGTGCTCTTTTGCTTGTGTAGCTAGTTGAGCACCTTCTTGCTTGTGTAGCTAGAAGTAGTGTAAGTGTTTTGCTTAGCTTGTGTAGTTAAGTAAATTGCGCTCTTGGGTTCGGCTTGTGTAGCCTTGTCCTTGAGCATCTAGTGAGCTTAGGTTTGGCTTTGTGCTCTTGCTCATTAGAATTGTGTAGGTGCTCCCCGGTGTGGCAAAGTACTAGTTGCTTAGGTTTGTGTGACCTTGCAAGCTAGAATTGTTTAGGTGAGCACTAGCTAGTTTAGCACCTTGCTTCTTGTTTAGAATCTTTTACAAGGTGCTACTAGAGTTGTAGTTAGTGGGGGTTAGTCTTGGCTAGACCGATAGTTTTAATTCCGCATTTGTTTCGGTTAGCCGGTGCGTAAGTTTTAGGAAGGACTATTCACCCCCCCCCCCTCTAGTCCATCTCGACCCTACACGTGGTATCGGAGCCGAGTCTCTCATTTTAGTGGTCTTCACCGACCCGAGAGGATGGCAACTAGAGGGATAGATGTTGAGTGCTCTTGTGACACGCACACTTTTGATGGCACAAACTTTGCACGGTGGAAACACCATATGCTTGATCACTTTTGTGCCTCGGGAGCTAAGGTGTGGTGGGTTGTCACCAATGGTCTCACCCAACCATTGGATGAGGAAAACATCACCAAGGCTCAAGAAGCAATCTATTATCTTGATGTTAATGCACTTGGTTATCTAATAGATGCTTTGAGTTGTGATGTGCTTATGAAGGTGAACCATGAGGGAACCGCCCGCATGTTGTGGGAATCCATCAAGCACACCTATGGTGATGCCTCCACATGGGATGATGGAAAGTTTAAGGTGGAGGAGCCCGAGATGATGCCACTTGAGGATGTTGAGCATGACCACAACAAGGTTGTTGTGGAGGATTGCTCCACCTCAAGGTCAAGTGAAGATGATGAACTTACTACCACAAGTTCACTTGACAATGATGATGATGATGCCGCAAGTGAAGCAAGTGAAGATTCTACCTCAAGCTCACTTGACGATGGCGATGAGAGTGATGACACTACCACAAGCTCTCCTACTTCATCACATTGCTACATGTCACATGGTGACCGCAAGGTAAAGATTGGCAATGTGATCTTTGATTGTGATGATCCAAGTCTTGAGCTTGTGTTTAAGTTGTCAAGAGCTTTAGAAAAGGAGTTTGCTAAAACAAGCAAATTGGAAAAACAAAACTCTTTTCTAAAGAACACATGTGAACAACAAGAGCATCTACTTTATGTTACTACTTGTTCACATGATGTGCTAAAATTGGCTCATGAGGAACTTAGTGTTGCTCATGATAACTTGGTGCAAGAACATGCTTTTCTCACTAAGAAGTTTTGCAATGAAGAAGCTAAAACTAGTGAGAGCTCATCACTTGGGTCAAATGATCAATCACATGTTACTAACCCTTGTGATGTAGGCAAGAAGCATGTATCCACCTCTTGTGATGATTTACTTGCTATGCCATGTTCTTCACATATAGATGCTTGTTCTACTTCTATGTCTTGTGAGACTAACCTTTTGAAGGAGAATAATGAGCTCAAGAATGAAGTGAAGAATTTGAGCAACAAGCTAGAGAGGTGGACCAACTCTCATGTCGCTCTTGATCATTTGTTGAAGAACAAGAGAAGATTCGGTGACATGAGTGGCCTTGGCTACAACAAGAAGAATGTTGGGTTGGGTGGATTGCCAAAAGTCTCTCACTCTCAACTCTTGGAGAGTTACAAGAAGTATGGCAATTTGAATGGCATCAACTACAACAACACCAACATCAAAGGCAAAAGATGGGGCAAGAAGAAATTTGAGAGAACAATGAAGAAGCTAGAAGAAGAGAAGCTATCTCATTTCATGTGCTTCAAATGCCGTGAAATGGGACATCTAGCTAAGGATTGCCTATCAAGAAGCCTCAAGTTGAGCCAAGATCAACACCCCAAGATCAAGTCAAGATCAACCATGAAGTCAAAGTTGATGACTTGAAGATGATGAAGAAGAAGACAAGAAGGGGTGGAAGAGCAAGGCATCCAACTCATATCCAAGATGCCAAGATAATGATGAGCAAGATTCAAGAGAAGAACACTCATGCTCACATCAAGTGCTTCAAGTGTGGTGACATGGGACACTTTGCCTCAAAGTGTTCCAACAAGCTTGAGAAGAAGGCTCAAGCAACTCGTGAGAGGCAAGGCCATGAAGAGCATCACAAGAGCAATGAAGAGAAGGCTCTACCAAAGAGAAGATGCTATTCATGCCGGAAAGCGGACACATGGCACATTCATGTCCCCTAGGTAAAACTTCTAAGCTTAGTTCAATTGATGATACTAATATGCTTAGAAAGGATGGTGATGGTACCTCTTCGGTTGCTATTGCAAAACATCCCGCTACTCATACTAAGGCTTTGCCTAAGTATGTTGCTCCTAACTTGAGAGGACCCAAACTTGTTTGGGTACCATCAACAAGTGGATGAATGTTTGTAGGTACCATGGCATTGGAGGCTTGATTCAATTGAGCTCATATTCTTCATCATATGATTGAATCAAGTATTGAAGCTTAGTGCTACTCTCAACCCAATGCCAAGTCATGACAAGTAAAGTCCAAGTGCTACAACATACAAGTGCAAAGTCAAGTTGTGGTGATCAATGGTCATATGTGATGGCTTGCAAATTATTTTGAGTTGAAGCTTGCTATTGGAAGATCATGTGCTACCAAGGTATATCTATTGTTGATCATATTCATTTGGATGCATATGAGTTGATTGAATTGGATATATATGCTTTGGTTGCTTGTTATGAGATGTTTGAATGGATTAAATGCCTAGTAATCAAATTTGAGTTAGTTTGGATGAATATGATCACAAGATGACTTTTAGTGAGTGGTTTGACTGGACATATGTCTTGTGATGATGTTCAAACAAGTTGACATCAAGTTTGAGTCACTTTTGAAGAAGCATAGCTCAATTGCTTAAATCTGTCTAAATTCTGAAATCTGAGCGCTGTGATCAAGTCTGAGTTTGATGGATCAAATCTTATTGAAATAGCTTGAAATTTGGTATGCATGCTCTATGCTTATGAGTCAATATGCTGTGCAAATTTCATGAGAATTGGATAAGGATTGCTACAGTTTTGGAGTAGTTCTTTTCAGCTATAGTGCAGCAGTTTTCAGCATGTAGCAGTGTGAGAAGATGTGAAATCTGGCAGCAATCTAGAAGGCCAATGTAGCTCAATTTTTTAAAGATGCATGAAGACTTAGTGATGCTCATCTCGACCAAATTTCATGTCATTTGGAGCTATACATTGGTAGATATGAGTTAATCTTTCAAGGTTGCAGAATCTGCCAGAAAAGTGACAAACATTGGATATATCTAGTGTCACTCACATTGAAAGGTCCTCAAGTTGGAAACATGATTATAAGTGGTTGAGGAACCTATGTTTGGTTATAAAAGATCAAGATCAAGTCTAAGGATCAATCAAATGAATGACAATTCAATTGAGTGTCAAGGATTGTTCTTAGTGAGATCGCTTCTCTCCATCGAGGAGGTGTGCCGCCCATGAGAGATGGGATTGACAAGTGAGCTTGGAAGGCCGACTTGGAGGTGATGATCTAAGGGGATTCAAGATGCTTAGTTGAAGATATCAAGAAGATTGATCAAGAAAGCAAGCAACATCCAAATAGAGAGCAATACATGACAAATCAAGTGATATTACTTGTAGTGTTCTCTCATGCAAGCAAAGATCAAGAGAAGATGCAAGCCAACCACAACAAGAGATGCACTTGATCATAAGTGGTTCTCATTTCATATGGGTGAAGCATGCAATTCTTCATGGATATCTATTGGCTTCACCAAGCTATTGAATGGACTTCACATTGCTATTGGAGTAATGAAATTGGAATCTCATGACTATCCTCTACTTCAAGATAGCAAAGGTGACATTGATTGACATATGCATACATATTTTGCTAAGGACATGCTTAGTGCATATAGTCATGATATCTTGGAGCATTCATGAAAAATCAAAAGATTTTGATGTTTATATGGTGCCACTGTTGTTTCTATGCCGTACTTGTTCTAGTGGTAACATATAACATGTTCATGAGCTAGTGAACCCAAGTACTTGATCTAGTTCGAGTTGCACATTAGCTACAAGTCCAACATTGGCAAGATAACCCTTCTAGTAAGGTGTGAAGAAGCTTGTCATTGGTTCAAGCTCAAGTTCAAGAGAAAGAAGCTCATGAAAAACAATCTAGTTCAAGAATGTGGTATTCATGCATATTCCAACAAGGTGGTTCCACAAGTGATCCTCAACTTTAAGTGATCAAATCAAGATTTGCTCAAGATTGTCATTTGGTGTGACCCATGCTTTGTCATAGGGGAGGAGCCCCACTTCATTGGTATTAGAGGCAAAGATCTTGAAGGTGACCTACACATGTGGTATCTTTAGTGCTATGACAAAGGGGAGTGCCCAATGCATAGTGACAAGTGGGTTCATGCAACTACATGTGAAGATTACAAGTGGTGTCATTCCAACATATGGTGTGTCCATCAAAAGGAAGATTCAAGAATCAACCATCAACCCCTAGCTCAAATCCTTTACATCAAGAAGTTTGTCTTACACGAAGTATCATACAAGTGGTCTTGGACCCTTTGTGGTCTTTGATGACAAAGGGGGAGAGAATGGTACAAAGATATGCAAGTTGCATACAAAGGGGCGAAGAAGATGGACATAGACCGAGAAGAGCAACATTGAAGAGGATCAAAGTTCTTGGACAAGAGAAGCACACAAGTAGGGGGAGCAAGCTCATGAACTTGATTGATTGCATTTGATATGTGCATATTCATGTGCTTGCTTGCATTTGCATTGTCTTAAATTCAATATGCAATGCTTGTGTGGTGTATGCTAGTCATAGTTTGATTGATGTTTTGATAACTAGCATGCATAGGTTGGTTTAGCTAGACACTTGTGTTCCTTTCACGTGGTACTAGAACCTTGCTTCTAATGTTGATCTCACGAGGTTTCTAGTGATGTTTCAAGTGATTTCTAGCTAAACATGATGGTGCTAAGGATGAAATTCAATGTGCAACTCCGATTGGTATCACGCTTTAAAGGTTTATCCTATATACCTTAGCATCACTTAGTAGTGATTACTCTCCCAAGAATTTCCATATCTATGCATGTGTGCAAGCTTAAAACCAAACCATTGGAGCACACATGTAGGGGAGCTATCACTACCGGGTTGACTTTGTGACACTTATCCAAATCACAACATTGAACTCAAATGTTGGATAAGTGACATAAAGTCCTTTATGTACTTTATTTCCATATCTTTGTAGAGTTGTCATCAATTACCAAAAGGGGGAGATTGAAAGGTCCTTTGTTTGGTTTTGATAATTGAGTGACAACTTAGTGTAACATCCCAAAATCCGAACTACAAAATTTTTTTCCGAATAAACCCATGTTTGTTGTTTGTCATGTAAGAAACCCTACTAGTTCGCATACAAAGTACCCTTGTTTAGTTGTTAAGCATTGCGATGCAACAACATCACATGTGTCTTAATATAGTCCTTAAACCACATGTGATCGGGATCTTAGGGAAACCCCTATACTTAAGGATGAGAGTCCATGACCAACCACTCAATGCGATGCCCTAGTGATAGCTCCTAGGATATGAACCTAGACCCTAATGATCCTATGCTAGAATTAGTAGCAATGTCACCATGGTGTAATGTTTATACATGTACACCTCGCCTATAGTATAAATCCTACGACCAACCACCGCCTAACTAGAGCTAACTAGTGGTTAGTGTTACCACCCCAAACCGTGACTTAGTGACTCAGACCTATGCCCATGACTCCACATAGAGGAGTGTTGATCCTGAACCCTAGGCCATGATAATAGAACCTATCCACTCCAAGTGATTATCTACCTGACCCTAGCTAGACAAAGACTAGTGATATCATGTCAACCGTGGTAACACCTCTCCACGTGAGAATGTTGATACTCAGTGTCGTGGTACTAGAAAACCACCTACACATATAGCTGCCTAACTACCCTAATAGACCAACCCACACCAACCCAGGAAAATACCTCTATCCTTGAGAGGTAGTTGCCTAAACCACATACCTCGATAATAGGAGCTACCTACCTTAGCTCGACTAGCTACCTCACCACTCTTATGGGTGAACCCCACCAGACCACCCTAGTGGGGCAACCTACTAACTATGTCAACTTAGAGAGAGATGCCCTAGCCCTATGCTTATCGCCTAGTGGACCCTCAAGTCGCCATAGTGCTATAAGGAGTAAGCCTAGCGCTTAAACCGAGGTGTAACTACTTAGATGTCCACCCATAACCTAACCTGGATAGAGTACCTAGTGCTAAGCCGAGAGGGATGAGGTGTCACTAGGAACCTACCCTTGGTCTCATATTGGTCTAAACCTAGCCATGCACCTCAATGCAGATCACCCATCTAGGTACCACACTTTTATAGCCCAAGTGTTACACCATCTTATCACAAGTATGATAGTTATGTTTGGATCATGCTAGGTCTATTAAGGTGTTATACAACATGATTGGTTTGGATTTGGATTTTATTGGATTCTTGTATTGATTAATAAATCAACAACCCAACATCTATTTATTTATACAATAAATAGATGAAATAATATATATATTATGGGATTAATATCCCAACATATCCTATGACCTTTATGACCACCATGGAACTTTATACAAGAGATGTAAATCGCGAAGTATATACATACATGTATACAAATAGAAAAGCAAAGAAAAAAGAAAGGGAAAAGAACTAAGCCATTCTGGCCCGTGACCTCCAGCCGGCCCACTAACACCCTTCTCTTCCTCCTCTCTAATTCTGCCCGAGTCGAAGAAGCCAGCCTAACCCAACTAACTTGCTGGCCTGTTAGCCCTCTCTCTTTCGGCCCACGCAGAAATGGCAAAACGAGCAGCCAGCCCAGCCCACAATCCGGCCTACTACTCTTCCTTTCCATTCTCTCGCCGGCCCACGCAAACCTCCCTAGCCGTGCTGGCCCAACTGACGAACCAGCCACGGCCCAGCAAGCCCGCGAGCACGCCATGTGACCTTGTGACACTGATGGGCGGACCCCGCCTGTCATATGTCTCACCTGCCCCCCTCGTCCTCTGCTTTTCACCAAAGATAGAGCAGCACCGCGACGCGCCCGCAGCGTGGAAACCACGCCATCCTTCCCCACCGCACGATCCGCGCCGCCGCTGCATCTACGCACACCCGGCAGCCGCCACCTCGGGCCGACAACGCCGGCCACACCGCACCCACGGCCGTGAGCCTTCGCTCCACGCACCAACGGCCTCGCAGCGCGCACATGCCGCCGTCCCCCGCCTTTCCGTGGGCCGCGAAGGAAATTGCCTCCACACGCCGGGTACTCGGAGCCCGCGCTGCTCGAAAGCGACGCGCGAGCCCCTGAAGCCGCGGCTCATGCCCGCGTCGCGCCCACGACCACGTGCGCGCACGCACGGACTTCGCGAACCCGCGCCCGCCCTCGACGTCCGTACGCCGCCTGGATCGCCGCCGCGTGTCCCGGCCATCACATCAAGCGGCCCGGACGCCGACGCTCTTGCCGGAGCCCTAGCCGCGATGCCTATAAGAACCACCCGCCCGCCGTCCTCCCCTCGAGTTCCGGGCCGCGCCGCCATCTCTCGAGTCGGCACCACCAAGCTAGCACCTTTCTCGTCCTCCCCGCGTCGCCGTGCGACCCCGACCAAACCACACCCAAACCACGAACAAGAAGAGGAAGAAGGGAGAGGAAGGTGGGGTGGAAAGGAAAAGAAGGACGGCGGGGAAGAGAAGGAGTTCGCCGCCGGAGCAAGACAACCTCGCCGGAGTTGAAGGAGATGAAGCCGTACCGCGACTAGGCGCCCGGGCCCCGCTCTCGCCGCATCACGGGTCGCGCCGCCTCGACCTACACCGCCGCGCGCGCCACCTTCCTCGTCCACGGCGCCGATCACCCACTGTAAGCACGACATGCCCCCTGTCCAACCTCGCCGTTGCTTTCCCGACCATGGCGCTTCGGCGCGGAGGTCGAGGGCCGCTGCCGGCCTTTCGGTACACACGCACGACACGAGCACGGACCAGCCCTGACCACCAGTTCGCGGCGCCACCATACGCCGGAAAGACCTGCCCGCCATATCGCCGCCGCGGCCACGCCATGCCGCGGTGCGCCGCCGTTCGCCGGCGATCTAGACACCCTCGGACATGCTGGACCCCGGCTACTCAACCACCGCGGTGGGGGCGCATCCATGCGCACCGGCGGAGGAGGTAGCCGCGGGAGGATCCTCCCGACCTCGCCACCGATGGATACGTCCGCGCGGGGCGCCGGGAGCCACCGCGGCGCACTTTGCGGCCGGCTCCGGCCGTCTCGACCGAGACCGCGCGCGTTGAGCCGCGCCGCGCCGGCTGCACGCCGCGGCACCCTCGGTTGGTGGAGATGACGCTTGAAGATGGAGCCTTGAGCCTTGCCACGCGCCACCATACCACCGAGCGCGCCGCGTGTCCTTGCCGCGGAGAGGTGCGCCGCCGTGCATTTTGGTCGTCGCCGGCAAGCCGAACAGAACCCTGGAGACGTCAATTGAAGGACCCCGCCCTTAATCGAGCCTTGAGCCGCTCCCTTGCTTGCTGCCGTAGTGCACCGCCGCCGGTGTGTTGCCGCCGCCGCCGGCAGCCATGTTGGAGCACCCCGCGCCGCCTCTTCACCGACCAGCGAGCTCGCCTCATAGTCCTGGTGCTTATGCGCTCACAGGAAGGGGAAGATGGACGGCCGACCCGCCGCCGTGCACGACCGTGCCGCCGCCGGCCATGGCATGGCCGTGCTCTGTGCACGAGATGAAGATGGGGAAAGGTAGAAGGGAGCTGGCGCTGAGTTGATGGACATGGTCCATGTGGACCGAGCCCCTGTTGGTGGGTCCACTACTGCCTGTCCACCGTGCGCCTGATTCCATGAACCAAACCCCACCTGGAGATGATCCCGTGGACCTGGACTACATGGACCAAGAGTGGGAGACAAGGAAATGGACTCGGTCCATCATGAACCACCCTTGCGGTCCATAGACCAACAACAGCAGGTCCACCATGAACCGGCTTCGTGGACCACAGCCCGCTTTGGATCCGGATGAGCGACGTGGCAAGTCGGCAACGCGCCACGTGTTGGGCCGAGCCCGGCCCAGGAAGCCCATCTCGCCCGATCGGCCCATCTAGGCCCACACGGCCCATTTTGGGGTGACCCGGTCAACCGGTGACGTCATCGTAACGTCATGCGACGTCACCGCGGCCCCACCCGTCATTGCCGCATCGCACCACGTCGGCCTGCCACGTGGCCTAATGACGTGCTGCCACGTGTCGGCCTATTATTAATCGCCGTTTATCTTTTTCGAATATTGATTAAACTTCGGAAATTCATAACTTATTCATACGAGCTCCGAAAATTATGATCTTTATATGTAAATTCATCTAAAATCGAGATGTACAGTTTAAGACTATGTTTGAGTGCATTTGGTTCTTCTATATTTCATTTACTTCTTTGTGGATTCTATAGGAGCGCTAACGCGACTATTACGTTTCGGTTTCGTGAGTCGATTCGGGAAAGGAGCGACCTAAGGACGTGAGGTGGAGATCCGCCGTACGACTACGGAGGACTTGTACCACTACCGTTGGACTTGTACCACTACTTCCTCGACATCGCAGTGTCATGGCAAGGTACCCTCTTTTAGAGAATCCTATTAGACATTGCATGTGTAGAATTGCTAGCGCTTTATATTTATTCCTTTGCTAGTATATGATGCATGATATTGCCTGAGCTATATTTACCTTGTTCGAAGCCCTTTTACCATGTTACCCAGCCTTGCGCTCGCACTTATATATTACCGCCTTTACGCATGCTTGCATTTATTATCACCATACTTATTATAACTCCACTTCGCATTGTATATGTGGTGCGGGTGGTGAAACCACGGAATGGTTTGGCTTGGGATGCTTAGACTTGTGGTTATGGTGATGAGCGGTGTGCTACGTGAGTCTTGGGTGTGTGGTGAGGGTTGAGTCGGCCGGACAGGGATTACGACGAGCTTCGAGCGAGTCATGCCGAGGGGATACGGCCTGGGTATCCCCGCTTTGTGAGTACCTGTGGTGGGTAACTGGTTTGGATTGAGGTGTCCTTGGTGTGAGCTCCTTGGGGTGGAGCCTTGGAAAGGGGGTGCCGTGGCGGACGGTAAAGATTAGCCCATACGGGGGAGACATCATTGTCCGGCCAATACCTAAGGACTTGAGTGCTGGTGACCGGATCATTGGACGCTTACTTTCCACTCGCTCTCTAATGGGAAGGAGACGGTCTAACCATCTCGGGTAGAACGAATGCCATTACCGTCTGAGTAAGCGGATGTGTCGGGAGGTACGGGCCGAGAGTGCTCACACCCTCCTTAACCAACATAGTGACCCCCGAGGCCTGGTACTATGTCTCACAGTCTCGGCGGCCAGGGTCTAGTGGTAGGATGGTATTCGTTCTAGGCTTATGGCGATCGAAATCTGCCTAGATGTGGCCGCATCGATGATGGCCATCTTGTGGAATAGTGAAACCTCTGCAGAGTGTATGGTTGATCGATCGATACATAGCCGACTCGTTGGCTATGGACCCGCCCCGTGTGATGCTTACTTGACTAGGAGAGGAGTCTTCGCCTTTCTTGGGATATGGGTATGTTACATCCGGCCGTGAGCCCGGGAGGCATGGGGTCGTTGAGGCCCGACGAGAGGGAGTCGTCTTGCCAGCCACGTGAAGCGTGGTGGGGTGTGGGTGTGGTGTGTGGAGGTGTGGTGATGTGTGGATGGGATGGATGGGATGGTGGATGGATGTGTGTGTGGGATTTGGGAATGTGTTAAACTTGATTATTATTATTATATATTATACTTGTTGCTACTTCGCATGCGCTAGGATGCAAACCACAGCCAAATATAGGATCGCCAGATCCCTTTATTTTCTCTTTTCCACTAAAGCTCATTCAGTACTGACCATGGCCTGCACACATCTGGCGGTGTGCAGTTTTCCTGTGATGTTAGGGTTGAAAGGATTAGAAGGTCTCGTGCTCGCGCTCAAGTTGGAGTTTGAAGTTGCTTCCGTGTTATTCTTCCACCTTCGCAAGCTGTTCGATGTTAGATTTACTTTGTTTACGCCAAAGTGTGGCGTTGTAATTATTATTGTAAACCCTTCTATTTGTACTCGTATTCTCGAATTCGATGTATGGAATTGATTATCAACTGTTGTATAACATTACGTGATTTTCCCTTCGTGGAAAATTGAGGATGTTTCGGTTGGTATCGGCTCCCTTGCTTGACCCTAGGACGAGACCCTCGGGTTTGGACGATAGAATAGGATGAACCAGCCCTTCTTTCGGTTACATTACCGACCTTGCACCATTTCTCGTGCATGGCTTACCTCTTATAATGGACTTGCTAACCATGTTCTTGGACTCCAATGCAAATGATGGTGATCTTTTAGAAGCATGCCTTCTACCTCAAGCACCATGATGGACACGCCCAAGTTCTACAAGAAGTGCTTCAAGAGTTAGAACCCACGACAATAGACGTGCCACAAATAGGTAGTACCTAGAAGAGCCGTAGTCTACTATATGATGACCCTGTAGAATCTCCTAGGAAAGGAAACGTCGTACCAAAGCCTTGCACCATTCCTAAGGTAGAAGACACAGTCCTTGCTGCTGTGCAACTTATTGTCCATACGGCTATTCATGCGTACGAACTCTTCGAGCATGGCCTCCTGCCGTCTATTACCCCATGCCCTCGATGCCTCCAATAGTGCCATAGGGTAATGGGGTGGAGCCGAACACATCTAGGCAAAAGGGGACTGATGACAACCTCGATGATTACTAGAGAAACACCTACTTCTCCAGGATAGACTCATGAACACACCAAGCTGCTAAAGCGCTATCAAAAGGAGCCCTGTGAAGAAAGATTTGCTTTAGAGCCTTTAAACCTCACCATCGTTGCTTACTTCCAGCCTGCACCTGAACCCACCCTGAAATAGGAGGAAGTTCACCAATGCATATAGAGAAAGTTCCTGACTCATGCCCAACCATGTAGATGGAAGAAATTTCTTCGACCCCACCTATCTAGTTTCTTAGACAAGACTCATCATGATAAGGGAGTAGGAAGAGGATGATTAGAATAAGCCATGTACGGCTAGGAGTTGTGCCATGAATAGAGTAGAATGTCTACCATGTTAAGCTACTTACGTGTAGTACGTTTTCTCCGCGGATCTCTTGGCGTAGCTACCAAGGATATCGCTTTGTAATAAACCCAATGTAATGAGTGCTTGGTTTTTATCGGATTTTATGGTTCTTCATGCTTCTTTGTATGAGTGTAGGATAGATTTAAATGTTTTTAAATTGTTTAAATCATCTAAACTCAAGTTAAAATTGTTAATAAATCATGTCACTTGCACATGATTCCTAATCCTTATGACCCTTACAACAGGATGCCCAAAATTTTCGAATCGGGTAGCTTGAACCATTGCTCAACCCCTTCGAAGACACCATGGACAGTGATCAAGGTAGTCACAAGCCATCCCCAGGACACAACCCCAACCGATAACTTTAGATTTGCTTAGGCATCTGGGATACCCTGTACAAAATTTGGATCGAGTTACCAAGTAAAGCAAAGGATTACAATTCCTTTAGCGCAAGATCTTCTGAATAGGCTACACAGACTAAAAGCAGGGATTGCAACTACGCTTATCAAAGTAGCGCAGCGGAAGTGTGGTGAACTCATAACCCACTGGACCCTGGATCAAAATCAGGAGCCTAAACCATACCTCTTAAATTTAGAAAGACATAATATAGCCTAAACTAATCTGTGTTCCTTCCACATGCTAAACCCTGCAATGAAACATCCTACTGTGACAACTCCTCGATCATCGTTGAAGCATCTTTTTGTAAACCCTCAAGATCGACTAAGGATCTAGACAAAGAAATCAAGACTCTACTACTCACTCTTGCAACTCGATGGAGCAACTACTTCAAGCTATGAGGAACTGGAAGTCAGATTCATGGATAAGTGTCACCTTACTATTTCGTGGAGTACTTCACACCTTAAATCTCGGGGACGAGATTCTGATAAGGGGGTAGGACTGTAACATCCCAAAAATCCGAACTACAAAATTTTTTTCTGAATAAACCCATGTTTGTTGTTTGTCGTGTAAGAAACCCTACTAGTTCGCATACAAAGTACCCTTGTTTAGTTGTTAAGCATTGCGATGCAACAACATCACATGTGTCTTAATATAGTCCTTAAACCACATGTGATCAGGACCTTAGGGAAACCCCCTATACTTAAGGATGAGAGTCCATGACCAACCACTCAATGCAGTATGCCCTAGTGATAGCTCCTAGGATATGAACCTAGACCCTAATGATCCTATGCTAGAATTAGTAGCAATGTCACCATGGTGTAATGTTTATACATGTACACCTGCCTATAGTATAAATCCTACGACCAACCACTGCCTAACTAGAGCTAACTAGTGGTTAGTGTTACCACCCCAAACCGTGACTTAGTGACTCAGACCTATGCCCATGACTCCACATAGAGGAGTGTTGATCCTGAACCCTAGGCCATGATAATAGAACCTATCCACTCCAAGTGACTATCTACCTGACCCAAGCTAGACAAAGACTAGTGATATCATGTCAACCATGGTAACACCTCTCCACGTGAGAATGTTGATACTCAGTGTCGTGGTACTAGAAAACCACCTACACATATAGCTGCCTAACTACCCTAATAGACCAACCCACACCAACCCAGGAAAATACCTCTATCCTTGAGAGGTAGTTGCCTAAACCACATACCTCGATAATAGGAGCTACCTACCTTAGCTCGACTAGCTACCTCACCACTCTTATGGGTGAACCCCACCAGACCACCCTAGTGGGGCAACCTACTAACTATGTCAACTTAGAGAGAGATGCCCTAGCCCTATGCTTATCGCCTAGTGGACCCTCAAGTCGCCATAGTGCTATAAGGAGTAAGCCTAGCAGTTAAACCGAGGTGTAACTACTTAGATGTCCACCCATAACCTAACCTGGATAGAGTACCTAGTGCTAAGCCGAGAGGGATGAGGTGTCACTAGGAACCTACCCTTGGTCTCATATTGGTCTAAACCTAGCCATGCACCTCAATGCGATCACCCATCTAGGTACCACACTTTTATAGCCCAAGTGTTACACCATCTTATCACAAGTATGATAGTTATGTTTGGATCATGCTAGGTCTATTAAGGTGTTATACAACATGATTGGTTTGGATTTGGATTTTATTGGATTCTTGTATTGATTAATAAATCAACAACCCAACATCTATTTATTTATACAATAAATAGATGAAATAATATATATATTATGGGATTAATATCCCAACATATCCTATGACCTTTATGACCACCATGGAACTTTATACAAGAGATGTAAATCGCGAAGTATATACATACATGTATACAAATAGAAAAGCAAAGAAAAAAGAAAGGAAAAGAACTAAGCCATTCTCGGCCGTGACCTCCGGTAGCCCACTAACACCCTTCTCTTCCTCCTCTCTAATTCCCGCCCGAGTCGAAGAAGCCGCCTAACCCAACTAACTTGCCGGCTCCGTTAGCCCTCTCTCTTTCGGCCCACGCAAATGGCAAAAACGAGCAGGCCACCCAGCCCACAATCCGGCCTACTACTCTTCCTTTCCATTCTCTGCCGGCCCACGCAAACCTCCCTAGCCGTGCTGGCCCAACTGACGAACCAGCCACGGCCCAGCAAGCCCGCGAGCATGCCATGTGACCTTGTGACACTGACGGGCGGACCCCGCCTGTCATATGTCTCACCTGCCCCCCTCGTCCTCTGCTGTTCACCAAAGATAGAGCAGCGCCGCGACGCTCCCGCAGCGTGGAAACCACGCCATCCTTCCCCACCGCACGATCCGCGCCGCCACTGCATCTACGCACACCAGCAGCGCCACCTGGGCCGACAACGCTGGCCACACTGCACCCACGGCCGTGAGCCTTCTGCTCCACGCACCAACGGCCTCGCAGGCGCACATGCCGCTGTCCCCCTGCCTTTCCGTGGCCGCGAAGGAAATTGCCTCCACACGCTGGCAGCTGGAGCCCGCCAGTGCTCGAAAGCGACGCGCCGAGCCCTGGAAGCCGCTGGCTCATGCCCGCGTCGCGCCCCTGACCACGTGCGCGCACGCACGGACTCGCGAACTCGCGCCCTGCCTCGACGTCCGTACGCTCGCCCCTGGATCGGCCGCCGCGTGTCCCGGCCATCACATCAAGCGGCCCGGACGCCGACGCTCTTGCCAGGAGCCCTAGCCGCGATGCCTATAAGAACAACCCAGCCGCCGTCCTCCCCCTCGAGTTCCCGGGCCGCGCCGCCATCTCTCGAGTCGGCACACCACCAAGCTAGCACCTTTCTCGTCCTCCTCGCCGCCGCTGTGCGACCCCGACCAAACCACACCCAAACCACGAACAAGAAGAGGAAGAAGGGAGAGGAAGGTGGGGTGGAAAGGAAAAGAAGGACGGCGGGGAAGAGAAGGAGTTCGCCGCCGGAGCAAGACAACCTCGCCGGAGTTGAAGGAGATGAAGCTGTACCGCGACTAGGCGCCCGTCCCGGCTCTCCGCTGCATCACGGGTCGCGCCGCCTCGACCTACACCGCCGCGCCGCGCTCACCTTCCTCGTCCACGGCGCCGATCACCCACTGTAAGCACGACATGCCCCCTGTCCAACCTCGCCGTTGCTTTTTCCCGACCATGGCGCTTCGGCGCGGAGGTCGAGGGCCGCTGCCGGCCCTTCGGTACACACGCACGACACGAGCACGGACCAGCCCTGACCACCAGTTCGCGGCGCCACCATACGCCGAAAGACCCGCCCGCCATATCGCCGCGCGGCCACGCCATGCCGCGGTGTGCCGCCGTTCGCCGGCGATCTAGACACCCTCGGACATGCCGGACCCCGGCTACTCAACCACCGCGGTGGGCGCATCCCATGCGCACACCGGCGGGAGGAGGTAGCCGCGGGAGGATCCTCCCCGACCTCGCCACCGATGGATACGTCCGCGCGGGGCGCTCCGGGAGCGCCACCACGGCGCACTTGCGCCGGCCGGCTCCGGCCGTCTCGACTGTCGAGACCGCGCCGTTGAGCCGCGCCGCGGGCTGTTGCACGCCGCGGCACCCTCGGTTGGTGGAGATGACGCTTGAAGATGGAGCCTTGAGCCTTGCCGCGTGCCACCATACCACCGGAGCGCCGCCGCGTGTCCTTGCCGCGGAGAGGTGCGCCGCCGTGCGTTTTGGTCGTCGCCGGCAAGCCGAACAGAACCCTGGAGACGTCAATTGAATTACCCCGCCCTTAATCGAGCCTTGAGCCGCTCCCTTGCTTGCTGCCGTAGTGCGCCGCCGCCGGTGTGTTGCCGCCGCCGCCGACAGCCATGTTGGAGCACCCCGCGCCGCCTCTTCACTGACCAGCGAGCTCGCCTCATAGTCCTGGTGCTTATGCGCTCGCAGGAAGGGGAAGATGGACGGCCGACCCGCCGCCGTGCACGACAGGTGCCGCCGCCGGCCATGGCATGGCCGTGCTCGTGCACGAGATGAAGATGGGGAAAGGTAGAAGGAGCCGGGCGAGTTGATGGACATGGTCCATGTGGACCGAGCCCCTGTTGGTGGGTCCACTACTGCCTGTCCATCGTGCGCCTGATTCCATGAACCAAACCCCACCTGGAGATGATCCCGTGGACCTGGACTACATGGACCAAGAGTGGGAGACAAGGAAATGGACTCGGTCCATCATGAACCACCCTTGCGGTCCATAGACCAACAACAGTCCACCATGAACCGGCCGTGGACCACGGCCCCGCTTTGGATCCGGATGAGCGACGTGGCAAGTCGGCAACGCGCGCACGTGTTGGGCCGAGCCCGGCCCGGGAAGCCCATCGGCCCGGTGAGCCCATCTAGGCCCATTACCGGCCCATTTTGGGGTGACCCGGTCAACCGGTGACGTCATCGTAACGTCATGCGACGTCACCGCGGCCCCACCCGTCATTGCCGCATCGCAGCCACGTCGCCCGCCACGTGGCCTAATGACGTGCCGCCACGTGTCGGCCTATTATTAATCAGATGTTTATCTTTTTCAGAATATTGATTAAACTTCGGAAATTCATAACTTATTCATACGAGCTCCGAAAATTATGATCTTTATATGTAAATTCATCTAAAATCGAGATGTACAGTTTAAGACTATGTTTGAGTGCATTTGGTTCTTCTATATTTCATTTGCTTCTTTGTGGATTCTATAGGAGTCGCTAACGCGACTATTACGTTTCGGTTTCAGAGTCGATTCGGGAAAGGAGCGACCTAAGGACGTGAGGTGGAGATCCGCTGTACGACTACGGAGGACTTGTACCACTACTGTTGGACTTGTACCACTACTTCCTCGACATCGCAGGTGTCATGGCAGTACCCTCTTTTAGAGAATCCTATTAGACATTGCATGTGTAGAATTGCTAGCGCTTTATATTTATTCCTTTGCTAGTATATGATGCATGATATTGCCTGAGCTATATTTACCTTGTTCGAAGCCCTTTTACCATGTTACCCAGCCTTGCGCTCGCACTTATATATTACCGCCTTTCTGCATGCTTGCATTTATTATCACCATACTTATTATAACTCCACTTCGCATTGTATATGTGGTGCGGGTGGTGAAACCCTGGAAATGGTTTGGCTTGGGATGCCGGACTTGTGGTTATGGTGATGAGCGGTGTGCTGCGTGAGTCTTGGGTGTGTGGTGAGGGTTGAGTCGGCCGGACAGGGATTACGACGAGCTTCGAGCGAGTCATGCCGAGGGGATACGGCCTGGGTATCCCCGCTTTGTGAGTACCTGTGGCGGGTAACTGGTTTGGATTGAGGTGTCCTTGGTGTGAGCTCCTTGGGGTGGAGCCTTGGAAAGGGGTGCCGTGGCGGCACGGTAAAGATTAGCCCATACAGGGAGACATCGGCTGTTTGGCCAATACCTAAGGACTTGAGTCTTGGTGACCGGATCATTGGACGCTTACTTTCCACTCGCTCTCTAATAGGAAGGAGACGGTCTAACCATCGGGTAGAACGAATGCCATTACCGTCTGGAGTAAGCGGATGTGTCGGGAGGTACGGGCCGAGAGTGCTCACACCCTCCTTAACCAACATAGTGACCCCCGAGGCCTGGTACTATGTCTCACAGTCTTGGCGGCCAGGGTCGAGTGGTAGGATGGTATTCGTTCCAGGCTTATGGCGATCGAAATCTGCCTAGATGTGGCCGCATCGATGATGGCTATCTTGTGGAATAGTGAAACCTCTGCAGAGTGTATGGTTGATCGATCGATACATAGGCGACTCGTTGGCTATGGACCGGTCCGTGTGATGCTTACTTGACTAGGAGAGGAGTCTTCCTCGCCTTTCTTGGGATATGGGTATGTTACATCCGGCCGTGAGCCCGGGAGGTCGGGGTCGTTGAGGCCCGACGAGAGGGAGTCGTCTTGCCGGCCACGTGAAGCGTGGTGGGGTGTGGGTGTGGTGTGTGGAGGTGTGGTGATGTGTGGATGGGATGGATGGGATGGTGGATGGATGTGTGTGTGGGATTTGGGAATGTGTTAAACTTGATTATTATTATTATATATTATACTTGTTGCTACTTCGCATGCGCTAGGATGCAAACCACAGCCAAATATAGGATCGCGTATCCCTTTATTTTCTCTTTTCCACTAAAGCTCATTCGGTATCGACCATGGCCTGCACACATCGCGGTGTGCGGTTTTCTGTGATGTTAGGGTTGAAAGGATTAGAAGGTCTCGTGCTGCGCTCAAGTTGGAGTTTGAAGTTGCTTCCGTGTTATTCTTCCACCTTCGCAAGCTGTTCGGATGTTAGATTTACTTTGTTTACGCCCGTGTGGCGTTGTAATTATTATTGTAAACCCTTCTATTTGTACTCTGTATTCTCAGAATTCGATGTATGGAATTGATTATCAACTGTTGTATATCATTCTGTGATTTTTCCCTTCGTGGAAAATCGTGCTTACAGATGGTATCGGAGCCGACCCTTGCGGTTTCACGGGCGCGTGTGTCAGTTGCGCAGGCATGGTGCGCATGGCTGGTGTGGATCCGGGGTGGTCGCTCAGCATGGCTCATGTGCTGGCATTGGACACACGGACGTGGCCAAAAGGGGGCGGTCCTGGCCTGGGGTTGACCGACGAGGACGTCGGTCTCCTAAGGGGGTGAGAATGTAACATCCCGGCCCAGGGCTTAACAGGATTAATAGGATACTCATATCAACAAGTTGCAACTTTTTTTCCGGAAGCCCATCTTCTAAAAAACTCCAAAGTTAAGCGTGCTTAGCCTGGAGCGATGGGTGACCGACTGGGAAGTCCTTTCTGGGTGCGCATGAGTGAGGACAAAGTGCGCAGAAAAGACTAGTGTTGGTCTGTGAGGGCAGTCTATGTCCTAGTTAAGCGACCAGGTATAAGCGGGCCCGGCCTCGGAGGGGCGGGACGTTACACTTAGGTGGACTAATTGTGTGATCATGAGAATACACAGGGATTTAGTCCACAGGTGATTGTGAGATGAAGGAGCTTCATTGAATATATGACATGACATAGAGTCATGTGACCAAGATGGTGAAGATCGAGATGATGCTTGGCTCGAGACCAGAGGGCGTGTGAAGGACAAGTCGAGGCAGTGGAGCGATGGACCATGAGATGGTGAAGCTCGGGCAAGACTTGGTTCCGATGGACCATGAGGCGGTGAAGAGCAAGTGAGATCAAAATCAATGGACCGTGAAGGTTGCATGATGATATGAAGTGGATCATATCAACTTGAGATCGTGTCGGTGCATGTGTTGCATTGTCACTTCGGTGGAAGACGGTGAAGATGGAAATGCGCAAGGCAAAGGTATATCCTAGGGCATTTCATTTCACCGGTCATGAGGTGTGTAGAGAAGTTGATGACCGGATTTAGGATTGATAGCCGTACTATCAAGAGGGGCAAACTTGTTTGCATCTCGGTCATCTAGTGCCACTTGAGCGATCTAACATTGCGACATGCTAGGATCGAGTGGCGTTGTGAGATCAAGAGAAAATCCTTTGAAAATGATTGTGAAAAAGCTAACACACATGCACATGGTGATGTACACTTGGTGGTGTTGGCACATTTACAAAGGTGGCATTGCTCGCGCTGTGGTTTGTAGGGTAGAGTTGGGTTTGGGTCCCTCTCTCCCTCCTGCCGAGCTTGCGAGGTGGGATTCGGCGCTTTCGGGAAAATTGGAGGCATATTTTCTATTGCGCCGGATGCAAAATGTGGTTGAAAACATGCTATCTCTGGTGTACAAGTTGGCATACTCGTTGGATAGCATGGTGGAGAAGATCGCATTTTCGACGGGCTGTAAATCATGGATTTACAAGCGCCGGACGCGCGGCCAGGAGGGCCGGACGCGTCCGGCGCATGGTGGCCTGGCGTGGGCGGCTGGTCGGGGCGCTGCGAGCGCCGGACTCGGAGGTGGCGCGTCCGGCGGTGGCCGGACGCCGACCAGAAACTTCCAGAGCCGGGGCGCGCTAGCAGTCGCTCGCCGGACGCGGCCGGACGCGGACGCCGGACGCACGCCGGACGCGGGCGCCGGACTCGGGCGGTGTACTGTTGAGCGTCCGGCGCGTGTTGCGCAGGACTTCTTCGCGCGATCGGGAGTTAGCCGTTGGGCATCAACGGTCGACTTCAAACGGCAGTGACACGTGGCGCTTTGTGGAGCGCCGGACGCGGCTTGGAGCGTCCGGCGGTGGAGGCCGGACGCGTCCGGCGCGCCTGACTTTTGCCAGCATGGGGCAACGGCTATTTTAGCCCTTGGGGCTATAAATAGAGGGGTTGGCCGGCCATGGCTGGTTGCTGAGCACCTTGGGGACTTGGTGTCCACCTTGGAGAGTGCTTGGAGAGCCCTTTACTCACTTGTGCTTGAGAGTGATCATCCAATCGAGTGAGTGAGCGATTCTAGTGCGTTGCTTTGAGAGATTGCATCGAGTGGCACTAGGTGATCGTGTTGCAAGCCGGTGTGCTTGTTACTCTTGGGGGTCGCCACCTCCTAGACGGCTTGGAGGCAAGAGACTTCGTTGTAGCATCCGTGGAGATTGTGCGGTGCTCCGAAGGAGGATTTGTGAGGGGTTCTTGAGCCTTCCCCGCGGGAGCGCGAATTGGCTACTTTAGTTGAGCGTGGCTTGGAGGATCCCGTTCTTGTGTTGATTGGAGTTGGGGCTCCCCAGAGGGGTTGTTGGCAGTGAGCCAACTTGAGCGGCCATCTCATCACCAAGTCGGTGTATCGCCACAACTGGACGTAGCTTGGTGGCGACCAAGTGAACCAAGGGAAAAATCGTGTGTCGATTTGTGATTGCCGAGGCTTCGACCTCCTTGTTCTTGTGTGTGAGGCTTCGACCTCCCTTGAGCTTGTTTGCGGTGGTTGGTCTCTACGCCGGTGATTCGCCACCGCCGCAACTTCATGTATACACTCTTCACGGTGGTTTGCATCCCCTCTAGCTCAAGCTTGTATTTACATTGGTTACATTCTTGTGTGGCTCTTGTGCTCTTTTGCTTGTGTAGCTAGTTGAGCACCTTCTTGCTTGTGTAGCTAGAAGTAGTGTAAGTGTTTTGCTTAGCTTGTGTAGTTAAGTAAATTGCGCTCTTGGGTTCGGCTTGTGTAGCCTTGTCCTTGAGCATCTAGTGAGCTTAGGTTTGGCTTTGTGCTCTTGCTCATTAGAATTGTGTAGGTGCTCCCCGGTGTGGCAAAGTACTAGTTGCTTAGGTTTGTGTGACCTTGCAAGCTAGAATTGTTTAGGTGAGCACTAGCTAGTTTAGCACCTTGCTTCTTGTTTAGAATCTTTTACAAGGTGCTACTAGAGTTGTAGTTAGTGGGGGTTAGTCTTGGCTAGACCGATAGTTTTAATTCCGCATTTGTTTCGGTTAGCCGGTGCGTAAGTTTTAGGAAGGACTATTCACCCCCCCCCCCCTCTAGTCCATCTCGACCCTACACATGGCACCTATCACTTTCACTGAAGAAGACTTTAAAATCAGAGACTATCCGCACTATGACGCATTCGTCGCTACCACTAATGTCAATGGTTTCACTCTACACAACATCCTGATAGACAATGGTAGTTCAGCGGACATCATTTTCTCCAAAGCATTCGAGCAAATGGGACTCGACAGAAGAACTTTAGACACCGCGGGCAATTCGCTATTCGGCTTCGGAGGCTGAAGAATAAACGCAATCGGGAAGATAAACCTGAAAGTAGCCCTTGCACAAGATCAAAAGGTCAGAGCTGAGATGATCACTTTCGACGTTGTAGATATGCCGTATCCATACACCGCCATATTCGGTAGAGGATTTATAAACAAGTTCGACGCAGTAATAAAACAGAGTTTCCTCTGCATGAAAGTCCCCTCACCTTTCGGAATAATAACAACCCAGCTAAAGTTCAATACTATCGTGATCTTCCTAGGCCAAAGAAATATTTGCTTACAATTGGTACAAAAGGAAACCCAGCTAAAGTTCGATGCTATGGTGATCTTCCTAGGCCAAAGAAATATTTGCTTACTATTGTTTCAAAAGGAAAACAAGCTAAAGTTGAATGCTATGGTGATCTTCCTAGGCCAATGAAATACTTTTTGCAATTGGTTCAAAAGGATGCATACATTATTACAGTGATGATTTCGAACCAAATTTTTTCATAACCAAACACGTTATCACTTCAAGGTTCCATCTGTTTAGGCACATATCTTTGTTGACTACGATGCAGTATCCATGCCATAATGTAGCATGGCAGCAGAATCCTAAGCAGGTCACAGTAGAAAATGATGCAAAGGATTGAGTCAGCACAAAGCACTATCTGGAACACTAAGCCTACAACACTCATCATCATTTCCTTGGTTGTCTGAGATAGACAGTGCATGCCTTAGAAGCAACAGCGCCATTGACTGAAAAAACAAGTAGGATTTGAGCTAGTCTACCTTAATATACTCAAAGTCTATTGCTTGACATTAGGTAAATACTGGAGGAGTTTGCTAAGGTGATTAGACTAGGAGCAGAGCAGAAGGGGATTTGTTGTGAAAATTAATTTTCATATTCTCTAAGCATTTAACCAACTAAAAGCACTGTTTTTCCTTCCACAAACAAGTTGTTTTCACTCAAGAGTGAAGATGGTCTGTTCATCAGTTGATTGTGGACGAAATCACCTCAGTGCCATTTTTTCTAAACATCCAGTATTCCAGCACCTGGCTGCTTGAATTCAGCAGCAAAGTAAGCAAGACGTGTTGAAAGAAATGCCCATGACACAAGCAATGCACTGGGCGCTGCTAGTGAAGCTCCGTAAAAGACTGATAAATTATACCTATTAGAATGAATTTAATTCCAAGTGGTGCATCGTTCTTCTTTGCTGATTACCTGTCTGAATGGTTTGGATGCACGGATGTCTACACCTTCTGAATATATCATGGTTTATCGTCAGTCCCATCACTCTTCACAAGTGGAGGTTCCCCAGATAAGTGCCCATGATGTGATGTATGGAAGCATTAAGACTCATGGGAAATTTGAGGTCCTACTATGGAGGTCTCCGATACCCCCTACTATAGCTATGCCAATATTTATGAGATTAAAGAGCGAAAGACTACAAGTGCCTCTGGAAGCGTTCTATGAAAGATGGAGTCACATTTTGTTAATTTTGTCATTACCTGTCTCATGTAGGAAAAAGTTACAGCTCAGGCCAAGTTTAAAACTTGTAAGGTGTCACGTTGGATTGAGTTGTACGGTCTACTGAATTGTTTCACATTATCAGCTGCATATGTACGCAAATCTTTCTACATGTATGTACTCTAAAGTGCAGCATTTGATCTGTATAATGCTTGCTCTGTTTTCTTCTGTGAACATGAATGAGAGCGTTCAAAATTTACGTTGTTGCATTCATCTGATATTCTAATTGTCTTTCGTGTTGATAGTCAGCAGGTGCTCCAATCACTCCAATTTACAGGTACCTAATGCAATATGGAAAATTGAAACTACGGCTTACAAATTTGAATTTTGAAGTGTTGTATGGCAATGATTTCATTGAGGGACGTATATATGTAAAACATGCACGGCTGTTGGTCTCTGAAATTCTGAATCCTTTAGATTCATCATAAGAGAACAATGATGAACTGAAGATGATCCTGTTCATCAGTTGGTTGGGCGAAATTAGCAGTAGCTGACTGCCATTTTTCTGTCCCAACATGGCACAAAGCAGAGCGCGGAACAGAGCAGGAGATCCTTTCCTCCCCCTGCTGCGCCGCCGGCCAACCACCGTGGAAGCAGATCTGTTCGCCGCCGGCGAGCGCGCTGGTAGCGATGGAGGAGGAGGAGGAGGAGGTCCTGCTGCGCTTCCATCCCAGCTAGTGCTCTCATCTGGAAGTGCTGGCGCCGCCTCGTGACGGGGCCGGGGGTTCCCGCCGCCGCTACCGCGACCTCCACCGCTGGGCGCCGGGGGGTCGCCCCTCTATGCTGGGTTTCCTCGCCAAGGACGGCCCGGTCGCCCGCTTCGTGCCCAACCGCCGGAGCGGAGCGCGCCAACACCCGCTCGGCACCGGCACCGGCACTTGGTGATATCACTGCCACGCAAAGAAAGGTATTCTACCTCGATTCTGTCTCAATGATCCAAAAGCTTCTGGGCTAAAGGAAATACTAATCACCGGGAACATACATCAGTAGCTAGGCAACGGATCCTATGTAAACTAGGCATCCCGTGCAAACCTTTAAACTAATGATCTGGAGCGCAGGATGTTGATTCAAGAGGCGTGGAGAGATTGGGTAATTTTGCACTTAACCTGATTGTTGTAACCTTCGGACCATATAGGTGCTCTACACACTACAAAGAAATTACATAGGTCATGATGGTGATGACTCTCATTTTTGTGACTTCATCATATCATAGGTGCTCTATAGAGAAATTACATAGGTCACAGATAATGATGGCTTGATTTTTTTTTTTTACCTTCATATCATAGATAGACGCTCTAGAGAAATTGCATAGGTCATGGATGGCGATTGATCAGTGGTTCACCTAGCGAAGTGTCTGGATGCATGGGTCAAGGGCTGTAAGCCCACTGGTATAAGTGTAAACAAAGATATAGGAAGTTCAATCAGAAAAAAATAGTTGACACTGACACCAGCCCAAAAGGTCATACACGTGTATAGACTGTTGACTATATCAATTTAGTTATTCTTTGACCCGAACTGTTATTAAAATCCCTTAGACTATTGACTATATCAATTTAGTTATTCTTGACCCGAATTGTTATTCAAATCCCTTGCTCTCCTTGGAGTTCTGATGAGAAGCATAGATAGAATCCACAGTTTCAGCAACATCAAAACTCTAGTGTGCTTTATTACCCATCCTGCAGCGTTGTCTTCGGAGGAGCGAGAGAGTGATCTCCCACATGGAAAGTTTCCTTTCTGCAGTATTGGGTGAGCTGATGAGTCGATCCATAAATTTCATCCTTGAAAAGTGCTCGAAGCCGGCAGCGATGGCTGTGGAGGAAAGCCTGCAAAAGGGCTCTTCTTCGGGCCCAGGTCATCATGGAGGAGGCCGTGGGACGTCACATCACAAACCAAGCCATGATCCAGCAGCTGGGCATGCTGAGGGATGCCATGCACCGAGGCTATTATGCAATTGATGCATTCAGCTACCAGCCTCACTATGGAGACGACGAAAATGATCCAGCTGTTAGGCGCTTCATGTTCCTATCCAAGGTACCCTCTGTAAAGGATCTCTGTTTCTTGAGTCGAACTGCACAGTTCCAGGAACAGCTTCAAGTGGCACTAGACACATTGAGCTCCATGATTGTTGATCTGAATGAGTTGGTCATACAGCTTGCATATCCTACTCAGTAACGGCATGTTTGGTCGCCAAGTGGAAGCAGAACTTGTCATTAAATTTCTGCTGCATACACAACTTCATAGTTCTGAACAATTGGAGGTCCTCCCAATTGTCGGTCCACCCAGAGTTGGTAAGAGTACCCTAGTCGCTCATGTTTGTAAGGATGAAAGAGTCCGCAGTTATTTCTCAGAAATCTTGTGGCTGCACGACCATGATTTTACAGATGTTGAGCTAGCTTTCAGAAAAGGATATACAATGAAGCATCAAAATCAAATGTCAAACTTGAATAAAGACGAGAGTGCTAGTTGTTATAGAACTATGTGGAAATCTCTATGAAGATGCTAGGAATAGGTTGTATCTTGCTTCCAAATGGAGCCTTTGTCGTGGGAGTAAACTCATAGTTACAAGCCGTTCAGACATGATTGTGAAAGTTTGGAACAACACAGGCTCTAACTCTGAAGTATTTGTCCCATGAGGCATACTGGTATTTCTTCAAGGCACTAACATTTGGAAGCATGGATCTCAACACGCACCCAAGGCATATGCACAACCGGCCATGGAGATAGCCAGAACTCAAAACCGTTCAATCAATTGCTCACATGATGTGTTGTTTGTTGAGGAACAGTTTCAACATTCATTTTTGGTGCAAGGTTCTGAGGTTTTTAAGTGTGTCCATCCAGAAGTATGTCTCCAAATTTGGTGAGCATCCATTTGATTTGAACCAAAACAGACCTCTAAAGTTTGGACGGATGTCTACACCATACGAATATTTCATGGTTTGTCCCCAGTATCATCGCTCTTCACAAGCGGAGGTTCCCCAGATAAAATTCCAAGATGTAGTGTATGGAAACATTAAGACTCAAGGAAAATTTGCTGTCCTAGTATGGAGCTCTTAAATACCCCCCTACTATAACTATGTCAATACTTGTGAGTTTCGAGAACATAAGACTACAGGTGCCAAGAGGAAACGTTCTATGAAAGATGGAAACACATTTTCTTAATTTTGTCATTAGCTAGCTCATATAGGAACATATTTTGTTGATTTTGTTTGTTAGGGTGCCACCAGGTACAACCCAAAATTCCAAATATAAGGCTATCTCCAACAACGCATAGCCAAACAGAAGACCGATTCAATGAATTGAGTTATGCACAGTGAAAAACATCTCCACCCAAATCGTCGATTCTCCAACAATAGAACCCAAAGTCCCGCATGCGCCGCCTCCAGGCCCCACTCCTTTCTTTCCCAACCGGCGGAACTGGCCCCGCGCCTCTTGCATGCGCCGCCCGCTTTCCCCTCCGCCGAGCAGAGCTCCTCTCCGTGCATGCTCCGCTCGCTTCCCTCCCAGCCGAGCGCTGCCACCTCCCCACCTTTTTCTCCCCTCCACGACCTTGGTGGCAGCAGGCGGAGGCCGAGGCGGAGGAGGCAAGGAAGCGGTGGGAGGCCGCTGGCGCCGAAGCAGCAAAGGCGGCGGTCGTGCCGTATGTCGGGGACATCGACCGGAACCCCATCCCATGCGGCGACTTGCAGTCCCGTGCACCTTCTCCCCGGTCCTCATCGCGCTTGGCTCCCACCTCCGCGGCCGGAACTTGCCGGCGCAGGCCTGCTTCACGCCGCAGTGGGGCCGACCCAGCCGTGCGCCAGAGATTGGGTCGAGGAGAGAGACGACCGATATATCGGTTCCCTCTCTCCTCCTCCCCCAAAATCAGCGCTCGTATGGCTACTCCGTTGGAGGCTGGATTCGGGACGTAAACGTACTTTGTGAGACTGATTTTGCTGTTTGGGTTCACCGTTGGAGACAGCCTAAAACCTATATGATGTCACAGGTTACAACATCATTGAACTGTACTGCTACATTTTCATATGTGAAGTAGAAGTGCTTACCTACATATATGATAGATCAAGATGCTGAGGCATATATTTCCCTGGGACATGGTTGAGTTCATTGTTATTGGTTTTGCTCCAGATAGCGTCCTCAACCTGGAATTCAGATTCGCGATTAGTTGAAGGCCTGTATAAAATCCTTCAATCTCTTGGTTTCAGCTTATCGAGCGTCCTACCAGACCTTGTTGCATATAAACATACCTGAACAGTGAAGTGTTGTATCACTGGTGAACCTAGCACTACTAGAATCAACAAGTTTCCCTAGGGTTGATAATCCTAGGGAAAGGCCAAAAACAGTAGGGAAGAAGTTTTCCCTAGGGTATTTGGTAGGTAAAGACCCCTAGGGAGGAATTCGACGGGAAAGACCAACGTCCCCTAGGGTTCTAGTTGAAACCATAGGGAAACATTCTTTCCCTAGGGGTTGTATCCCCCAGGAAAACTTCCTTAGATAGCAGGCTCCAGTCCTACGTGGAAAGCTAATTTCCTTTGGAATCTTTCCCTAGGAACTAGAACTCTAGGGAAAGAACTCATACAAGATTTGTATTTGAATTCAAATACCATTTTATATTTGAATTTAGTTAAACACATGAACACATAATAGTACTCATCTCATCCAATATACAACCATAAATCCATACATTTCCAGTTATATTATTATCATAATACACTAATGTCTTACATACATTTCCAGCCTGAGGAAAGGACGGAGGGAGCGGCGGCAGCCTGCATCTGCTCGGGTGCGAGCGGCGCGGCGCGGAGGTCGGAGGACGGCGGCCTGGGTGGTGTGCGGCGTAGAGATCTGGTGAGCTAAGAAAATGTCACGGTAACTCAGGAGAGATAGGGTTTGGGTTGGATATTTCCCTACAAACTATAGTCTGTTTCCTAGGGAAACAATACACGCAAGCGCCAGCGTGACTCATTTCCTTTGATGCCTCCCGACCAAAACAAAATTTCCTAGGGAAAGAGTACTTTCCCTAGAGTTTGGCCATCTAACTCTAGGGAAACCCATATGTCCCTAGGGCGCTAAAAAACAGTAGGGAAAGAAATATACCCTAGGGAAACTCGTTGATTCTAGTAGTGTACCCTGGTTTCTTTTTCTGATTCTTTAGAATTGACTTCCATGGCTAAGTGCTGTAATGCTTTGCCTATACTAATAACATGTCTAAGTGAGCAAGTTCAGGTCAATTTAGAGGAGTGGTAAAATTTTAACTCGCAACCTGTGGCGTGTGAAATCTGTAATCGCTACATAACGCTGAGCACTAAGCTTATTTCCTGCATGTGTTTCGTTTCATTTCAACCATTACGCGGAATTTTGTTTGTTTGATTTGGTTAATGCACAGAAGTAATGGGAAGTGGTGTTTACTTGCTGAACATAGAAATCTTAACTAGTGAATCCATTTGTTAGTTCAGTCTGCAACACATTTCACTGGTTTCAAGAACATCTGTGTGGTTACCACTTAGCAGAATATTCAAGAACATATGCAGAGCATGTCAGAATGCTTGGTTGCTGGCACATGAATTCTTTTTATTCAAATAAAAAATAATATATAATCTGTTAAGTGATAACGGGAATTTGTAGTGAAAAAAACATGTCTGGAGGCAACTCCTGTTCAGTTGGTTGGCTAAAAAGTGCTAAAAAGTCCTTAGCTGGTATACAGAACTACAGAGTTGGTAAGCTAACAATCTTATTTTTATGACCTTGATATCATGGGTACTCTACAGAGAAACTACACAGATGTTGTTGGCTCGGTGGTTCACTTAGGAAAGGCTTAGAATTCAACAGTCAAGGGCAGTATGTATTCAAAAGTCAAATCAGACTAATCAGGTGAAGATAAAAGCAATCCCAAAGGTCACACATGTGAATGGACTTTTGACTCTCTTTCAGATTAGTTATTCTTATATATCTTTAGTTCTTGAGCCCTCGCTTAAGATTTGATTTAAAGCAGAGAACACAGAGTTTCAGAAACATCAAAACTCACCACTTGTTTTCTTATCCATCATGCCTCGTCTTCCTGAGAAGGAAGGGAGAACTCAAATGGAAAATTTCTTTCCTGCAGCCCTGGGAGAGCTGATGACTCGACCCATAAACTTCATCATCAAGAAGTGCTCGAAGCCACACGCAATGGCCATGGAGGATAGCCTACAAAGGGCTCTTCTCCGAGCACAGGTCATCGACGAGGAGGCCATGGGACGGCACATCACAAATCAAGCCATGATCCAACAGCTGGGCATGCTGAGAGATGCCATGCACCGAGGCTATTACGCACTCGATGCCTTCTGGTACCAGCCTCACTATGGAGAAGACGGCATTGATCCACCTATTAGGGGCTTTATGTCCCTAGCCAAGGTACCCTCTCCAAAGGATCCCTATTTCTTCAGTCAAACTGCACAGTCCCAGATACTAGAAGATGCACTTGAAAGATTGAGGTCCATGCTGTTTGATCTAAATGAGTCCATCATGTTCTTATTGAGCTACCCTCGTTTGTATCGCCAACCTTACAGCATGCATATCCTACTTGGTAACTGCATGTTTGGTCGCCAGATGGAAGCAGAACTTGTTATTAAATTCCTATTGGACACACACCCTCATTGCTCTCAAGAATTGGAGGTCATGCCAATTGTCGGTCCACCCAAAGTTGGCAAGAGTACCCTAGTCGCTCATGTTTGCAAGGACGAAAGAGTCCGTGACTATTTCTCAGAGATCTTGTGGTTGTGCGAGTCCGATTTTACAAATGATGAGCTAGCTTGTAGACAAGGATGTGTAGTAAAACATCAAAATTCGATGCCAAATTCATACAGAGGCAAGAGATTGCTAGTTATTGAACTGTCCGGGGATCTCTACGAAGATGCATGGAATAAGGTGTATCTTGGTCCCGGACGGAGCTTTCCTAGTGGTAGTAAAATCATAGTCACAAGCCATTCACACACGATTGTAAAGTTTGGAACAACACCGGCTCTGATTCTGAAGCCTCTGTCCCATGAGGCATACTGGTATTTCTTCAAGGCTCTTACATTTGGAAGCCTGGATCCTAAGGAGCACCCAACACTTGCACAGCTTGCCATGGAGATAGCTAGAATGTTGTATGGTTCATTCCATGGTGCATACATCATATCTTATTTGTTGAGGAAAAAATTTAACATACAATTTTGGTGCAAGTTTTTGAGCTTCTTCAGAAGGATCATCCAGAAGTATGTCTCTGAAATCGGCGTGCATCCATGTGATCTTCTGAACCAAAAGAGACCTGTACAGCATGCAAGAATGGCTACACCTTCTGAAGATTTAATTATTTGTCATCAGGATCACCGTTCTTCACAAGAGGAGGTTCCGGAGATAAGAATCCAAGATGTGCAGTATGGAAGCACTAAGAAACATGGAAAATTTGAGGTCCTAGTCTGGAGATCTCAGATACCCCCCTACTATAGCTATGTCAATGCTTGTGAGATACGTGAGCGTAAAATTACAGGTGCGAAGAGGAAGCACCCTATGAAAGATGGAGCAACTTTCTGTTAATTTTGTAATTTTCTGGTTTATACGGGAACATGTATATATATATAGATATATATAAATTTTATATTCATTTTTTGTTACAAACACAGTCAATTCTAAAGTGTAAATGCTCCATTTTCATATCCAAAGTGTAATTGCTTATCTACAAAATAACACGAGCCAGGGTTATATTTTTCATGGATTGTGGTGAATCCTTTCATGTGTTCTGTTTTACTCCGGATAGCAGCTTCAGCCTGTGCTTGAACCTTCAAGCCTTTGTTTTCGGCTTTATATTTTCAGTTCAACCCAGCTGGCAATTCTATCAATAGAGCCTCAGGGTCAGATTTGGTGGTTTGCAAGACTCGTTGCCTTATGGAGATGGAACGACTTATCAGCTCCCTGTTGCAAGCCACGCAGAGCCTCGTTGGTTAAACAAGGTTTGCCATCCCACCAATGTCTGTCCCTGAAGGAGTTAGAAAATGATTCCATCGTATACGAATTTTTCAAGTGCCTGTACTGTAACAGTGCAGCAGTTTGATATGGTATACAGCTTTGCTCTGTTTTCTTGTGTACACTTGAATGAATGCATTTGGAATTTATGTTGAGATTCTAATCCATTGTTCTCTTGTCATAGTCAGAGCCTCAGAGTGTGCTCAAATCACACCAAGTTAAATGTATCTACTGCAACATGCTAAGTAAAACTACAGCTTACAAGCTTTGAATTTTAAATTATAAAGTGTTATATATGCAAAGTGTGTTCCTGTAACATTGACAGATAATGAGATCTTGGAACTCATCTAAACTTAGGTTGGGCTAGTAAAATTACTGAGCAACAAAGGAACTGAAAAGGTGTTTTCTACATGAGCTATTGAAATAACATTTAAGTTTGTACTGTAAGTGATATTAGCCAACACGAGAGTTAATACCCTTAGGCCTTGTTCAGTTAATCTCCAAACTGAGGGGAGTGAGTGGGATTTGGACTTGTAGGGGAGTTAATCCCTCTCTTTTTGGGGATTAACCAACAAACCCTTACCGGGAATTTTTAGTACAATATCTGGCTTAGAGGAAACTTGTTCAGTCAGTTTGCCAAAAAGTTTGGAGATGGAACAACTTATCGACTCCCTGTACCAAGTCAATCAGGGGCTCTCAAGAAGATTGGGCTTCCCACCAATATTGTACTGTCTACTGAATTGTTTCACATCATCAGCTACATTGTATACAATCTTTGAAATGCATGCACTCTAAAAATGCAGCGCAATTCTAAGTTTATGTTCTTGCGTTCATCAATATTCTAATTTCATTATTTCCAATCACTCCAGTTTGCATTTATCTACTCCAATGTGCTAATTAAGGCTGCAGCTGAGAAGTTTGAATTTTAAAATGTTGTTTGCAAGTGTCTCTATAACCTGAAACGCGACGGGACCTAGAAACTCATCTAAGTTTAGGCTGGTACAGTAATAGTCCCAACAGAGAAAAGAATAAAAAATGTGTTTGGAGAAATAACATTAAGTGTTTACTGTTAGTGATTTAGCCAATACAACAGGGTTCATTCCTTCATTGGAATTTATAGTGCAAAATCTGGCCTGGTGGCAACTCCTGTTCAGCCAGTTGACTAAAAGGTGCAACTGCAGACAATGCTTAATATGGTTATTAGCTGGTACGCAGAACTACAGTGTATCAGTTGTTAAGCTAACAATCTGATTTTTTTTGAACAAACTGACAATCAGATCTTTGTGATTTTGATATCATAGGTCGTCTACTGAGTAATTACACGGATCATAGATAGTGATGGCTCAGTTGTTCACTTAGCAAAGGCTTGGAATTCAACAGTCAAGAGCTGTACATATTCTCTGGAAGTATCTAACCTGTAGCAAGTGTTAGAATTATTGGGCCAAGCCCATTTACTTAATCTAATAATTCAATAAACCTCAAAGGCCCACAATTAGTGTTAGGTGCTAAAGTGATTAGTACCAAATGGATTAATCACCAAGAGGGTAATCAACTTAAATAGTGAGTATTGGCATGCTCTCATAGACAAGTTGAGAAGGAGAACCTGGGAGCCACACGCGCTCCCCGCCGCCGCCGCCGAGCCGCCCGCCCGTCGCGACGGGACGGGACGGGCCGGGCCGTGGGCCGGCGGGCTTGGCTAAAGTTTTTGTCACTGGGCCTCGGCCCAAGGCAAACCCTAGCCGCCGCCAGGGAGCCAGCCGCCTGAACGGCTAACGGGAAACCCTAGCCACCGCCAGCCAACTCCCAACCACCCTGTCCAGGTTCATCCTCCCGGACAGAACATAACGGGAAGCTGGCAGGGGCGCGCCAATATAAAGGCCCCTGTCCGCACACTAGGGTTTCATCCTATTCCCGTGCTTCTCCCTCTCCAGCCGCCACCTCCTTCCTGAGCTCGAGCTGCTCTGCTGCATCTCCGACCAGATCCTCTGCGCGCACAGAGGTCTTTGGTAGCGAGCCTCCGGAACTTCTCCCGTCAAGCGTACTGCTCGGGTAGGCGGGAAATCAAGTTTTTTGGGGAGCGCCGTACGGGCGCGACCGCCGCTTCTTGTTCCACGCTCGCGGGCTATGCTGTGAGCACTAGGCGGACTCCCGCCGCTCGCGACAACGACGTCATCGACAACACCGTCACGGACACCGACGTCAACATGAGCGGCGACGGTAGTGGTTCACTGTCCATGGTACCGGAAGTGCCACGATGGGGTATAAACTTATTCTTCTCTCGTATGCTTTATTTAGCTGCCGTAGTTATAACATTTAGCATGAAGTGCCTTGCTGGAATGTATAGCAGTAGCAAACATGAAGCTGTCACTTACATTATACTTGCGTTAGTATTTTGCTTATCGTATTTATGGATTAAAGTATGGTGTAAAATGACTAAATATCCAACAATCCAAAAACTTGATAGGTCATTTTCATCTGCTAGCTTTGCTGCATCCATGAGGCCACCACCTTTGAAGGATGGTGGGTCCAACTATAAAATATGGCGATCCCGTTGCATGTTGTGGCTTACCGCTATGCGCTGCGACCACGCTATCAGGGGAAGGCGCACGGAACCGCCTCTTTCTCCTGAGGAAGAGAGCAAGTTCTGTGAGGCGGATAACCTGCTCAAGCTGTCGCTAATTAGCGTCATAGATGAGGGTATGATACCACTGTACATGGACATGCCTACGGGCAAGGACATGTGGGATACACTGCAGGCCAAGTTCGGGGTTCCTGACGCTGGCAGTGAGCTATACATCATGGAGCAGTTCTATGACTACAAGATGGTCGATGACCGTTCTGTGGTAGAACAAGCTCATGAGATACAGATGCTAGCCAAGGAGCTTGGGAACAACAAGTGTGAGCTGCCTGACAAGTTTGTGGCCGGCGGTATTATCACTAAGCTGCCACCTACTTGGAGGGACTTTGCCACTTCTCTAAAGCACAGGAGGCAAGAGTTCAGTGTGACTGATTTTGTTGCTTCTCTAAGTGTTGAGGAGAATGCGAGGGCAAAAGACACACGTGGCAAGAAAGTGCACGTCGAGGGAGGCTCTAGCGCCAATTTGGTGCAAAAGAGGGACCCTCAGACCTCCCGCAAGAGGAAACAGAAGCAAAACAAGAATGCTTTCAAGCCTCAAGCTCAGGCTTTCAAGAAGAAGGCCAACAAGGAAAAGAGCGAAAAGAGTGGCGTTTGCTATGTGTGCGGGAGCAATGCTCATTGGGCAAAGGAGTGCCCAGACCACAAGGACAAGCAGCCACAACAGAAGAAGACAGTCAACATGGTTGTTAGTGAAGCTGGAGGATCTGGGTATGGTAATTGTTTACCAACAGTTCTTTCAGTTTGTCTCTCTCCTGATTAGTGGATTGACACAGGGGCTAATATTCATGTATGTGCTGACCGCTCTTTGTTTTCTTTGTACCAGGAAGGACGAGGTTCCTCCCTGCTGATGGGAAATGGCTCACATGCGGCTGTTCATGGTGTTGGCACGGTCAATCTGAAGTTTACTTCGGGAAAGACCGTGCAGCTGAAGAACGTGCAGCATGTCCCCTCCATAAAGAAGAATCTCGTCAGTGGGTCTCTATTGTGTAGGGATGGTTTTAAGCTTGCTTTTGAGTCCAATAAGTGTGTCGTATCGAGATATGGAATATTTGTTGGTAAGGGCTATGAGAGCGGAGGCTTGTTTCGCTTTTCTTTGATGGATTCTTGTAATAATAATGTCGTGAACCATGTGAGACATGATGATGATTGTAATATTTGGCATTCTCGACTTTGCCATATTAATGTTGGATGTATGACGCGCTTAGCTAAAATGAGTTTAATCCCTAAATTCAATTTGGTCCAAGGTTCTAAGTGCCATGCTTGTGTGCAAGCAAAACAACCTCGCAAGCCTCACAAGGTGAAAAGAGGCGAGAACACGGCACCACTAGACCTCATTCATTCTGATTTGTGCGAAATGAATGGCGTGTTGACCAAAGGCGGCAAGAGATATTTCATGACACTCATCGATGATAGTACTAGATTTTGCTACGTGTACTATTATACACTAAAGATGAAGCATTACACTACTTTAAAATCTATAAAGCCGAAGTTGAAAATCAACTTGAGAAGAAAATCAAACGGTTGTGGTCCGATCGCGGGGGTGAATACTTTTCAAAAGAATTCGATCTATTCTGCGAGGAACATGGAATTATTCATGAGAGGACGCCTCCTTTCTCCCCCCAATCCAATGGGATTGCCGAAAGAAAGAACCGCACTCTAACTGATTTGGTTAACGCCATGTTAGACACCGCGGGACTTTCCAAGGAATGGTGGGGTGAGGCTATACCGACTCGCGAGTCATGTCCCGAATAGAGTCCCCACAAAGAATAAAGAGAAAACACCATTCGAGGAATGGGAAAAGAAAAGATTAACTCTCTCATACTTGTGCACTTGGGGTTGCTTGGCCAAAGTGAACGTGCCAATCAACAAAAAGCGCAAGCTTGGGCCAAAGACTGTAGATTGTGTCTTTCTCAGATACGCAATAAACAGCGTGGGCTATAGATTTTTAGTTGTGGAATCTGGAGTCCCCGACATGAGGGTCGGCGGAATATTTGAGTCCAGAGATGCAACGTTCTTCGAGAATGAATTCCCTATGAGAGGGAATGTACCGAGCACATCTAGTGAGGGACCTCCTGATGCTCCCGGTACTTTTGTGCCAGTGGAGTGCACTGAACAACCCACCACTGAAAGTCCTGAGGAGGAAAATGATGGAGTCACTCGAAAGAGTAAAAGACCTAGGATTGCAAAATCCTTTGGTGATGACTTTACCATATACCTCGTGGATGACACCCCAACGACCATCAAAGAGGCATTTTCCTCTCCTGACGCTGACTATTTGAAGGAAGCAATACGGAGTGAGATGGATTCAATTATGTCTAACGGAACTTGGAAAGTGGTTAATCGTCCGTACGGGTGCAAACCTGTAGGATGTAAATGGGTGTTCAGGAAAAAGCTTAGGCCTGATGGTACAATTGAAAAGTACAAGGCTAGGCTTGTGGCCAAGGGTTATACCCAAAAGGAAGGCGAGGACTTCTTTGATACATACTCACTTGTGGCTCGATTGACTACAATCAGAGTACTACTTGCCCTGGCTGCGTCCCATGGTCTTCTCGTTCATCAAATGGACGTGAAGATGGCTTTCCTAAATGGAGAGTTAGATGAGGAGATCTACATGGATCAGCCTGATGGTTTCGTAGTAGAAGGTCAAAAAGGAAAGGTGTGTAAATTATTGAAGTCTTTGTATGGCCTAAAACAAGCTCCTAAACAATGGCACGAAAAGTTCGATAAGACCATGACATCAGCAGGCTTTGTTACCAATTTGGCTGATAAATGTGTCTACTACCGCTTCGGTGGGGGAGAAGGAGTAATCCTGTGCCTATATGTGGATGACATCCTAATATTTGGCACGAACCTCAATGTGATTGAGGAAGTCAAGGACTTTCTGTCCAAGAACTTTGATATGAAAGATTTGGGAGTGGCTGATGTGATCTTAAACATCAAGCTACTGAAGGGAGAAAATGGTGGGGTTACTCTTTTGCAATCCCACTATGTGGAAAAGATTCTAAGTCGCTTTGGCTACAGTGACTGCAAACCTGTGTCCACTCCCTATGATCCAAGCCTAATTCTAAGAAAGAACAAAAGGATCATGAGAGACCAATTGAGGTACTCCCAAATCATTGGTTCACTAATGTACCTAGCCAGTGCAACAAGACCTGACATCTCATATGCTGTGAGCAAGTTGAGCCGGTTTGTATCAAACCCTAGAGATGATCATTGGCGTGCTCTTGAGAGAGTAATGCGGTATCTAAAGGCAACCGCAAGTTATGGCATTCACTACACCGGGTACCCAAAGGTACTGGAGGGTTTCAGTGATGCAAATTGGATATCTGATGCTGACGAGTTAAAAGCCACCAGTGGGTATGCGTTTACCCTTGGGGGTGGTGCTGTTTCCTGGAAGTCTTGCAAGCAGACCATCATCACGAGGTCAACTATGGAAGCAGAACTTGCAGCACTAGACACCGCCACTATTGAGGCCGAATGGCTTCGGGAACTCCTGATGGATTTGCCGGTGGTTGAAAAACCTGTGCCCGCCATCTCCATGAACTGTGATAATCAAACTGTGATAATCAAAGTTAACAGTTCTAAGGATAACCTGAAGACCA
Organism: Themeda triandra; assembly: GCA_018135685.1. Classification (NCBI taxonomy): domain Eukaryota; kingdom Viridiplantae; phylum Streptophyta; class Magnoliopsida; order Poales; family Poaceae; genus Themeda; species Themeda triandra. The sequence continues at coordinate 136,685 of JAENPR010000926.1, read as the reverse complement.
CTAGGCATGTAAAGCGGTGCTTAAAGTCTGTCAGAAAATTGAGAAACTCCGGAGTGATATCGTTGGACTATGTCCACACGTCTAAGAATCTGGCAGATCAGTTCACCAAGGGGCTGTCACGTAACGTGATAGACAGTGCATCGGTCGAGATGGGACTGAGACCCACTTAAAGTTTGCTATAGTGGTAACCTGCTCTATGTGATCGGAGATCCCGTGAATTAGAGTGGTGAAACAAGCTATGAGTAGACTGAGGGAAAAGACCCTTGACAAAGGTCCCTATCTTTTGGAAATGCACTTCTTTTCCAAGCAAGTAAGGCGAGATGGCATATGCCCTAATGTGATCCGAGTGGCTTATAAAAGCAAGGATGTCGGCCTACAGACATCCTAGAAGGAACACACCTATGTGAGTTAAACCGGGTCCCGGTCTATGAGATTTGGGTGATCTCTAGATGCTCACGAGAAGGCACGGAGTTTGACTTATATGCTCCACCCGAGGGGATGCTCTAGGCAGCCTCGGGTATCGCTTAAGAATTTGGGTGAACCTCACTTCGCACAAAACCGTCAATTCAAGGCATAGTCCATTGATCGGTTGTGAATGAGTGTAAGCCCCTATTCTAGATGGAAGTTCAACTTAACGCCTCCATCGAAACACCGGTATATCAAACGAGTTCGGACCCGAAGGCATTAACTGTACCTTTGATGTTTGGTGGGGATTGTTAGAATTATTGGGCCAAGCCCATTTACTTAATCTAATAATTCAATAAACCTCAAAGGCCCACAATTAGTGTTAGGTGCTAAAGTGATTAGTACCAAATGGATTAATAACCAAGAGGGTAATCAACTTAAATAGTGAGTATTGGGATGCTCTCATAGACAAGTTGAGAAGGAGAACCTGGGAGCCACACGCGCGCGCCGCCCGCCCGCGCGTCGCGACGCGACGCGACGCGCCGGGCCGGGCCGTGGCCGTGGGCGAGGGCGAGGGCGAGGGCGAGGGCGAGGGCGAGGGCCGGCTGGCTTGGCTAAAGTTTTTGTCACTGGGCCTCGGCCCAAGGCAAACCCTAGCCGCCGCCAGGGAGCCAGCCGCCTGAACGGCTAACGGGAAACCCTAGCCGCCGCCAGCCAACTCCCAACCACCCCTGTCCGTGTTCATCCTCCCGGACGAACATAACGGGAAGCCGGCGGGCGCGCCTATATAAAGGCCCCTGTCCGCACACTAGGGTTTCATCCTATTCCCGTGCTTCTCCCTCTCCAGCCGCCACCTCCTTCCTGAGCTCGAGCTGCTCTGCTGCATCTCCGACCAGATCCTCTGCGCGCACAGAGGTCTCTGGTAGCAGGCCTCCGGAACTTCTCCCGTCAAGCGTACCTACTCGGGTAGGCGGGAAATCAAGTTTTTGGGGAGCGCCGTACAGGCGCGACTGCTGCTGCTGTTCCACGCTCGCGGGCTATGCCTGTGAGCACTAGGCGGACTCCTGCTGCTGCTGACAACGATGTCATCGACAACACCGTCACGGACACCGACGTCAACATGAGCGGCGACGGTAGTGGTTCACTGTCCGCGGGTACCGGAAGTGCCACGATGGGGTATAAACTTATTCCTCTCTGTATGCTTTATTTAGCTGCTGCCGTAGTTATAACATTTAGCATGAAGTGCCTTGCTGGAATGTATAGCAGTAGCAAACATGAAGCTGTCACTTGCATTATACTTGCGTTAGTATTTTGCTTATCGTATTTATGGATTAAAGCATGGTGTAAAATGACTAAATATCCAACAGCAAGTTCAAACAAAAATAACAAGTCAATCAGAATAACCATGTGAAGGCAAAAGAAGACCCAAAGGTCATACATCAGCAGTCCCAAAGGTCATACATGTGCAGCGACTATTGACTCTTTGTATTTCTTTGCTTCTTGAGCCCAACGCCCTTTCTCTGCTTGGAGCTTCATTGTGAAGCATAGCTTACATAGTTTCAGAAATATCAAAACTCAACTTGTGTTTTCTTACCCATCCTTCTGCATTCTTTTCCTGAGAAGAAAGAGAGGACTCCCATGGAAACTTTCCTTTCTGCAGCGTTTGGTGAATTGATGACTAGATCCATAAATTTCATCATCGACAAGTTCTCGAAGCCGCCGGCACTAGCCAAGCAGGAAAGCCTGCAGAGGACTCTTCTCCGAGCACAGGCCATCGACGAGGAGGCCATGGGGCGGCACATCACAAATCAAGCCATGATCCAGCAGCTGTGCATGCTGAGAGATGCCATGCACCGAGGCTATTACGCACTCGATGCCTTCAGGTACCAGCCTCACTATGGAGAGTATGATAGTGATCAAGTTGTGAGTCGATTTATGTCCCTATCCAAGGTACCCTCTGCAAAGCCTCCCTATTTCTTGAGTCAAAATGCACAGTTTCGGGAACGGCTAGAAAAGGCACTAGACAGATTGAGCTCTATAATTGCTGATGTGAATGAGTTGGTCATGTTTTTGGCAAGCTATCCTCGTCTGTGTCGCCAACCTTACAGCATGCATATCCTACTGGGTAATTGCATGTTTGGTCGCCAAGTGGAAGTAGAATTTGTCATTAAATTTTTGTTGCACACACAGCCTCATAGTTCAAAAGAATTGGAGGTCCTCCCAATTGTCGGTCCACCTAGAGTTGGCAAGAGTACCCTAGTGGCTCATGTTTGCAAGGATGAAAGAGTCCGCAATTATTTCTCTGAAATCTTCTGGCTGCACAACCATGATTTTACAGATGATGAGCTAACTTTTAGACAAGGATATGCACCGAAACATCAAAATCGAGTGTCGAACTTGAATACAGATAAGAGAGTGCTAGTTGTTATAGAACTATGTGGAAATCTCTATGAAGATGCTTGGAATAGGTTGTATCTTGCTTCCAAACGGAGCCTTTGTCGTGGGAGTAAACTCATAGTTACAAGCCGTTCAGACAAGATTGTAAAGTTTGGAACAACACAGGCTCTAACTCTGAAGTATTTGTCCCATGAGGCATACTGGTATTTCTTCAAGGCACTAGCATTTGGAAGCATGGATCCCAACACACACCCAAGGCATGCACAAGTGGCCATGGAGATAGCCAGAATGCAATACCGTTCAATCAATTGCGCACACGTGATGTGTTGTTTGTTGAGGAACAATTTTAGCATTCATTTTTGGTGCAAGGTTCTGAGGTTCTTAAGAATGTTCATCCAGAAGTACATCTCCAAATTTGGTGTGCATCCATTTGATTTGACCCAAAACGAACCTGTACAGTTTGGACGGATGTCTACACCACCTGAATATTTCATGGTTTATCGGCGGTATCATTGCTCTTCACAAGCAGACGTTCCCCAGATAAAATTCCAAGATGTAGTGTATGGAAGCATTAAGACTCATGGAAAATTTGATGTCCTAGTATGGAGCTCTCAAATACCCCCCCTACTATACCTATATCAATACTTGTTTCGAGAACAGAAGACTACAGGTGCCAAGAGGAAACGTTCTATGAAAGATGGAGTCACATTTTGTTAATTTTTTCATGAGCTAGCTCATATAGGAAGATATTTTGTTGGTTTTGTTTGGTAGGGTGCCACCAGTTACAGCCCAAAAGTCCAAATGTAAAACCTATATGACGTCACAGGTCACAACATCATTGAACTGCAGCTACATTTTCATATGTAAAGTAGAAGTGCTTATCCACATATATGGTCATTGGATAGAAGTAAAGGGAAGTGGTGTTTGAATGTTTATTTCTTAGTGAATCCATTTGTTAGTTGCAAGTGGCAATACATTTCACTGGTTTCGACTATCTGTGTTGTTACCACTTATCAGAATATTCTCTCTGTGTGTTTTTTTTGGAGGTTGGGGGGGGGTGGAGCCTGTGAGCATGCTCAGTTACATGGTATCCAAATCCTTTTTTCATTCAAACAAAAACAAGGGATTATATAATCATTTCAGGGACAATGGAGTGGTGGAAAAATTTAGTTGAAATCAAATTTCATTTTTATGAAGAATTCTTTTACAGTGCTTGCAATTTCCTTCCGTTTCTTCAACAAAAATTCTAATTTTATTGATAAAAGTTACCTTTGTCATTTCGCACTCCCACACCACCGATCCACCCCCGAGGACCTGAACTACGCCGCATCCCCTCCCCCGTGCCCCGCAGCCGACCACGCCCCATGCCACGCCATCCTGCCCTCACCCCGCGCCGCCATGCCGTCATCATCACCCGCCTAGCGCTGCCGCCGGCCCAACCTCGCCCGCCCAAGGTCCTGTACCGGGTCGATGCCGCCGTTGCCGCCGAGGCTGGCATCCGGGGCCGCACATCCTCACCAAAGCTGCCGCCACGGGTCCAAGGTGCCCGACGGCCTCTCCTAGCTCATCCTCGTCCTCAGCAAAGCCGACGCCACCGCCGACGCCGTTTTGGGGTGAAAAGCATCTATGCCAGTACAAGCGACTGTAGAGTCTATTTCAAAATTCTTGCATGTCGCACTTAGAAGTTTTAGAAATTTTACACACCAATAGTAACAAACTAGTTGGGCATTGTCCCAAAATTTAAGATTCAAACAACTTTTATAAAAATTCATATAAAAAAACAAATTTCACCCATCCTGAATTTTGTCCTCTATAGGCTGAAATTTGTTTTTTGTATTAATTTTTATAAAACTTGTTTAAATTTCAAATTTTGGGACAATGCACATCTAGTTTGGTACTATTGGTGTCTAAAATTTTAATTTTTTTAAATACTTCTAAGTGTGATATGCAAGACTTTTAAAATAGATTCCACGGTCGCTTGTACTGGCGGATTTTTCGTTCTGCGTTCTGGGAGAATGTACTTTTGTTGGCAACTCAATGATGAACTCGTTTGTGCATGTGTGGTGTGCCTGCTGGTTTCTAAGCAGCACCCAAGGAGTGATATGTCAATAGCCTTAGATTCCTTTTTCTTTGTTTTTTTGATTTGATGATGATGTTTATTGTTAATCCTCTTTGTTTGGTGTATTATTGGTTGAGAAAGGTGTTTCCTTGTCCATGCCTACACTACACAGACCAACACTATACATGGTCTGCTGCTACCTTTCAGAGTTTCAGTATGAGGGGAGGAGCTAGGCAGAGACCTTCGACTGTCGAGTGAGGAGAGTATAGGGGATCACAACATCACATGGTTTCAGGTTTACACAACGCTATTTACATGGCCCATTCCCAGTAAAAGAGTTTGTTGCTGTTTGTTATCAGTGGTTACAACTTGAGGTCCGAGCACTAGTAAGCATATTATCAGTTGGTTGCCTTCCTGTAATCATCTCTAGCAGAATAATTCCATAGCTGTAGATATCACCCTCAACTGAGATTACTCTGCAATGTTGTGCAAAACATAAAAAGAAAATCCTCCACTGATGTGTAGGTGATATGAATCAGCCGACCCAAAACCAACAAGGCAAGGATGGGAGCTCCCTCTCCCACCCCCGACCCCGACGGCGCAGCCCCACCATCCCCGCGGGCGTCCTCCCTTAGCTCCAGCCCCCAAGCCTCCTCCCCGCCTCCAGCAAACCCTCCACCACCACCATCCGGAGCGGCAACCCCCGGTGCCGCCCCGCCACCACTCCACGCCGCAGCTGGCGCTTCTTCCCCGGGAGCGAGCTGGGACTTCGACGCCGACGACAGGTCCCAGCGCCAGCGAGCCGATGACCCGTCGGCCTGCCATGAGGTATGAAAATCTAGCAACGGCGGAGTTGGCTGTGCTTGTTTCTGTCGATCTGCAAGTGCAGCAGCAAGTTCAGTAGCCGTTGCTAAGTCTGTAAGGAACCTTGAAAGCTGAGACAGGTCTGTAGCGAACCTTGACAGCTGAGACAGGTTCAAAGTAATAACTAGACAAGATCCTTTCAGGTGTCCACAAAATGTTCAAGGATAATACTCACCATTGTTACTGCTCCAGGTCACTGTCCATCATATCCAGATTGTCTGCATGAATGAAAAGTTCAGCTTCATGTCAGACATTGACTGCAGCTTAATGATGAATCATCTATTGAACATAAATGAGAACAGGAAGGAAAACACATGATTCCATAGGTATCCATAAACTATAAGAGAGATACGTAAAGTTTATGAATGATATTACTTTCACTTTGTTGTGTCAAAAAATGGCGAAAATAAGAATTGTATATCTTGAGGAGTTCAACAACTTTTATGTCCATGAGTTCTTAGAGGAAATCATTTGATGTTCCAAAATGTTGTTTGAGGGTATCATTTTTTAGATTCGAATTTTTGAAATGTTTGCAAGAAAAATGACCACAATAATAACAACAAAAACATAACAACTTGACAGATCGTGATTTTAGAAAACTTTAGAAAAAAGAACCATCACATTTGGAGCTAGTATGAGGGAGAAAGACTAGTTACAAATTTTTGACACCAATTAAAAAGAGAAATTATAGTTCTTCACCAATTTTAACCACAAATTAAAAACTAACAAGACAAATTGTATTTATAAACTTACCTTAATACCCTTGATTAGAAAAAAGAACTACAAAAACGCAATTAGCCATCCTTTATTTGGCATCACCTCCCCCCTCAGTTTTGGAGGCGATGGGAAGCGATTTACTGCATATGGTCCACCGGTCATAGACACAGCAATCGCTCCCATCGCCTCCCTCCCACCGCCTCCCATCGCCTTTGGCCTTTCTGGCCGTCGGATCGGTCGCCGTGAGCCGTCGAAATTCCCCAAAAGTATTGTAAAAGATCTCTATAACTAGTGCTTCATAAATATTATATGCATCTCATTCATTTTTTAATACTGTCTTAGACTAGGATCATACCCGTGCGTTGCAACGGGAAAAAGTATACCACCGCCAAAAATGATAGTGACAGATGCTCAAACATGTCAAATTGTAATGGGGAAACATGTCATAAAGCCCTGTGATATGCATCTTTATGAAAATGGCGCATCGCCACATAGAGAAAATAAGTACAGCAGGAAAGCTTACCTTGCAAGCATCACTCAATCTATTGAAAAAAGCCAAACACAAAGGCTTCTTACAATCATACACATGCAAGGATAGATATGGCTGATCGGGTCCTAAGAGCAAAAGCTGTTATCAAACCACTAATGGTTTCATGGCTAGAGGCCTATGTGTAATCTTTTTTATTTTCTTTGTAACCTTTTTTGTTTCTTAGTTTCTCCCTTGCGGAGCCTGTACTCTTTTAAATTCTTTTTTTAATAAATTCCAGTAGGGGCGCGAGCCCCTCCTGTTCCCTCAAAAAAAAAAGAATGTTCTTACTGTCCAAAAAAATAACTCCTAATTTTAGTCTCGGCCTTTAGAGTTATCTTTACAACCTCTCCTAAAGATCATATAAACTAAAAATAATATATACACCAGGACTTGGCATCGATTAAGCTGTTGGATGATAGTATAAAGCAATATGCCTGGGATTGGGATAGGGAGACGTCGCACCGCGTTAGCTGAGACGAGCGCCAACCATTGTCGTTGGCTGATGAAGACGAACCAGCCTGCAGCCGGTGGCCAAGGCAGGCAGGAGGCCATGTTCAGCGTTAGCTGAGACGATGTTTGATCAATGCCCAACTATCGTCCTTGTCTGATGAAGAACCAGCCTGCGCTGGTGATGGGCGTAGCAGGCAGCACAACCATGTCCCTTTGGGCTTTGTATGCAAAACTGAACTTCCTATGTATTGAATGGTACATCTATAAGCTTCATAGAGATACTTACACATATACCTGTAGGTATAGCAATCTGTAAGTAGTAGTTGTTGACAAGTTATTCCACAAGTATGTAATGACAGAGTTCTTCTAAGAATAGATTCAAATGTAAGTGTCTTTTGCTGGTTAGTATCTATCATCCAGTGCTGCCATTAGCATGTAATTACATAGTTAGATTATACAATGTCTTCTTTAAAAGGTGCCTTTCCAAACAAACCATAGGTTGAAATCTTTTTCTAGTGTAAATGTTGCTCCATCGCAACTTTGGCTTCTCTAACCCTCCCCTTAACATGGAGGTTCATCGATACTTGATAACTTGTGTTATTGGCTACAAATAGACATCGATAATTGATAAATTGCTCTTTATTTGACCTGACAATGTTTCTTGCAATATTTAAGGGACTTAAATGAAGATCCACGAACCTGATGTAACGAAACATTGTGAGATCCAATTATGTTGCTCTTCAATTGACCTCCCTTGAAGGGGAGCGTATGCTATGCAAACTAGCTTTCCATGCAAACTATGCAAACTCCAATCAAAGCCACCGAAATCTAATCCGATGGCTAAAGATAAAGGTGAATCATTTTAGCACTTAAACCCTCCCACTCCCCCATCTAATTCAAGATTTTCCAAATCACACCCCCTCCTTCGGCGCGGTTCCTTCGTCACGCGGTTCATATTCGCGTACAGCGCCGCCGCCCTCACCTACAGCGATGGGAGCCGCTGTTCCTGTCAGTATCCGGCATGAGCTACCTAGGCATGCCTCCAAGGCAGCAGTACGTACACGACTCAAGCAGCAGATCCATGACATGGCGAATTGCCGTTGCCACGGCCAACGGGGGCCAGAAGGGAAACGAACGTGGTGAATTGTCAAGACACGACACGAAATAGAAACACTGCTAACTGCTCGCTTGCATCCTGCTGTAGATTCGCACAGCTTGAACAAGAAAAGAAAATGGAACGCCGAACGACGACAGAAGTTGTTTCTCCAGTATATATATATAGGTCCACCCTGAATACTGCATGAGGGTGGGCGGCGGCCGTCGATCTCCAGGGGGCGCCGGCGCCGATGATCTCGCGAAGGAGGGGGCGCTGAGAGGGCCGCGGCCAGGGGCGCCGCGAGGAACTGCGATGGGCGATGGCCAGGGGTGTGTGATTTGGAAAATCTTGTATTAGATGGGGGAGTGGGAGGGTTTAAGTGCTAAAATGATTCATCTTTCCTTTAGCCATCGGATTAGATTTCGGTGGCCTTGATTAAAGTTTGCATAGTTTGCATGGAAAGCTAGTTTTCATAGCATATGCTCCCTGCTTGAAGGGTTGCCATATTAATGTACAATTGATTGGATTTCTTTCAGACAAATAGAGCCACTGCCAGCTAAAACTTTGGAATATCCATCCCATTATGTTTAACAGTCAAGGAGTATTTAATCTGCAACAAGCCAATATTGGCCTTACGCTTACCGTCAGCCTTCTTGGGCAGCAGTGTCTGGTAGTTCATCAACACACTGCCTGCAGCAATGGTGATGGCACCTAGAAACTTGCTTAGATCATCATTGTTGCGCACACTGGGCTGTACGTGGCGCAGCATGATCCGATCCTTATTGTCTTCACACATTGTGTTACTTGCCAGTTATAGGATAGGACCTGCAATTACAGTGGCACGACAAGGTTCAATACAGCATCCGATGGATTCATGCAGCAGGAAACTAAAGATGGGGAGAACCTTGCATCTCCTTTGGTGACATTTTCCTGCACATGGGAGGGCAGCGGCCTCCACCTTCATCTCCTTCAGCCTGCAGTTCATCTCGTCGAGCTCCTGCAACTACACGAACACCAAGTCACCAAGGGGTCATCAACCCGCAAGGACCTAAGTCTAGGGTGTGGCCATAGACACGGATTTGGAGGTGTTGCCTTCAGCACGTTGTCCTCGGTGGTGGCCATATGAACATCAGCGCTGTCCATGTCGCCGTCCTCCCCGTTCATGGCTGCTCGTGAGCTCCCTCACCTCCCCGATGTCCCCAGTCTGACACATTCAGTTGCGACAGGACGACATGACCTGCCTGCCCTGCTCTCATCTACCATGGGAGACACGAGAGCGGAGGCAGATCCGGCGGAGGAGCGAGGAGCCGACTGTGGATGGAGACTGGAGCTCGACGCGGGTTGGGCTGCAGCATTACGGGGTGGGGCTGTGGCGTCGGTGAGGGCAGTGCGGGGCTGCGGCATCGGCGGGAGAAGGGCGCAAGCAGCGGCGGCGGGAGCCGGGCGAGACAACTTTCTTTTTTTTTCTGGAGCGAGGAGGTCGGAGGTGGGTGGGAGAGGGAGTGGAGTAGCGGGGCCACATGTCGGCGCTAAACATTTCGCAGGGTGAAAACCTTGGGTGATCCGGGTTCACCACGGTCGGGCAGACGGGTCCGTTTGAGGATTTTTGTAGTAGAGAAATGATGTCCATGACTATGAGAATTGGATCAAAATTCACGGTGGCATTGATCCATAAAATGTTTGATGCCAATATTAGGAACAACCCTCAAATGTGTCATGTAGGAATATATACAAATACTTCACAACATATATGTATCTTATCAACATAAGACATTTCATTGTTTATTATTATATATATTGAGTAGTACACTACTCTATAGCTTCATCATAGACACATGCACATATGAAATCAATCACAGAAGGATTGAACTAATGTGTGTGTTAGTTCAATCCTTTTGTGATTGATTTCATATGTGCACGGTGGTGAGGAAAGGGCTGTAGGAGATCCAACATAAAGTTCTTCAGCACTTCTAGCAAAGGCCACCTTTATACTCTTTTATGTCTAGATATATCAAGACATAAAAGAGTATAAAGGTGGCCTTTGGTAGAAGTGTTGAAGAACTCTTGGTGTTGGATCTCCTACAACCCTTTCCTCACCACCGACCTTCAATTTCTTGTGACCCAGGAATCAAAAGAACTCTTGGTGCTAAATCTCCTACAATACTTTTGGTTCCTGCCTCACATAAATTTCGAAATTGTCCTCACATAGATAAGGCATAGTATGATATGGCTCCGTAGGTTGATTCTGCAAGCGGACGTTAGTGACAAGGAGTTGGAAAGATGTTGAGAAATCGAGGCTTACCCCAAATCGATTTGGGTTCCTGCAAGAACTAACCAAAGGTTGTTTTGAACTAATTCTATACTTTCATACTATGCTGATATCTTAGTCGAATGCACTATATACCTACCGAGCAGCAAACTTTTGAAAGTGTAAAAAGTCTAAATAACCCCCTCACCGACCTTAACGTTGAGGGAAGGTATCTCCGATAATTATGCCTTCACGATGGAGAGATGCTAAGGGAACACAATGAACCAAAAAGGGAATAGGGAGGTCATGTGGCCGCCTGGCGGATGTTGCATGCGGAGCTTGTGGACGCCCCCAAGAACTCGTCTAATGTCATGTGCGAGAGCTCGTCTGACGTCACGTGCGGAGCTCCCGTCCGCCCAACGGATTGTTTCTAAGCTTGTCTAATGGTTTATTGACATAGTGCTCTAGATCATAGAAACTATCCATAGTTTATGCATTGGGAGTGCCCTTAATCAGGCAAGCAATAAGGACACCAAAATATTTAAAAGAAAAAAATTTGTGTATGCAACAACTAGCAGAAAGCTTGTGCCTACCTGCAGATCGATGTGTATGGAGATGGTTCATGCTCTAAACATGTCTATCAATATATATACACACTGACTCTAATAGAGTTTGCTTCTTCTCGATAATAACAATGTATTCCCTCCATTTTTTAAAAAAATTGTATTTAGTTTTAGAAGAAAGATACAACTAAGTGCCGCATTTTGGTCTGTATGCCTCGATTTCTTCATAGCAATTAAGTCTGCATGCATGCATCCAATGAATTAGTAAAGAATTCATGCGTTGTCATGCTTATTAAGCATTTCATGAGGTACGCATGAGGTCAGTATGCATGTCATGCTTATTAAGCAATGAGGTCCGCATGCATGTCATGCATATTAAGCAATTAAGTTGCCGATGATAACGATGCAGGTCATTTCTGCTCCTTTTGCTTAGTAAATTGCATTGGGCACGTGCTGAGTCTCCAAAGTATAAATTTGACTTCGTATTTCTACCAAAATTGATATATGTATATTTTTATAGAAGTATCTTTTAAAACAAATCTATTCATATGGCTTTTATATTTCTAAACTCAATGTTATACATCAATTATATTCTTAATATTTGACCCAATTCTTATATATCTAAAATGACTTTTTTAGTATGGAGTGAGTACAATGAACTTGCATATATTTATACGTGTCTCAGCATAAATTATAATGCAAACATATATCAAATAGACAAGCATTCCCTACACTAATATAAAAATGGTTTCTGGCAACATCTAGGAGCACATACCTTAATTACTTGCAATATCTACCTTAATATACTCAAAATCTATTACTTGACATTAGGTAAATACTAGAGGAGAGCTGAGGTGATGGGACTAGGAGCAGAGCAGAAGGGCATTTGTTGTGAAAATTATCAATTTTCTTATTCTATAAGCATTTAATCGACTAAAAGCACTGTTTTTCCTTCCACAAACAAGTTGTGACCTGTGAGACAACTGTAATAAAATATATAATAGCATTGCCCTTCAATCCAAAAAGAAAACTGTCCTAAAATAGCTACTCCCTGTCCTGAAATAGATACACAATTTTTATCATGTCGTATCTAGACATAATATCAGGAATAAGATCTTGAATTGGAGGAGTAATATTCATACATCTCTTCAGCTAATAAAGGGGAATAAAGCGAGGAAGTACAGCTGAATGGCAGAATGCAGCACCACTAGCATCTGTAGTAGCATAACCATCATACTCTGCCTCTAGAAGACGACGTTTGGCAGATTGCTGACTGCTACTAATTAAGCTAATGGCTGATTGCATACTACTACTAAGCTACTGCAAATCTAGAATATATGGCAAAAGCAATATGGTAAGCTAAATTGCAAGGGTCGCAAGGCGTTCATGTTCAGAGATTAAAAAAGCCAGCACAATGGCACTCACCTTCATCCTCGTCGCTTCAACCAGAAACCAGTTACGCAGGTTGTCCTCATCAGAAAGGGCACATACTGGGCACATAAACATCACTGTCGGCTCGTCGTCGATCGCGCCGGCAGTGCTCCAACAGCTTCCCTCAAAAGCCAAGCCCACTGCGTTCACAGGCTCACATCGCTTCGGGCCTGCCGCAGTGGGCCCAGGCCATACCCGCCCGCCTTGGATTCGAACCGAGTTGGGCGGCATTTTTTTCTATATTTTTTTGAAAAAATGGTAGACCAAAAAGGGGTGGTCGGTTGGTTTGAACCCGGGCCTGGAGGTAGAGGCAAGGCGGCTTTATCACTTGAGCTAGAATTGTAGTTGTGTTATGTTTGTGTAGGCCTGGATATCGAGCCAGCTCGGCTCGTTAACGTTCTGGCTCGACTCGGCTCGTTATACTAACGAGCTAGAAGAGCAGCTCGGCTCGGCTCGTTAACCAGCTCGAGCCAGCTCGTTTGGCTTGCGAGCCAAACCATAAAAACACAATTTTTTAAAGTACTTAAAAATTTAACAAAGAAGAATATATACTTGTAGACATAGTTCCATCGATTGATTCATAGTTCCTCAGTTTTTGTCCAAATAGCTCACCACGGTCATGATCATGAGTACATGATAGTCATACGCGTACAGTTTACACATCATCCGTACATAATTTACGAACGAAGCAAAATAAATGGATGGGCCGAGGCCTCCGAGGGGACATGAGAAGTATGGCTTATGAATATGAGTTTGTTGGCTTATGAATTGATTGGATCGTACGAGCTAACGAGCAGCTCGCGAGCCAGCTCGAGCCGGCTCGTTATAAAACGAGCTGGCTTGTTATAAAACAAGCTGGCTCGTTATAAAATGAGTCGAGCTCGAGCCGAGCCATTAACGAGCGAGTCGAGCGAGCTAGCGAGTTTCGAGTTTTTCGTCCAGCCTTATGTTTGTGTTCTAATTTTATTTATAGGTATGTACTTGTGACAAATTATAAACAACTGTTTTTTTATTTTTTTACACTTTTGTTATGTTTATAAAAAAAATGAAACCACAATATAAAATATCAACCATCTTATGATTTGATTATACATAGTTAATAATTAACTTTTAGTGGTGCACACAAAATATAAATTAGAGTACATAATTTGTGAACAACGTCGAATATTGATTACATAGTTAAGAATCATCTAAATTTCCTTAGGTCTGTCAACAATGAGGGCTTCATTATGATCGCGTCGTACCTAAGCTGGTTCGTCACCATCTTCATGGATAGTTAGGTCTATGTTCGCTCTGAATGCTGACATTTCCTCATAGCCCATGTATTCTTCTTCATCCGTCACTCCATCGACATCGTCAATCTTCCTTTTCCCTTCAAAGACTACACTCCTTCCTAAGTCTTTGTTTTCCCTTGCGTAGAAGACTTGCATAATATCTTTTTTGAGCACAAAGGGGTCATCTCTGTATGCGTTCTTTGTGAGATCAACCATAGTGAATCCTTCTTCGTCGGTAACGATTGCCTCTAGCTGGACCCACTTGCAACAAAAAAGGGCTACCTGCATCAAGCCATACGATAGCTCCCAAATCTCCTCTATGATACCATAGTACGTCTAAATCACGTTGCCCTCTTCGTCCTCAGCTTTGAAACGAACACCACTGTTCTAGTTAGCGCTCTTTCCATCTTGCTTGTTTGTGAAAAATGAGAATCCATTGATTTCATACCCCTGGTACTTGAGAAATGTACTTGAAGGCCCCTTGGCTAAGTTATCCAGTTGATTACCCAACATTTCTGTAGTCAAGCGCAATCACAACCAAGTATACAAATTCCATTTTATGTTTTTTATAAATCCAAGCCTCCCTCCTATTCAAATATTGATTTTGCAACTCTGACGGTGCTCTCCAGCGTATGGCATCACCTCCTTGGCTTGCATCACAACAACGAACTGAGCACATGTCCAAGACTCATCGTCTTTTACTATACAACATTGTCGCCCGATTGTTCCTTTTCCACCTAGTTGTCTCTGGTGATAGTTCTTTGGAACTCCTTCCTTGTTGAGGTCTAGATAATACATGCAGAAGTCAATGGATTCCTCCATTGACCATCCCTCAACCATGCCCCCTTCTGGTCTGAATCTGTTCCTAACATACCTCCAGAAAACTTTCATCAACCTTTCAAAAGGGAACATCTGATGCAGGAACATTGGGCCAAGTGCATTTATTTGGTCAACAAGATGAATGAGAAGATGCACTAAAATATCAAAGTAAGTAGGCGGCAATTGCATCTCGAACCGCGAGAGAGCTTTGGCTATGTCCTCTTGTAGCTTGAATAGCGTGGACCTATCAACGACCTTTTTCGATATCGCATTGAGGAACGAGCACAACTTTATGATTGGGACGCGGACCATTGTGGTAGGATACCACGCAGGGAGCAAGAAGAAGTTGAATCATAATGATATGACAGTCATGGGCCTTCATAGTTCCATAGTTCAACTTGTGTTCTCTCTTGTTCACTAGGCTCTTTGGGTTTGCACAGTAGCCCGTCCGTACTTTTAGTTCATCAAAGAATAAAATTAACAAATCCCTTTATTTCTTGCTAATGGTCCATATCTTCATGTCCTAACATACACGTGTGGCATACGAATCCTTCTGTCTGCCCCCGGTGTCCATCAAGGTGTTAAGCGTGTTCAAGCACATGTTTTTAGTAATATGCATGGTGTCGGATACCTAGATTAGGGGGTCCTAAATTGGGTGAATTAGAGACGAGCAAATCAGCCTCATCCCTCTCTAAGAATCCCAAAAACTAACTGACCAGAGAAACCCCCAATCCCTCTCGAGCTGGGCCGGCCCACTATCAGGCCCACAAAGCCTCAGAACCTCCTAAACTCGAGCAGCGGCCGCTCACCCGCTCGAGAGAGAAGTACGGAAACCGCTCGAGCGTGCGACCGCTCGAGACGATGACGCAAAACCGCTCGAGCGAGCAACCGCTCGAGCGAGATGGAGAACGCTCGAGCGAGCAGTCGCTCGAGTCCGCTCTCAATCATTGCCTATCCAGAGCACGCACATGGCTACAGGGCTCGAACAGCGCCGACGTACGCTGACACCACCTAACCCCATGGCTACAGAACCCGCAATAGTGGAGCGTATGCCGGTCGCTTCACCATTACGCTGCCCATCTCCCTGATTCGAGGATGGCAGGCGCCACTATTACACCACGCCGAACACTATGTCGTGTACGGCACCCCCTCGGAACGCAATTGTCAACTCTCCGTACCACCAAACCCGCCGCTCAGTCCCATCGCTCGGGCCATCTACCCCTCGAAGCGGTCATTAACCACTCGAGGAATGATGACGGACGCGACCTGAGCATGGGGCGCGCAGTGCCCCGTCTTTCCCACCCGCGACGGCCATACGGCGGGGTTCCCGGGCACACGTGCTCGTCTACGCCAGCGCCGTACCTCGACTACGTCAGCCCACGACCGAGAAGGACGAGCCGGCCATCATTGCCCACGCTGCTACAGGCTCGAACCGGACCAAAGGGAGCGTCTACAGTCTCGACGACTCGACATGGCGCCCGTACCTCGACGTCACGCCCACGACAGCCCTATCTACTCTGTACTCCTGAGCCTCCTCTTGGCCTATAAAAGGGGATGCCAGGACCTAGCCTAGGACACATTTTTAGGCTTTTACGCACACACGTTCCCACATTTTCACACACTCATTCACGGCTAAGTCCCTCTTGTAGTCACCCCTGTACAAGCACCCCGGTGCAAGATAATACAAATCTCTCCCCTCTGCTGGACGTAGGGCATTCTTTGCCTGAACCAGGATAAACGCTTGTGTCCATCTTGCATCACCATCCGGATTAGGGAGCACGCATAGAAATTTACTCGTTGGTGTTATACCCCCCGGGGTACGAAACACCGACACATGGGATCAAGATAGTGGCGTACAGTCAACACTCGCCAGTAAGGTAGCTTCCAAAAGACTGATATTTCTTCCAGATGCTCTTTTCAGACGCTGCTTTTGCCCCTTTTCCCTTCCCAAGGACAATGTCTAGTTTGTTAAGTTCTCAAAGTATCTGGTGCCTATCTGGATAGTTTAGAGACCGGTGTGTTTCAATAGTCGCATCAAAATTCCTTTTGTACTTGCGGTAAGCGTGTGTCATATGTAGGAACTTACAGTGTCCCATAACAACAATTTTTGAGTTATTCTTTAGATGTGCCGAATCGGTTTCATCCAGGCACTCGACGCATTGAAAGTACCATTTTGTCTTCTCTCTGGACAAGGAACCTCGCCCTGGTAGGTCAGTGACTGTAGCAATAAGTACCACCTTGATCGTGACATGTTCCTTTTTTTACTCGTCCCAAACATCCTTTACACCCGTTTCGATAACTAGTTCATCGATAACTAGTTCCATGTACGTGTCGATTTCATTCCCTGGTTGTCTTGGGCCTTGGATCAGCAGTGGCATCTGTGTCTATATATATATATATATATATATATATATATATATATATATATATATATATATATATATATATATATATATATATATATATATATATATATATATATATATATATATATATATATATATATATATATATATATATATATATATATATATATAATCGCTTCATACAGAACCAAGGCAGAAGGTTGTATATACAGGGTGTCACTGGCCAGGTGCTATCTGGTTCTAACCTGGTGTTGATGGTCACTAATGCTCATTTTTATCCATCAACTATTGCTTGATATAACACGAAATACACCTGTTTGCACCAAAATTTGGTCAGCCAAGAAATATCATTGGCAACAAGATATTCTGAGTAAAGCAAGATGTCTTATGGCTGGGACTGAGGTCAAGCAAGGGAAATATGATTTGGTTGTCGACGTGCTTGCAAGCCCATGGTCATTGCTTTTGCATCAGAGAAGAGTACACGCATGTAAGGCAAAAGTTCCCAGGTTTCCCCGAATCGGTGTTCATTACCCATTAAGAGAGATTATTCTTTGGGAAGTCCAATATACTCTGGTCATGGTAACATGGAAGTGACATAAGTCAAAGGCATGCATGTCCACGGGAGCATCTCCAACAGTTATGCATTTGGGGTTTGCATTCTTGAAATTTGCCAAAAAAACCTAAAAAGAGGTCTCCAACAATTTTGCATTTGAGTTTTGTATTTTGGGTAACTTGGCATTTGAGGGAGGAAAGTTGGCATTTTTGCATAGGCACCGGTGGATTGGCATTTGTGAAATTCTGATAATCCTGCCATAGTTATCTCGCGCGAACTACCCACAACGCAGTTAGTTTCCCTTTTTTCCTAAAATGCCAAGTCCAAATGCCAAACTATTGGAGATGGCTTTATTTTTTCCTCTCCATATCATTTTGAGAATTGGCAAACAACAACAAATGCCAAACCAAAATTGCATAACTGTTGGAGATGCTCTTAGAGGAGGAAAAAGGAAAACCTTTTGGTCCATGATCGACATATCGGTGCGTATATGTATATACCAGGCAACCATACGGAGGACTCCACAAGGCTATTTTGACCGGGACTCTAGAAGATATTATGTGGTCGGTCAGAAGAGGACAAGAACGACGTACAGCCATATTTAGCTACTTCTATCTCAAGGCATCGTGATAAAAGGAGAAGGATATATACGTATATATGGCCGGCCAGATGTCATCCATATGCGCTCGGCAAGGTGACGTATCCTACCAAATCTCTGCCGATTAAGCTACAACAGAAGAGATATGTCGGCCAGGTGCTTCAACGACAAGACTCAATACACGAGGGAAATTAGAGTCTATTTATTTTATTATTTCCTTTTAGATGTTTCTTTCGGCTTAAGTTTTGTACGTAAACAGCAGCCCAGGTTATAAATACAAACCCCCGGCCTTTGTATTAAACATTCAACAATCAATCAATCTGGCTTCACGCCACCCCAAACCCTTAGGAGTAGGAGTAACGTAGATCTCGGCGAGTTCTTTCTCGTGTCAGGCTGCATCGGCGTTGACCGATCTCTAGCTTGCTGTAAGTACCATCATGGCTCGTGTTTTCGTTTGACAAGGCCCAGCACCTACCATGCGTTGATGAGCGCTAGTTATCGGCTCTATTAGACCATGCCAAAGTCGAGGAGATTCATTAAGTTATCGATGTTGTTCATGTGCTATAATTGCTTATTTGTTAGACCATCATCGCGCGCCAGATCAGCGCCAGTAGCCGGCGAATCCGGCGGATCTGTAGCCGCTAGCGCCAGATCCGGCCCAACCATGGCTACTCGCCGTATCGGCGTCCCCCATGGCCGCATCGCCGGAGCCTTAGCTCCTCGTCGTTGGATCTCGCAGATCTGCGGCCGTCGCCAGCGAATCTTGCAGTCCACGACCGTCGACGCCATGTGGGTGAGGGAGGAGGTGCGTGAGGCGGAAGGTACTCGTCACCGCCATAGGGAGGAGGAAAGAGGGAGGAGGAGGCGCCGCCGTCGCATCGCCATGTCCGAGAGAGAGAGAGAGAGAGAGAGAGAGAGAGAGAGAGAGAGAGAGAGAGAGAGGTGGGGGTCGTGCATTCAGGTGGAGCGGCCGAGGCGCAAGGTGATGAAATTACGCTTCTAACCTTGCCCAGTTTGCAGGCGAGCGCGTGGCGGGTGAATGGCATGTAGATACTTCCATAACTCTATAATGTGATTTTTAGCATATACTATTCTAAATTTCTCTAATTATTGAATAGGTTATGTAAATTATTAGTACTTTTATTAAAATAGTGTACACAATCTATATTTATTTCATAATCATGAGCGGAAAAAGAAAACTAACGGAGATCTTTTGAGGGCCATGCTTGGGCCGGCACAACCCGAAGACGCGTTAACGTGCCACGGGCCGTGCTTGGGCCAACGAAATGTTTTCTCATGCCATATTGGCACGTGCTTGGGCTGAAGAAATGTTTTCCCGTGCCATATTGGCATGGCTCAATGGGCCTTCCATCACGACCCGAAGTGGCACGAAGCACAAGAGGACCATGTCATATCGGCCCAGCCTAAACGAAGTCCCACCTCGACTATCATATCATGTATGCCATCAACGCCTTTTGGTCGCAAGACACGAGAAGCTTCTACCATCTCAATGATGCATACTTGATTCTACTCAAGAAGAAAAATAATCTATCGGAGATCAGGGACTACCACCGACTGATTAGTCTCACTCATAGTTTCGGGAAGCTCATAACTAAGTGCCTAACACGTTGTTTGGCTATCGTGCTTGATCAGTTCGTGCAGCACAACCAGAGTGCCTTATCAGAGGCCGAAGCATACACGACAATTTCAAGAATAGGCAGCTGACCCTGGACTACAAGGTTGTGCACGAACGTCGGAACCCCTGTGTGATGCTGAAGATAGAGATATCGCGAAGACTTTTGACACGGTGGCTTGGACGTTTCTCTTGAATATCCTACAACACATGGGTTTCGGCTTGCATTGGAGGAATTGGATCTCTATCATTATGTCCAAACCCAGTGCAAAAAATATGCTCAATGGCTGCCCTGGACGTCGGATATGCCATGCAACAGGGCTTTGTTAGGGTGACCCCGTATCACCCATGCTATTTGTCCTGATTACCGAGGTCCTGAACCACTTGTTGCGGTTGACAGAACAGCGTGGTCACCTGACCCCCATTCGCTGCATGGTGGGCTCATGGGTGAGTCTCTATGCCAATGATCTAGTCCTATTCAACCTCGCCTCCGATTTATTTGCCAACCAAGACAAAGAGCATCGCAATGCTCTTCCATTGTTCTGAGGTGGACATGGAGCGGGGGCATGACATCCTTGCCTGCGCCGTTCAAACCATGTTGCTACCTAGGCATCCCACTCTCGGTCTTTCAAGCTCAGGCGCTCCAAGGAGCAGCCATTGGTCGAGAAGGTGGCACCGCGAATACCAGGGTAAAAAGGCAACCTCCTCAATGTGGCTGGTCGAACGGCTTTCGTCAGGCGATGTTGTCGCGCATCCCTCTTCATACCTCCATTGCCTTGTGCCTATCTCCCTGGTCAATCGAGGCTATTGACAAGATGCGGTGTGCCTTCATCTGTCTGTCGCCGGCGGCAAGTTCAAGGTGGCATGGCCTATGGTTTGTAGACCCAAGGAGTTGGGTTGCATGGGCATCTCCGACCTTCGGCCCGCTGGCGACGCGCTCCTTGTACGGTGCGTATGGAAGGACTGCGAGGCGGACGCACACCAAGATCCAAAGAGAAGGCGGCCCTGGCCATGTTCTAAGCGGCTAATATGCTCACTCTAGGGTACGACGCACCTCGACCTTCTTCTGGACACAACAATGCATCGACGGGTTGAGCGTCCAGAATATTGCCCCTACTGTGTTCGCCGCAGTCAGCACTCGAAACAAGAAAACTCAAGTCGCCAAGGCCCTCAATGGTGACGCCAGTGTGCAGCACATCTCCGGTCCAGTAACCATGCAACTACTAGTTGAATTGAAAAAAAACTTTGTGACGCATTGGAGCAAGTTCAGCTATGCGATCAGCCGAACACCTTCTCTTGGCAGCTCAGTGATGACCGCAACTACTCCACGGCCTCGGCATACGGCGCAATGTTCCTCGGCTCATCAATGTTGATTGGTGCGAAGCAAGTCTGGAAGACCGCCGCCCCCAGCGTGTGCGTTTTTTCTTTTGGATCATCATACACAAGCGGTGCTGGACTGCAGAGCACAAATTTCGCCATGGCCTTCAGACATTTGTGTCATGTGTGTGATCAGAAACGAAGACTATGGACCACATCCTTCTCAGGTGTTGCTACAGCATGGAGGTGTGGCATATCTAGCTAAATATGTTGCACCCCTCTCTTTCAAGAGGATGCGCGGCATGTGGGCCCCCGTCAATTCCTTTGAGTTTCATTCTTGCGAACGTACTCCCCAGGCGGGATACTTAACGCGTTAGCCATAGCATTGCACGGTTCGAGTCGCACATCACCTAGTATCCATCGTTTACGGCTAGGACTACTGGGGTTACATATCTCCGTTGTCGAAGAGTCGGCCATGCATTGGTGACTAGACAACAAGAAGAGGATTCCAAATTCAGTCCGTCGGGGGTTCAACTCTGCTCTTCTTCCTAGTTGGATGGGCGGTATGGATGGAGAGAAATACCAGGGCATTCGATGCAAGAGCAACAAGCGCACAACTGCTAGTTACGCGTATCCAAGAGGAGATAGACAGCTGGTGCTTGGCGGGGTTCAAGCACCTCATGTCGCTAATGGCGGCGCTCGTGTGATGCTCCTGCCGGTCTTTGTCACACAATCATGGCTATGTAATCACAACCGTGTATGTGTAAGGTGTGCTTGGGGTTACCGTCTCTTCTTTTTAATGTTGTAAGAAAAACTCTTTCTAAGCAAGGTCTAAAAAAAACCCGAGACAATCTGCGCCGTTGAACCTGTTTGCGTTTCAGACGAGCAGAGCAGCTGCTCTCTCTGCTCTCATGGCCCCACCAGGACCCCACAGGTCCCACCGTGCAGTCTCCACTCCCCAGGCAAGGCAAAAGCAGAGCAAAACAGAGCAGCTGGGGCCCACCCGGAACCGGCTAGCTGCTGCACTCTACAGTGTTTCTATTATTGCGTTCATCTGATATTCTAATTTCATCGTCTTTTGTTTTGATAGTCAGCAGGTGCCCCAATCACTCCAAATCACAGGTATCTACTGTGTTTTGCTAATTAAGACTACGGCTTAGAATCTCGAATTTTAAAATGTTGTATGTAAATGTCCCTGAAACTCTGAAACACGATTTGGGATTAGAAACTCATCTAAGTACCCACACAGAAAGGGACAAAAACTGTGGTTGGCGAAATGACATTATGTTCTTACTGTTAGTGATTTAGCCAACCCAACGGGGTTAACTCCTTCATCGGAATCTGTAGTGCAAAATCTTGCCTGGAGCCTGGAGGCAACTCCCGTTCAGCCAGTTGACTAAAATGTGCAACTACGGACACTGTTTAGTATGGTTATTAGATGGTACACAGAGCTACACTCTCTCTCTCTCTCTCTCTCTCTCTCTCTCTCTCTCTCTCTCTCTCTGCTAAGCTAACAATCTGAGTCAAGGTCTATCCATAGATGGTCTACAGAGCAATTACACGAATCATAGATGGTGATGGCTCACTGGCTCGCTTAGTGAAGGCATGGAATTCAACGGTCAAGGGCTGTTGTGGCAAGTCAATCAGAATATCCATGTGAAGGCAATAGCAGCCTTACCATTTTAAAAAAAAAAGGGGAATAGCAGCCGTTAAGGTCGTACATCACTATCAGCAGTCCCAAAGGTATGTGAAGGGACTATTGACTATGTATATAGTATGTCTTTGTGTTGACGCTAAAATAGATCAACACACCACACGTGGGTTTTAGACGCCCTCGAGGTAGCCCTAGGCGACCTGTAACGCAGCGACGACGCGGCGTGACCGGCAAACCGATCTAGAGGTCGATGAACCGATGTGGAGCTCGTCGACGGCTGGAGATAACCGACACCTTACGCGGTGAAGAGCAGCGAGGTTTACGAGCAAACCAGCAAAGGGTAATCAACGTGCTTACGGGAACGAAAAACCGGCTAGTTTCCGAGCAAACTAGCAAAGGAGCCGTCAAAACCCTAGCCTGAGAGGGATCTCGTCAGGGCAAAGAGGTCGCCGGTTGCCCTAGGTCGACGGACGAGCCTAGGACGCCATCCTTGATCGCCTGGATCAAGCCATGGGACAACACGGAGCTGGAGGATAGAGCAAAGGTAGAAGATAGATTGATCGTGTTGATCGTATTGTGTTTTGTCGATTGATGTGGGTGGGATCAATCGGCCATGATCCTCTTGTATTTATAGAGGGGGGTGGTCTTATCCCAGTAGGAAACATCTCCAAGCCCCAATCTCCAAATTTCCCACATCCAAAACATACCTAAAACCGATTTAGGAACAAATCGGTTCGGTATTCTGATAGTTAGATTCGGAATAGGCGCTCCCGGTAGTACCGACAGGTTCTGTCGGTAGTACTGGCCTCTCCCGGTAGTACCGGTGGAAGCCCGGTAGTACCGGTAGTTCAATTTTGCGCCAATGCGCACCAAATCTCCGCCAACCGTAGGTAGTACCGGCCTCTGCCGGTAGTACCGACGTAAGCCCGGTAGTACCGGTAGTTCATTTTTGCGCCAAACTGCGTCAGCCTCCGCCAGTCGCCGGTAGTACTGACCTCATGGGCCGGTAGTACCGACAGTAATTCACGCAGTCTTCCTAGGAGCATAACTCTCGCATCCGGACCCCAAATTGGATGATCCGTATATGTTTTTCAATCGTCTTGACGAGAGGAACACAATGGTGAAGTCCTTTTCCACCTTTGACAACTCACAAAAGTGGCCCTTTTTACCATGGACATTTTTGAGTGTCAACACATGCCCCCCTGTTTTCAGGTGAATTTGTCAATGAACCTGAAAATACTCTTCACCTGTAACCGACTAGCAACGATACCCATCACATCGGCTAGTCAGCGGCTAAGGACGATGTATAAATCGGCTATTTTTGTTCTAAGGGCGATACATGTATCGGCCATTATTTGGAAGAGCACTAGGCTTCTTGCTAAACACTTGGAAAATACTTCTTAGGCACTTTCCGTTGATTGCTCTTGGGAGACTATTAACTTTGCATCATCTCTAGCTTATATGAATTTTTGCACCACAAATCTCTTCATGGATTTCTCCCATAGCCACTTTTGCTTGATCGGATCTTAGGCATTTGAGCAGCAAATCATCATAAGTTCTCCAATAGAGTTCACCATGTTCCAAAGTATATTTAAATGCAGCTCTCCGAATGCTCTTATCAACTTGACGCTAGGATCCTGCAAATATTTTATTAAGGGAGTCTTCCAACTCCCCAAATCGACACTAGAATTACTAGACCGATTTGAGAAGTCAGCGGTATATGCCTCGGAAGAATTTGTTAATCCGACTTACGATCAGGGCTGAACCAATTTACTTGTATCTCGCATAGAAAAATATGCATCGGCTATTCTTATATATGAAAGTTATCACCGATGCAATAGCCAGATGCGCGTTGAGCTTATCGTGTTGGCCTTTAAATTTCCATGTCTTTGGCCTCAACATATTTTACCCGCATGGAGTGCAATAAACTCAAGCCGAATGAAAGAACTCCATATTCGGCTAATGTTTGATGCAAAATACAGTTTTAATCGGCTTGATGTTTCAAATAACATACGCTGTAAGAAACAGTGATCATGCCAATACTTGGCCTTATTTGCAAGCCGATTAAACAAGAGTAAAGCCTCCATGGATAACAAACATGCTCCGTACTAAAATCAGCAACGACTTGACACTCAAATGATTTTTCAATGACTCAAAAGTCAAGTCATATTCAGATAGAGTGTATGCCCACTTGCCCATCCTAACAATGAGGATTAGCCGATGTAAAATGCACACATCAGCTTGGCATGCAACGACACATGTACTTGGTAAAGGACGCTTAGATAAACAAAGTATAGTGACGAGCATATATATTTTCAAAACATGGGCATACCTCACTTGGAATCAAGAAGACATCAATCAATATTTATGATGCACCTCTTCTTTTGTCCTCTTGAATCAAAGCAACACCATTGTACCCTCTTCGGCAATAATATATAATGTGATTGTAGATTAATTCCCAGATGCACGAAGAACAGGTGGTGTTGATTGAGAATCGATGAGAAGCTCGATTAACTGAATTTATAATCGGCTTCTAAATTTCACTCAAACTATATGATGATATGGACCCGATTATCAATCAGCTCTGGAGAGCTTTTCTAGTGACCAAAATCAGCAAGCTTCTCTTTGACATGCAAATCATATCATCATGCCCCCCGGGTCTAAAAGCCATCAAAGTAAATCACAGAAGGGGTATTTTCAATAGCACGATGATTGCTAGCATTCATCGGCTAATTGCATGCTAAGGACGATAATAAAGTATCGGCCATATGAATTCATCTACATGAGCACGTATAGCCAAAATATTCTATTTCGGCTATCGATTATTGATAAGCATAATAATTCGGCAACCCTCCATAACATGAAGATCCCCACCAAGGATCAAAATAAGGAACCGAGGGTTGACTATACATACCATGAGATGAATTCCATATAAACGTAGGCGAGAAGATGGATGATGCGAATACCAAAAATTTTGATGATTTGGTGCAAACCTCCAACTTGGCAATTGTTTCTTGAATCTTCTTCTCTCTTTCATCTTCATTGCAGCACTTGCTTGAGCATCATCCTTTTGAGCTTGAATACTTCTTTTAGGAATCCAAGCTATGCCCTTTTCTTTTAGCTTCTCTGCACTAAGTTTTTGCAACTTCTTTTCTTGCCACTTTGGTAAACCGATTGAGCATATCGGTTTTGTTTCTGTTTTGAATAGCGGCAACTCCTTCTTGTTCTTTGGCACTTTCATCTTCTTTTGCTCAGATTTGGCACCTACAAAATCATTAGATAATCTTCTTGCTTCTTTGCCATATATAGCCAGATTTTTCAGCAATGTAATCGGCTTTTCAATTGTTGCACTCAAATCTGAACTTTCCTTCTTTCGTCCATCATATTTCACACGGTAAACTTGTTTCACCGCTTTCTTCTTTGGTTGAGCTCCGGACCGATTTTGATCAAATCGGTCATTATGAGATGATGATCTTTCTAAATATCTAGGAGCTGCATATTCTATATATTATGGCTTGAAATATGATGGAACACGTGCCTCTTTATCAAACCAGCCCCAAGATGAATAAGAATAAAAATATCCAGGCTGTGATCTATAAGACGTAGGAATTGGCTGCTAAAAGGAGGATATGTTGCTGCTGCGTGAGATCTCTTCTTTTGCCAATTCCTCTCTTGAGATTTACGCTTTGGAGGCAATCTTGATGGCTGGACTTTCTTTGATCTATTGGTCGTATTTGCTTTGCTTATCTTCTCATATTTAGCTAGAAGCTCTTCGAAGCTAAGCTTCGGTCTTCTATCTTTTTGCTTGTAGTGAGCTTTGCCTCCATTAGCATTGTGAGCATCCTTCTTCTTTTCTCCATCTTGATAGATATGCTCTAAAGAAGAATCCTCAGCCGATCCTCCTTGCTTAACAGATCAATCGGTCTTTGCTCTAGTTGAAGAGATTCCACCTGCCCCCAAAGTGTCTTCGAAATTGAAGTGACATTGCTATCCCCTAAAACATGTTCAATTTATACATCTTGGACAGCAACCTTGTCTTCACGTGACGGCTCCTCATCTCTCTCTTGAGCACTTGTGTCTTGAACTTTGAATGAATCGGCTACTTCAAGCCGATTTGAATCCTGTTTGCCATCAAGACCAATTGAATCCAACTGGTCTATTTGTTGAGCTTCAGAAAATCTCAATCGGCCTTTATCAATGGCCGATTGGACCACACAACGAAACATATTGCAATTACATGTATTATGATCATAGGAATTATGCCACTTGCAATATGTAAGCTCTTTTAAGTTTTGAACTGATAGCAAAGAATTGTGATCAATAATTCTAATAAAATTATTCTTGAGCAATATATCAAATACATGACCACAAAAAGTAAGGTCAAAGGTGTACTTTGATTTCTTCAACCGATTCTTCGTGGAGTCGGTTTTAAAGCTAGGCAAACTAAGGGATCATATTTGACATCAATCCATTCGGCCACACCTTTGCAACTATTTTTAGAAAGCTTTAAGTTTGACAAACCAGCACCATCGGCCTTACCATGTGGCACGATTTGTTGGCCGATAGAATCTGAATTTGTCTCATCTTCAACAAATATAATGCTATTCCAAATTAGTCTTTTATAACTATTTACAAGGATGTCTCTAATAGATGCGAAAATCAAAATAGTTTGACTAGATTGGAATTTAAGCAAAATATTTGTGTCTTGTACCTTGTTGATCATGTTGGAGAGATGCGTATCCTTGATTTGAATGGTTTCACCTTTTATCTCCAAGACATGATCAACAACGGGTGCCGAATTTCTGAAGATGCATCGGCAGCTGCAGGAACCAAAGAGGTTGGCTTAGCCGAATGGAAATCGGCTAGGCTGATTTGGGCATTTGCGGCAAGTGGAGTCGGCTTAGCCGATTTGAAAATCGGTTTAGCCGACTCGAGGCTGACAGAGACGGTCAGCTAGCTAGCTCGGAAGAGGCAGTCGGCCTAGCCGACTTTGTAGTCGGCTCAGCCGACTTGGAGCAAGCCGGCAACTTTCCGTTCGCGGGAGCTTGATCTTCACCAATGATGTAGTAATCACTAGATAAATGTACGACTCCTTTAGCTCCCGAAAAGTCAAGTCTAGCTAGTTTCGACGCTTTTCATGCTTTTCAAGACTTGCCTTTTGGGTGCCCACTAGCAATCCACTTTTTGCCGATGACTTAATTGTAATCGGCCTTTTGCATTTAAACATGCCAAGATGTTCATAGAATAACTCCTCTAATCGAGACCATGAACCAATAGTACATTCAGGTAAAGATGTAAACCATGTAAAAGCAATGCCAGTAAGGGATAAAGGGAAATTTCGCACTTTCATATAGTCTTCTAGACCGGCAAAACTTAATTGCAAATGCAGAAGATACATAATGATGTGACTCGCAGCAGTTTTATCATCTTCACCACTGAATTTTTCAAACTTAGGTACCCGCCATCGACTAGGAGATCTCAAGTAATCATAATGTAAAGGATATGGCCTATGATAAGTGGGTACCTTCCATTGAGAGGAACCATATGGATTTCTAGCATGAGCTAAATCCTCTTGAATTCGGCTAAAGCTATAATTAGTAGCATACGAAGCCGAATCACAAATAATGGTTTTCTCATTCTTTGCTAAATTCTTACTAATTCGGCTTGAGTTAGTAATAACATGTGAAGCCGAATTGTAAGAACTACTCTTAACACACCTTGCTGAATTTTTATTGATTCGGCTAGAGTTATATGAAGCTGAATTATGAATAGGAGTATTAGCACGAGGTGCTAGATTTTGAGAATAAAAATTGGCTAAATAATTAACATCATCAAAACCAATTCTCTCATCCATCGGCTTGTCTAATAGTGGAACCACATAATCTGAACTTATAGCCGATGAAAAAGGATTTACATGTTGTATATTGCTAGATGAATCAAAACATAATAAATTTTCAGCAAGCATCGGCTCTTGATCATGGTATACATAACTAGAAGAATTAGCCGATGCAACATATCTAATATCATCGCTAGCAATACCAACATGGCAATTTATATCACTTGCAAAATAATTATAAAAATCATTACATGTATCTGCAAGTGGTACCTCGGGATCACTTGCAAAATAATTATAAAAATTATTAGATGTATTTGCAAGTTGTACCTCGGGATTATTGTAGTAGTAACGTGATGAATCACCTTGGTACTCCATGATTTAGAGCTTGACCGCCTTGCTGAATTTTCAAATAAGAAGCACAACACGTTGCAAAATAGCAAACGAGATCACAAAGGGTCAAATCTAGATGCAATCGGCCTTTTTAGGCCGGATTGAACAGTAATCGCGATCTCAAGAGATAGATCAACGAATAATTAGGGCTAGGGCAAAGAGATTCGGCTGCAAAATTGAACCGAAGCAATCTTCTTCCCCAGCGGAGTCACCAAAAAGTGTGTTGACGCTAAAATAGGTCAACACACCACACGTGGGCTTTAGACGCCCTCGAGGTAGCCCTAGGCGACCTGTAACGCAGCGACGACGCGGCGTGACTGGCAAACTGATCTAGAGATCGATGAACCGATGTGGAGCTCGTCAACGGCTGGAGATAACCGACACCTTACGCGGTGAAGAGCGGCGAGGTTTACGAGCAAACCAGCAAAGGGTAATCAACGTGCTTACGGGAATGAAGAACCGGCTAGTTTCCGAGCAAACTAGCAAAGGAGCCGTCGAAGCCCTAGCCTAGAGGGATCTCGTCAGGGCAAGGAGGTCGCCGGTTGCCCTAGGTCGGTGGACGAGCCTAGGATGCCATCCTTGATCGCCTGGATCAAGCCATGGGACAGCACGGAGCTGGAGGATAGAGCAAAGGTAGAAGATAGATTGATCATGTTGATCGTATTGTGTTTTGTCGATTGATGTGGATGGGATCAATCGGCCATGTTCCTCTTGTATTTATAGAGGGGGGTGGTTTTATCCCAGTAGGAAACATCTCCAAGGCCCAATCTCTAAGTTTCCCACGTCCAAAACATACCTAAAACCGATTTAGGAACAAATCGGTTCGGTATTCTGATAGTTAGATTTGGAATAGGCGCTCCCGGTAGTACCGACAGGTTCTGTCGGTAGTACTGGTGTTGGCGGTCCTTAACTCGATTCTAACCCCGCCAACTTTAGCCTAGGCAACACTAAATCTCACCTAGGATAGGGCTCTACTCTAACCATTTCCACAGTGTGGCGCAGAATTCTTGTTTTGCAGGTCAACACTGAAATACACCTAAAATGAGCCAAGAACTGGAGCAAAACTATGATGTAAGAAGGTGACCCACTTACCGGATAATTCGGGTCTCAAACATAGCCTAAAATGCCAAGCATGAACCCAAGAAGTGGAAGCCCAAAACTCGGTCCATCTCCATCTTGGGCTTCAGGAGTGGGGTTGAGTATTTTGGCCATAACTCCCTCATCCGGACTCCGATTGATGCAATTCACCAGGCTACGGAAAGCTAACGATGAGGCCCACGTGCCTGTAAAAGATGGGCCCCATCGGAGCCAAACTTGGCGTGCTCGTGCCCCAGGCGCGGCCGCGCCTGCACGGTGCCCGATCAGGCCCAAATTTGACCTGGTGGCCCATGACAATAGCCCAATGCGAATGGCGGTGGTGCTTCTGTGAATGGAAGGTGCGAAACCGCCCTATGAGGTCGGTTTTGAACCTACCATGTGAGGATGGCACTTTTCCAAAGAGCCCCCTTCTCTCCACCTATAAAAGGAGGCTCCCTCCTCCTCATTCAACACACCATTCCAAGGGTCAAGAGCTACTACACCTAGAGAATAAAGAGCTACACTCCATGGGCTTAGGCCCTAGCTAGCTAGTAGAGCTTGGTAGTGGAGAGATGTGAGGGAAGAGCGGGGAAGAGCCGGACTTGTCGGTCTCTTCCCCAACCTTGTACCTCAACGAACACCAGTGCTACACTTCGTCGGGTTTTCCCGCTACGTGAGTGTTCGTGTTTTCTTTGGTAATAAGTCTTTCGGTATTTATTCTCCATTTATACTTGTTTGCGGGTTCGTCGACCGTCCTTGTGGCGGTTGCTCTAGTAGAGGACTCCTGATAGAGACGGATGTTCCTGTACGACGCTAGAGTAGTAGCTAATAGCATAGACGTGGTGTCTAGGCTAGCGGCTACCTTCGTTTGCCTCATAGTCCACGGTTGAGGTGGTAGGCGGCAGGTGGTGACAGCCCTGTCCGTCCCTTGTAATCCCCCACGTCCGGCTACGGCGTAGAGCTACAGGCCGGCATCACTTGGCAGACCAGGTGCGATCCGGTGCCCGAAGTGAGCAAGTGTAGCTGTAGTTTATCTACTTTTAGACCCAAAAGCCATAGAATCCTTCTCCCCCTCTGTTAACACCAGATTTTGGTCAAGGGTATGACAGATGGGCCCGCGAGCGGCAGAGAGAGCAATTTGGCAAGCACGTGTGTGGTCGGCTAACTTTCTATGTATTCGGCAAGCATGTGTGCGGTCGGCTATCTTTCTATATGATCGGCAAGATGGTCAAACGGTCGGTTGAGCAATGGCTTCATGAAAAAGGAAAGAGGAAGCTGGCCAGAAAAGGAAGGAGTCATAATAGTCAAGGACTCCGATTATGGTTAGAGTTGGCATATTTGTATCTTTCCAATTTTGTTTAGATGATTCGTAAACACTTAGGATTCATGTTTTGTCCAGGGTATAAATATAAGCCCTCGACCATTGTAATAAGGGTTCACAACCAAATCAATACAACCGGCTACGTGCCACCCTTCGAGTCCTTTAGTCGTGTCGTCGAGTTCTTCGAGAGGGCCAATCGATCCGTCGACCTCCGTAAGTCCCGGCAACCTTGTTATCATGTCTAGTATCATGCGGTGGATTTAGATGTGATGCAAGTAGTCTTGTTCGTCTCGACGGGATGGCCGTGCGGCAGGCGTCTGCTTGACAACAGGAAGTCTTTGCTTGTGCTTTGCTTATCTCGACTAGATGGCCGTGCGGCAGGCGTCCGCTTGATAGCTTAGTGTGAGCGAGATAGTCATCGGCTCTTTTAGATTTGGCAAGATCTAATAGATTCATTAAGTTACCACGTGTTGCACGTTTTATTTTAATGTTTAATTATTTTGCAACACTCTTTGCCCAATCTAGATTGATGCTCTTTTCGGCTCTCGATCATCCTTTTATGTTCATTCAATATAGAGTAGATCGAGTTCATATAGCCGAATTAGATCAATCAAGATTGTTACATGTTGTGGGTTCATGCAAGCTAGTGCGTCTGGGTCTTTGTTAAAGCTGGGTATCGTGCGGCAGATGTAGGCTTTGCTTTGCTCTAGATTGTGATAGCTTGTTTGTTCCTTCCTCATGGACCCCGATTCGGCAGTCTTGCCGATACGGTTATGCTTACACATGTAACGAGTATTTATAGATTTACTTAGGCAATTACGTGCTTTTAGCTCTTTATTGTTAGATTGTATCATGCGGTGGATTGATTTAGTAGTAAGGAGTGGTGTAAATTCGTAGTGAGTGGTATCATGCGGTGGATTAGCTTACTTGGGTTTATGCTCGACGGGTTTATGAAGGCTAGACGTGCGGCGAGACTAGTTGGATTGGCCTATGCATGTGTTATCTTAGTAGATTCATATTTATAAGTTACTTATCTTTTATTATTAAGTGCTTGATGATGCTTTAAACCGAGATATAGTTTGATATGCTTTGATAACATAATCTTGTTCAAACATGTCTTCATATACACGTATTCGGCAATTCGTTATATTTACATCATTCATGTTACATTAGCCGAATGACTTGCAAACATGTTGGCAGATAGCTTCTATAGCTATATGTCGTCGTAAGTGGCTTCAGGGCCGTAAAGATGGAACTGTCGGGTCTCACCCGACATGTTCCAGTTTTGATCTTACCGTTTTATCCCTTGTCGACTTTCGAGTCAAATCGACCGGCACGCTTTCGGATTCAACACCCGGGCACCCGATTGAAGCTAGGCTTTCCAGCTTTGCCGTGTGTGAGACGCAAGCGCTTTTTGTGTCAACACACTTTTTGGCACGCCCGGTGGGACCACTTTTCGCTAAGATGGGATCGGAGATTGACAACAACCATGTTCTCGAACGTGACTATGGACGAACCGCAGCGAGCAACGCCGGATAGTGGAGCAAGCGATAGAACGTGTATCGCGAAGTGTCTAATGTCTTTCTCCAAAAACAAGAGTGGCAAAGTGATCGTCAAACAATCATCGCCACGAGTTCTTCTTGCTGGTCATCCGATATTACGACGAAGAAGAGATGCGAGAGGGTAGTTCAAGTCATCTATAAAGCCGTGGGAGATACCATGTTGAACCACAACACGGCTTTTCAGGCACCTTCCGCAAAATCATGATTGACACCTTCGGTCCATCGGTAGATAAAGCGCTTTGAAGAGAAGTTTGGAGAGCTTGGTGGACCAGTGTTCTTTAACACCCAGCCATCTTCAGGGAAGCCAACTGGGGGAGGAGAGATGATTGGTACAAGCAAGGATGGAGCTGTTCATGATGAAAAAGATAAGCCTCCTGTGACCGAATAGCAAACTCATGGTCAAGTAGCTTTTGGTGCAACAACAGATATACACACGCATCTCGCTTACAAGATTTCCCCGTGGCAAACAGTTGCGAGAAGAGTATCTATGGAGATGGGTACAATGAGTTTACGATTACGGTGCCCTTAATGCTTTGCCGAATCCGGGGTATATGAGTACGTCGAGTACCTTGGAAGGCATGGGGCACGGATGCCAATGATGTTCTCCTAAAGCGAGAATGGCCGATATGATGCGAGAATCGCCCGGCCTTAAACCAAAGAATCAAACATATGCATACAAATCTCCTTTTCGAGTGGTACAATAGAGTAGCTCTTCCACCAAGAGTAAAGCCACCACAGATTTGACTAAATTCTCGGTCAAGATGACACTAGTACCATTGAGCACATTAGCGGTACTTGATGCAACTTGGAGAAGCCGCCCGTGTGACGAAGCATGGAGAATCGATATTTTCCTATGTCTCCGACGGGCCGGCTTTCACATGGTTTGCATCACAAATGGGCCGGCCAATTCCATTAGAACGTGGGCGAATTGGAACAAAAGTTCCATGCATACTTTTATACAGGAACCAATGAGAAGAAGATGGTTGATCTGTGGGCTATGAGGATGAAAACTACCGAAACACCAATGGAATATCTTCGCAGATTCAGAGAAGCCAAGAACATGTGCTATTCTCTCGAACATACCCGATGATCGGCTCCCACGGACTAGTCATTGCGGGCATGTTGCCACACATCAAGGATAAGTTGTTCGGCATGGAGTTTGAAGACCTGGGGCAGCTTGCACGAGATTGACAATGAGTAACCAAGCCCAAGTATTCGGGAGAGATGCTCGCTTTAAAGAATAGTGCAACTATTGATATGTATCAAGGTTTTCTGGAAGAAGCATCTGAATATGAAGATGAGGATGAGGTGGCTGCTGCGGAGCTGAATTGGACGAAGGAGCCTACTTTAGTTAGTCAGCGATGGGTGAAGCAGCAGAAAGGATCTTATGATTTTGATGTCAGCAAAGCAGATAGGCTTTTCCTGTATCTGATTAAGGAAGGACGCATCAAGCTGCCAGAAGGACATCCTATGCTACGCCCTGAAGGGGTAAAAGATAAGAAATATTGTGGATTTCATGATACAAGCTCTCATCATATTAATGACTCGCCGAGTGTTCGAGTGAAGATTGAGAAAGCTATCCAAGATGGACACTTGAGGTTCGACGGCAAGATGAAAGTGGATGATCGGCCGTTTCCGTAAACATGATCTCTTTCTCTATAGGCATGGTTGATCTTTGGTGAGTCCAAAGAGAAGGGAAAGGTGAAGGTTTTAACCTCGAGAGAGCCAAAGAAAGTGGTGCTTGTTGACCCGATCGGCAAGTTACTAAGGAAGAGGTGCAGCAAGTTCAGTTCAGAAATAGCCGAACAGAAAAGGGTCAGACTTCAAATGCAGCCAAAGGGAATTGCCACTGAGCCGAAGCGCAGAGTTACAGCACAACACTTGTTGAATAAATGGCAAAGAGAGAGGAAGATAGAGTATGATGAGGAGCAGCAGTTCATTGAAGAGGAGCGCGGCTTTATGGCGAACGTCGGAGATATGAAGCGAAGTGCGCCAAAGAGAACAAGAAGAGTACGGGAGAGAGCAAGAGCAGCCTCATTGGAACTGTTCCTTCTTCGAGACATGTTGGAATGAAGGCTTGAAGTTGCTGCTAGGAATAATTGCCACCGAATGCAGTGATCAATATTCAGAGTACAGGCAATCTCGAGTCAACCGCCGTCCCGTTCATGATAGACTTGGAATGAGAGTTCCAGGGAACGATCGGCGCCTAAAAATAAACAGTTTTGATGGACATCGGAGGAAAAGATTTGCAGACCAAGCTTGGGCTTACAGCAGTGCCCATAATGCGGAAGAGAGCTCATACAGGTGGCAAAGAGGTCAATGGTGCCCTCCTGGTTTGAGGAAAAGCCAGAAAAGAAGGGTTCAGCATTTGAGGAACCAGGAGATGAAACAAGAATTAGCCGAAAAGAAGCCAGTGTGGCGTCCTAAGAAAAAAGACGATGCACAGGGTCCTTCGGCTGATGCTAATATGGTGTTCTTTATCCCATTAGAGTTTAGAGCTCCTGAAGATCAAAATGTTCAAGATGAAGTATATTCAGACTTTGATGAAACTGAATGCCGAGACCTAATGGCTCAACTTGTATTGACTCGGCAAGCAGTCTTTGACAAGCCAATTAAAAATTGCCATTTGAAGCCATTATATCTAAAAGGATATGTCAACGGCAAACCTTTGACCAAGATGCTTGTGGATGGAGGAGCCGCTATCAATATTATGCCCTATGCTACTTTCGAAGCTTGGAATGACAAGTGAAGATTTATTGCGGTGACATGATCCTTAGAGATTTTGGCTTTGGTAACGCTTCGACACTCGTGGAGCCGTACATGTGGAACCGATGAGTGGATCCAAGACTTTGATCACTACTTTCTTTGTCATTGATGGCAAGGGGGCATATAGCATGCTTACGGGAAGAGATTGGATTCATGCCAATTCTTTGTGTACCCTCAACTATGCATCGATTCTTATTCGATGGATTGGAGACGATGTAGAAGTTGTTCAAGCGATGATTCGATAAGTGTTGCCACTTTCGAGCTTTGCTTATTGGGAGTATGATGGACAAGATTGTCTTTCGGGTAAAAAATGGAAAGAAGGTCCTGTCAATGTGTTCGACGAGATCAACGGCCGATCCAAGCAAAATCGGCTCGATAGTAACTTTTAATGGGCAATCCAATCGATGGCAACAAAGGCAAAGCTGGGTCGTGGTTTCATGTCGGCCGACAAGTTAGAAGAGATCGATGTTGGTGATAGCACAAAGGCAAGGCCGATGTATATCGGTGCAAATTTAGACCCGAAATATAAGTTGAAATTAGTAGAGTTCTTTGAAAGAGTTTAAAGATTGTTTTGCTTGGGATTACACAGAGATGCCTGGATTGGATCGATCAATTGTTGAGCAAAAATTGCCTATCAAACCTGGGTTTCGTCCTTTCAAACAGCCTCCACAAAAAATTTATAAAGAGGAGGTATTGGCCGATGTAAAGAAAGAAGTTGAAAGACTGATTGAAGCAAACTTTATTCGGCCATGCAGGTATGCAGAGTGGATTTCAAACATAGTACCTATCTACAAAAAGAATGGAAAGATGAGAGTATGCATAGACTTCGAGATCTCAACAAGGCTACTCCTATGGACGGTTATCCAATGCCGATTGCCGATTTGCTTGGATGACGAAGAGAGCGAGGCTATGAGGTTATCAATTTTATGGATGGCAATGCGGCTATAATCAGATTTTCATGGCGAATTGAGGATGTTGCAAAAACTGCATTCGATGCCCTGGTCATATTGGATTATTTGAATGGATAGTTATGACATTCGGTTTGAAAAATGCTTTGGTGCAACTTATCGAGAGAGCCATGAATTATATTTTTCATGAGTTGATCGGCAAAATTGTAGAAATTTACATTGATGATGTGGTGGTCAAATCCGAAATCATGAAGGACATTTAGCCGATTTAAGAAAGACTTTGGAGTGCACAAGAAGACATGGGTTGAAGATGAATCCAAATAAATGTGCTTTTGGAGTCTCGGCTGGTGAGTTCTTGGGGTTCTTGATCCACAAAGGAGGAATAGAAGATGGGAAAAAGAGCATGGAAGCAATAGACAAAATTGTGCCCCCAACTAACCTCACAGAGTTGCAATCATTGCTAGGCAAGATTAATTTCGTGAGAAGATTCATATCCAATTTATCAGAAAGAGTGTTACCTTTCTCTCCATTGTTGAAGCTCAAAAAAGATCAGAAATTTGTTTGGGGTGACATACAAAAAAGGCTTTTGATGAGATCAAGCAATATATGAAGGCACCACCGGTGTTGGTACCTCCACAACTTGAAAAGCCTTTCAAGTTTGTATATGGCGGCCGATAGCCTAACAATAGGATCGGCCCTTATGCAAGAGTTTGATGGAAAAGAGAGGGTAATAGCTTACCTTAGCTGAAAACTGCTAGATCCTGAAACAAGATATTCGGCTATAGAAAAACTCTGTTTGTGTGTTTATTACTCATGCACCAAATTTCGGCACTATTTGTTAAATGCCGAATGTGTGGTGGTGTCTAATTTTGATGTAATTAAGCACATGTTATCAATGCCGATTTTAAATGGAAGGATCGGCAAGTGGGTATTAGCCTGTCGAGTTTAATGCGAGATATGAGTCGGCAAAAGCGGTGAAGGGACAGATAATTGCTGATTTTATTACTCAAAGCATCGAGATTTATCTCGTTGATATGGTTAACATTGCCCCGTGGGCATTATTTTTTGATGGATCATCATGTGACAAAGGTGGTGGTGCTTTGGTATTCTTTTGATATCCCCACGTGGAAAGACATTTGAGTTTGCTTTTTCAATTGAATATCCTGTCACTAACAATCAAGCGAGTATGAAGCTTTGCTTAGAGGGCTTCTAGAATGTTAATAGAAGTGAAAGCCGTTGCTATCGAGATATTTGGTGATTCTTGAATTGGTGATCAATCAGTTGACGGGACAATATGAATGCAAAAATGATATCTTGCAAGGGTACCATGAACAATGTTGGGAACTTCTAAGAAGCTTTTCGGTGGTTACTTTGCATCATATACCCGAGAGCACAATGGAGAAGCAAATAAATTAGCTCAAGCGACCTCGGATATCGAGAGAATCATGAAGTTTTTACAATAGAAGAAGGTGCTTTCAATACGATCAAGTGGATAATGATTGGAGAAGTGATGTTATCAGTTATCCGAAAGATCCATCTCAAAAGTTTCCGAAGGCTCGGGTATAAGGCCCTTAAATTTGTGCTTCTTGATGATCAATTGTACCACAAGTCTATAGATGGAGTGTTGCTCAAGTGCTTGAGTCAAGAAGAGGCTAAGAAGATTATGTTTGAGGTTCATAAAGGGGCTTGTGGTGCACATCAGTCGGCTTACCGAATGAAGTGGATAATCGGAGAACAGGTACTTTTGGCCGACTATGTTGGAGGATTGTTTTGAATATTACAAAGGGTGTCGAGATTGTCGGATATTTGGTAATGTTCAAAGAGCACCCGCATCCGCTCGAACCCGATAATTAAACCATGGCCGTTCGAGAGGATGGGGCATAGATTTAATTGGACAGATTAATCCTCCATCCAAAGAAAGGACACAAGTTTGTGTTATTAGCTACGATTATTTTACCAAGTGGGTTGAAGCTATCCCTTTGAAAACGGTAACATCGAGAGAATATGGTCGCTTTGTCAAAGAGCATATAATTCATAGGTTTGGGATTCCACAGACCATTACAACCGATCGGGGACTCGGTTCACTTCTTCGAATTTTGTGACTTTGCCGAAAGCATGGGGATAAGGTTATATAACTCTTCCCCTTATTATGCATAAGCTAATGGCCAAGCAGAAGCATCAAATAAGATCATGATCAAGATCATCCAAAAGAAGATCGATGAGAAGCCAAGGAGATGGCACTTGGTCCTTAATGAAGCATTATGGGCTTACCGAATGGCTTGCCATGGGTCTACACAAGCATCTCCATATGAGTTGGTATATGGACATAATGCCGTAATGCCTTGGGAATTGCAGTCGGGATCAAGGAGAGTTGAGTTGCAAAAGGACTT
Source organism: Themeda triandra (assembly GCA_018135685.1). NCBI lineage: Eukaryota > Viridiplantae > Streptophyta > Magnoliopsida > Poales > Poaceae > Themeda > Themeda triandra. The sequence goes on along the minus strand of JAENPR010000926.1, from coordinate 97,462 downwards.
GACAGAAAAAGATTATAAGGATTTGATGATGGATGAATTGGAAGATTTGCATTTGATTCGTCTTAAAGCTTTGGAGAACATTGAGAAGAATAAAATGTGTGTTGCCAAGTATTACAACAAGAAGGTCAAAGTGAAGCAATTCGCGAGAAGGAGACTTGGTTTGGAAGACAATATTGCCGATTGGTACCAAAGACAAAACATTCGGCAAGTGGTCTCCGAATTGGGAGGGACCTTTTCGAGTTGTCGGTTGTGCACTGGTAATGCATATATATTGAAAACGCTATTTGGGGAAGAGCTTACTAGAGCCATCAATGGCGTATACCTTAAGAAGTTTTATCCAAGTGTTGAAGTTGGATCTTAGTTGTGACTATGACTTAAACGTGGTATAGCCGATTGAATAAAAAATCGCCTTCAGAACAAAGGGAGGAAGTTAGAAAAATAGCCGATATTATTGTATCGCCTCTAGTACAAAAAATAGCCGATATCATGTGTATCGTCTTCAGAACAGAAATAGCCGATGCAATTGTATCGCCTTTAGCCAATTTTTTAGAATATAAGTGAACAGTTTTATCTCTCAGCTGGTAGGTTTATCGGGGAAAGATAAAGGGAATTGAAGAGCTACGCTACAAAATGTCAAGTCATGGAGCAGTGCCAAGATCTAATCGGCTAAGATGACGTCATGCGCTCGGGAAAATTTCGTTCGGGAAGAATGTTGCAGTCGAGTTCTGACTAAGGAGTAAGGAAAATTCGCAAGAACAAACACGATCGCTAAAACACCATTGCAGCCCCGCGCCAGCCCTAATACAAGCTACTCCTCTTCCTCGGTGAAGAGCTTGTTGAGGACGGACTCCGGGTTGGTGGCGTTGGCCATGGTGTCGGCGTGGTCATCGTACGCCGCCAGGAGACCCTCGATGCCGTCGACCTCGTGGGGGAGACCACCCCGGAAGCCGACCGGCATGGGAGCATAGTCGTCCCCGGTCTAGGACGACATCTCCGCCAAGCCGAGGGAAGTGCCAAGGCGCACACCATGAAGGGCTGCCCGATCAATCTGATCAAGCACCGCCTCCAGACGATCCGCCACGGTCGGTCCCCTGGCGTTCACCTGATTGGCCACCCTCGTCGCCGCCACCTTCAGGCGGTTGAGCTCATTGGAGAGATCTACAAAACACAAGACAGACCCATGAACAAACAGATCGGGAAGAACGGGGATCAAAGCAATGATTGTAGAGCAAATACTGGTAATGGCCTCGCTCAGCTGCCGGCAGTTGTCCTCCCATTCCAGCTGGGCGATCCCGAACTTCTTGGTTTCTTCACCAAGAAGCTCCCGTGCCTCGTCCCTCTCCCGGAGGTAGGTGGCGGCGTCGTAGCGGGTGTACGCCGGAATCTCCTCGTCGTTCCTATCCCATATAGGGCGGTACGAGCTGCGGAGGAGGACCCCAACGAGGCCGAGGCGAGGCCGGCGCGGAGCGGAGCGAGGCCGGGCCGGGCAAGGGGCCGGAGCAAGAGCGACCTGCGGCCGCCGCGTCGCGCCAAGAAGCGCCATTGGCCGTCCGATCCTCGCCGTCCTACAAGCAAGGTGCAATCAAGATCGGCTATATATATATAAAAAATACGGGGACGTAGATAGGTTATTACTGCAGACGGCGTCTGCCACGGTTGCTTCCCTCCGCCACATCCGCCGCAGGAGCAGGAGCGGTAGCAGGAGGAGGAGTGTGAGTGCCGGCGTAGTCGCCGGCGATCCCGGTACCCCTGAAACAAAATCAAGAAGGTGAATAACCGCAAGGGGGCAAGGCCCAGATCGGGTGAAAGGACACAAGATCTGTGGTAATTCGACTCGAAGAGATGAAGATTTCTCACCTCCGGCGCGGGCATTGCTTCCTCTCCTCGCCCTCGGCCGGGCGCTTGCCGCGATCGCGCCGCTCGCCATTGGTGGTGGTGGGGTTTTTTTGGCTTGAAGAAGGAAGTGGAAGAGATTGGAGATGGCAACTGCTTGGCGTGGTGATGATGGGAGCCGAGTGGCTCTATTTATGAATGATGGGAGCCGTGGCGGAACCTGCGGGAAAACCAATCGACAGATTAGGGTTTTCACACTTCTATGGGCCGGTATTGAGTTGGGCCAAGCCCATTACTGCGGTCGATTCAGTTACCAGCATGCGGTCGGCTAAATAGCTGAGTGAGAACCATTCGGCTAAAAGCGTATACTTGAGTCTACAGCGGTTGTGTTCGGCTGATTTGCACAGGTGTGAGTATAGTCATACTCGGGAACAGCCGAATGATAACAGAAGCAGAGAAGAGAAAAACGAAAATTCCCCATGATTCAGGGAAAGGAGATTGTTCTCAGGTATAACAGGGCCGGACCTAAATATTTACACCTTCAAAATACAAGCCAAATATCTATGCGTTCAGAAAAGAGTTAATGACATCAAAAGCATCAGCCTTGATTCGGTTAACTTCATCAAGAGCTTTTTGATCCTCTTCTTTAGAGTCTTGGATCTTTGATAATTTGCTCTTGATCTGCCGCGTCTCCTTGATGACGATCGAATTTTGGACTTAGCCAAGTCAAGAGGTGGCAAAGTTGGCAAGCTTGGCTTCATGAGACCGAATATTGACATTTAATTGAGCTAGCCGAGCTTCAAGCTTGGTTCTTTCATCTCTCATAATTTGCGCTTCGGTCCCAAAGTGCTCAAGAGGTGCTCGGTTGACTTGATGTCGAGTAAAGCTCCTTGACCCGTGCTGTTCTTTAGCCACTTTACCTCTCTCCAAGTCAGCCTTGGTGGATATATTCTTATGTGCCCTCTTGATAGCAGCAAAGTGATCATCGAGGTGGGATAAGGCATCTATAGCAGCTTTAAGATTGGAAGGAAGCTCTTGATCAATTAGCTCTGCTATTTCCCTTATCTTATCCGAATCTTGGGTCAAAGCAACGACATCCTTTTTCAGAAATGAAATTATATCCTTCAGCTTGGCTTGATTCTCTGACGATAACTGCTGATTAGAAGAAACTTCATCATCCCCAGCAAATTCTTCAAGAATAAGGGAAAAACTGGCTTGTGGGTGAGCAGATCCTGTTGATGAAACAAAAAAAAGTAGTTTAGTCAAGTAATTTGGTCTAAGTGAAAAATAGCCGAATGGAGTAAGAGTGACACCTCTTCGGCAAAAACTTGATCAATTGCATCCATAGTGGAATCAATATCCTGGGTAATTAACATAGTGGATGCCTCAGAATTAACATGGCTTGTTGAGGCAACCTGTATAGCCGGAATTGAGGAATCTGTCACCTGATGAGGAGTGAGTGCTTCTGTTGCTTTTCCTTGCTCATCTAAACCATGAAACACATGATGAATACCAGAACATTATTTAGAGGAGAGAGAGGCATAAAATGCAAGTATATACCAGGATTGCCAACGTGGCTCATCGGCATCGCACGACCGGTGGATACATCGGGGAATCCTCCAAAGTCACCGTTTTTTCAAAGCTCAAGATTGGCTTGTACTGTAGGGAATGATAAATATGGGCATCTTGACAAGTAGAGACAGAAAGACTGGGGGCATTCATACCTGAGGAGTTGGTTTAGCTTTCTTTGACCTCATCTTCTTGGGAACAGTAGTGTCTTTGGGAAAAGAAGGAATCTTCCTTTTCAGGTCCTTCAGGAGCACTATCTCATCGGCAGAGGTCCTGTTGAAGGCTGCTAAAGTTGGTGCATCATGTCCTAATGCAGCAATCGGACCAGGTTGCCAGTATTGAACTTCTGGGGGGCTTGGAGGAGCATTGTCCTATTCGAAGAAGCGATTAGGTAAAAGATCAAGAACAGGAGAAGCTCTGAGAAAGAGAAATACCTCATCATCAGAAGTGAATTGAGGCATGAGGACTTGGCATAGAAGGTGGGCTTGAGTCTTTGAAAATGTGAGGGCGCCATTCTTGCCACCAGGATTTAAATAAAGGATGGGCAACCTCGGTTGTTACCAAAGGATCAGGTCCATATAATGGAAATTTACATCCCAAGTTGAAAACTTTGTTGGTCTCAGTGATGTTTGACAGAACCTCCCTAGGTTTTATGATGCTTGAAAAATATAACCTTGGAGGCAATTGACCAAATCCTAGTTGCCTGGCAACCATGTTGGGGTTATAAAATTCATAAGTTGGGTTTACCAGCCTGCCATGATGGAATTCTGCTGGCAAAGCACAAGGCCTGATGAAACAGCTTGAAGATCTCCTTGGATTCATCATCTATGCGGCCCAATTGATAGCTGAATTTGCAAGGCGAGTCGGGTTTTCATTTCCTCTGTAGGGGAACCAGATTATTTGGTCAAAACCCTTATAAAACAGCTTGAAGAGATGACCAATATCTATATCAATAACAAGAGAAGATGCAGCTTCACCATATGTCTGACAGGCCTTTTGTCGATTCTCACCTTCAGCATAGTTGACAAATGGAAAGCCTAGGCTGTGGAGGTCGATTGATACAATCTGATGCATGTATAGTTGCAACCACATCTGAACCAGCCACCAAGGGCCATTGACACAAGAAATTTCACCTTGGTTCCTCATCTGAATGGTGATCTGATGCATCATATGGTAAACAGCGCCTAGGAGGTATTTGCCCAAGGGGATCAATTGACCTGCAGCTAAGTCTTCAGCCATCACTATATGGTTCAGAGTGGGCTCATTGGACTTGCTGCAGAAGATGAATCTGCATAACCACATATTCATGAAAGCCCCGTATTCCTTGTCGAATCTGACACCGTTGATGCATAAGACTGAATATGCTTGACCCATCCACCTCCTGACTTAACAGATTTCTGAGTACTAGTGCCTTTGTACTTAGTCGGGTATGCCGGTTTGGTGATATTCAATCCAGTCATCATGAAGACATCTGCTAGTGTGATTGACATTGGGCCATGGCCGAAGATGAATGCATTAACAGCATCAGACCAAAAGTGAGAAGCAGCAATCAACAAGGAATCATTTCTGGGCATTTCGGCTAATGACAGTTCCAAGCAGTGTTGGATATCCTGTGCCTCCCAAAGATCACTATTCTTGGCCTGCATCCTACGGTACCAATCACGCCAGCCTGCAATTGTGGGAAGAGGCCATGTTTTGAAGGTGTTCGGCCACCTGTTTGGGGGGGCAATCCTGGATTTGAATGGGATCCTCAAAGTTTCCTTTTCAATAAAATCCCTCGGATTGGGGTCTCCCATCGGACCAAGGAAAAATGACTCAGGATGAGCAAGATTGGGAATCAAAATCTCGTTCTTCATTTCCTTTATAAGAGGTGAGAGCAAATAAATCAAGAACACATCTGAGAACTAATTCAGGAGAATTGCCGAATGGGTAATACGAGTAGGGTTACCTCTAGAAGCTCCTCTTGAGTTCCTGTTGCCATGATAGAGCTGGTTGAAGTCTCCGTCGCCATTGAAGACAGAAGCAAGCACAGATCTCAAGTGGCGGCTGCGGGCATCGGCGGTGCTGACCTAGGCGAAGGGCGTTGATAGTCAATTTCGAAATAAAACCCTTTTATCTCGAAATTGAGGGGGCATGTGTTAACACCAGATTTTGGTCAAGGGTATGACAGATGGGCCCGCGAGCGGCAGAGAGAGCAATTTGGCAAGCACGTGTGTGGTCGGCTAACTTTCTATGTATTCGGCAAGCACGTGTGCGGTCGGCTATCTTTCTATATGATCGGCAAGATGGTCAAACGGTCGGTTGAGCAATGGCTTCATGAAAAAGGAAAGAGGAAGTCGGCGAAAAGGAAGGAGTCATAATAGTCAAGGACTCCGATTATGGTTAGAGTTGGCATATTTGTATCTTGCCAATTTTGTTTAGATGATTCGTAAACGCTTAGGATTCATGTTTTGTCCAGGTATAAATATAAGCCCTCGACCATTGTAATAAGGGTTCACAACCAAATCAATACAACCGGCTACGTGCCACCCTTCGAGTCCTTTAGTCGTGTCGTTGAGTTCTTCGAGAGGGCCAATCGATCCGTCGACCTCCGTAAGTCCCGGCAACCTTGTTATCATGTCTAGTATCATGCGGTGGATTTAGATGTGATGCAAGTAGTCTTGCTCGTCTCGACGGGATGGCCGTGCGGCGGCGTCTCGCTTGACAACGGAAGTCTTTGCTTGTGCTTTGCTTATCTCGACTAGATGGCCGTGCGGCGAAGGTCCGCTTGATAGCTTAGTGTGAGCGAGATAGTTATCGGCTCTTTTAGATTTGGCAAGATCTAATAGATTCATTAAGTTACCACGTGTTGCACGTTTTATTTTAATGTTTAATTATTTTGCAACACTCTTTGCCCAATCTAGATTGATGCTCTTTTCGGCTCTCGATCATCCTTTTATGTTCATTCAATATAGAGTAGATCGAGTTCATATAGCCGAATTAGATCAATCAAGATTGTTACATGTTGTGGGTTCATGCAAGCTAGTGCGTCTGGTCTTTGTTAAAGCTTGGGTATCGTGCGCGAGATGTAGGCTTTGCTTTGCTCTAGATTGTGATAGCTTGTTTGTTCCTTCCTCATGGACCCCGATTCGGCAATCTTGCCGATACGGTTATGCTTACACATGTAACGAGTATTTATAGATTTACTTAGGCAATTACGTGCTTTTAGCTCTTTATTGTTAGATTGTATCATGCGGTGGATTGATTTAGTAGTAAGGAGTGGTGTAAATTCGTAGTGAGTGGTATCATGCGGTGGATTAGCTTACTTGGGTTTATGCTCGACGGGTTTATGAAGGCTAGACGTGCGCGCGAGACTAGTTGGATTGGCCTATGCATGTGTTATCTTAGTAGATTCATATTTATAAGTTACTTATCTTTTATTATTAAGTGCTTGATGATGCTTTAAACCCGAGATATAGTTTGATATGCTTTGATAACATAATCTTGTTCAAACATGTCTTCATATACACGTATTCGGCGGTTATTATATTTACATCATTCATGTTACATTAGCCGAATGACTTGCAAACATGTTGCGAGATAGCTTCTATAGCTATATGTCGTCGTAAGTGGCTTCTGGGTCAGTAAAGATGGAACCTGCCTGGTCTCACCCGACACGTTCCAGTTTTGATCTTACCGTTTTATCCCTTGTCGACTTTCGGTCAAATCGACCGGCACGCTTCCGGATTCAACACCCGGGCACCCGATTGAAGCTAGGCTTTCCAGCTTGCTGTTTGTGAGACGCAGTGCGCTTTTTGTGTCAACACCCTCCTACCAACTCTACCCTTGGGTTGTCCTTGGACGTATTAGCTAGGAGAAATACCTCCGTTCCTGTGGAAAATACGATACCCCGAATACTTCCGGTGAAAGCTACAACGGTACTTTCCGTACGCTTGCGGATTCTTTCGCACACGTTAAGAAGTGCCAACAAGTTTTCTAGTGCTTTGTTGCCGAGGATAGACTTTTTATCTATCTTTGGTGATTGCGCTAAGAAACGTCAACAAGCTTTTCAAGCGCCGTTGCCGGGAACGGTTGCTATTTTCTTCGAACCTAGTTCGTCCTCGTATCTATTTTAAAAAAATAAAAAAATTTTGTTTTGTAATTTATTCTTTTTACAAAACAAAATATTCCTTTACCTGTTCCACCATGAAGCTAAAACCAATTCAAAATCCTTCTGCTTCAAAGGGGGCTTCTTTGAGCCAAAATCTTTTTCAAAACCAAAAGTTTCATCTGGCTGTGAACTCCATCCTAGTTTAAAAGCATTGGTTCGGGAACAACCCTTCTCAGGGCTTGATCACGAAAACCCTTTTAGCCATCTGCAAGATTTTGAGGAAATTTGTTCATGCCTAACCATTCCTGGCATGACACAAGAAACTCTTAAGTGGAAATTGTTTCCTTTCTCCCTTATGGGAGAGGCAAAACAATGGTACACTAATGCCGTAGAAAGTGAGAGTGGAGACTGGGATGAACTTAAAGACAAGTTTTATCTTGCATTCTTCCCCATGTCTCACATCACTTCTCTACCAAGGGCAATCCTTGACTTCGAGCAGAACGAGAAGGAATCCATAGGTGTAGCTGGGCCGGGTTCACAACATTAGTACATGCCGACCCAGTCTTGTCTTTACCCGAAAGCATGCAATTGCATCTCTTTTGTTCGGGTCTAGACATAGATGCCGCCATATGCCTTGACACGGCCGCCGGAGGGTCGTTTTCACATAAAACTACGACGGACAGAGGAAAATCCTTAATCACTTCCTAGAGAAGCATGCTTCTCTGTCGTAAAGGCTAAACCTCTCCGAAGAAGGGCATGTCAAGTTTTGAGGAGCCCTCATCGGCCGAATCCTCACCCTTGCCATCCTTAGATTCGACTAGTGAGCCCTCACCCGTGCCACGAATACTTGAAGGAAGGGATGCTTTATCCTTCGAGTTCGCTATCAATTTCGAGGATTATGGCGTAACCTCGAACATGTCCCGGCACGAAAATTCTACATTTCATTCTAAGGAAGCCTCCTCACGAAAAACCAACAAAAGAATGGTTGATGGAAGTGAAACGTTCTTAAAAGCAATTCAAATTCTTTCACCATCCACAACCATACTTTGTTCGTTAAAAGGGACTTCCATGGAAGCCCTACACAACCCCACAAAATTGGGACAAATATCATGTCACAATTCCTTGCGGAAACTCTGTTGGGAAATTTCCCGCTAGTCCCGATCGATAAACTCTTCGAGAGGTCCATCGGGACTCATCTTTGAGTGTTGTGGGATCGCTAGGGCCGTGCCAATCACAATTCATGAAGCCGAGGTTTACATAGATTTTTACGTCTACGCCATCCTCGAGTTTGATATTCTCATAGGACACCCTCTTGAAAGTCTTATTCAAGATGAACCATCTAATGGGGGCCTTGATGAAATGTTGGGAAAGATTGCTCCCACCACTCACATAGGAACTCCATTGGTGGAGCATCTCCCTAAACATAACCTGTTCGAGGAGGCAAAGTTCATTTCCCCGTTCATTTCACATCCTTGTGAAACTGAACATTCATCATCTCCCTCACTCGAACGCAAGATTTGTCCCTCTGGCCATCACAACGTTGATCTCATTAGTGATCAAAGATCAACGTTTGTCCCTCATAATATATCTTTTGAGAACAAAAATCACAGGCCATGGACAAACCTAGAGCACCAAATTTGGAGACCAAGAAGGATTCTTCAATTGAGCATGAAACCTTCTCGTTTAAAACCTCTCGAGATTCATGCTCCTTTTTAGAGTCTCCAATATTTGTTGCTCTTGGCACCACGTACTCATACGAGAATCACAACCACCTCTTCATTCCTGCTGTCAAGCTATTTAAGAGGATGGTTGTCGATGCTTATGTTTACCATAAACATTGCAAATCTCGTAATAGTATGATGGCGCTAACCTTGTAGCTTAATCTTGAATGACCAAGGAATGGTGGTGAAACCGGGAACTACACCACCATCGATCGCTACAAGGAAAGTTCCCACGGTGAAGCTTAAGACCATAACTTAAGCACCGTAGGAGATACCCCGGATTATCTAAAAAAAAGTTTTGTTTTATTTTTTTTATTATTAATGTTGTTATCTTCATCATCATAATTAATTTCTTTATTATCATTTTTTATAATGAGAAACTTTTCTTTTCAATAAAAGTAAGGGCATGTTGTCAAGTTCGTATGCACCTTCGGGTATTCTTGTTGCTAAGCATTACGGGGCATGGGTCATATGACGCTTGAGAACATGGAAGCTACATCAACTATAAATTTTGGTGCCCTTCGGTGATAGGACACACTTTCGAAAGAAAAGGAGACCTGATCCAACACACTTGACTTTTATATAAAAGTTCAAGTGTGGGGAGGACGCAAGAAGAATCCCGAGTTCCACTCACACCAAGAGCCAAGAAAAAAAAAGGGAAAGAAAAAAAAGGGGAGAAAGTTGATGAAAAAAAGAAGGGGAGAAAGTTGATGGTAGCCTCGCCTTGCTACAAGAAAAAAAAGGGACACATGAAGGTCCCTGGATTTTTGAAAAAAAAAGAAAAAAACTGGGGACACATGAAGGTCCCTAGATTTCGAAAAAAATTGGGGACACATGAAGGTCCCTGGACTTTGAAAAAAAAAAGAGTGGGACACATGAAGGTCCCTAGACTTTAAAAAAAATGATGATGACAAAAAAAGGAGAAAGAGAAAAAAGATTAAAAAAAGAGAGAGAAGGAAAAAAAATGAAAAAGAAGAAGAAGAAGAGCCTCCCTCTTCTAGACCTTTGCAATTACTAAGGCCTATGGCCCGTGCGCACTAGTTGTGCATATGACCTAGCCTTGGTAATTACTTGAGTGGAGCTCATGAGAACAAGCCACCGTTGTAGCCCACCTGAAGTTTCCATCCACATGCTGCTGGTAAAGAAGAACACTCAGGTAAAGCAAAGGTAATAAAAGTTCACCAACTCTCTTGTTCATTCTTGTCTCCATGTGATCATACAAATTCTTGCTTCTCATATTTATGTCATATGCTCTGGTTTGGGTGTGCTTGTATACAATACATCCATAGGTTTTTTAAATTAAGCATGGTGCTTAGGTTAAAATTGCCTTCTTTGATCAAAATTTCAGCATGGTGTTGAATTTTGATTAATGAACTTGAGTTGTTGCCATAAGCAATAGAAAGTAATCTATTATGGAGATTAATCAAGGTCTGTTTTACTTTGCAACTTAATCTTGACCTTGTTTGAGTTACGAATTGGTTGAGTAAATAAAGAAAAAAAAATTCAATAAAAAAATCTGGCTCCTGGTTTTCCAACCGGAGAGCCCATGTTTGTTTCTTTTTGTTTCTTTGAAAATAAAAGCAGGTACAAGAACAATTGTGGGGGAGATCTCTCAAGAATAACTAACTCTCACATTCGAGATCTCCCCAAACACAATGCACAACATCAAGCAACTCATCATGCGAAGGACGAGCAAACGACTTTCATCACTCCTTCACCTTCAATGGTGGTTTGTGCAACTCTACCCTCGCATCTCCTAAAAGTTTTGAAGTTTAAATTGATTAAATAAAACTAAAAACTTTGCAAAACTCCATCTCCTATTTTCACCGATTGAGAATGAGTTGCATACTTTTTATTCCTTGCTGATCTTGATTGTGTGAACAACTTGAGCAATAGGGACCCCATGTTTTTATCTAAGTTATTGGCGAGGTGAGATATAGTAGAATGATATGATGCTTACCAACTCGTGCAATGGACTTGGGTATTTCTATGCAAAAATTTAAAACTTTTTAGCAATGCTCCTCATGTGATAAGTGTTATGTCCTACCAGAGCCAAATATCTACGCTTGTGCAAAAACCTGTTCTAGCTACTTTTAGTGATGTCAAGTCTTGAGATTCTTGTTAGAGATGGCCTTATCCCCAAGATCATTGCATGCACCCACCAAATAAATTGCCAATTCTTACCCTGAGAGCTGCGCACAAACATGCACCCCTTCCGTCCACTAAAAATGCCAACTCGTACACTGAGAGTTGTGCACCAGTTCACCAAATAAAAATGCCGGCTCTCACCCTGAGGGTTGCGCATTCCTTAGCTACCAAAAATCTACTCCACGCATTCCATCATGATACCTCTCTCCATTCCAAAATTCTTCATAGAGAGCTACGGGCTATGCTTATTCAAAAAGAGAAGAAGCAGCCAAGGGGCATAAGTTAGACTAGGGTCCATAAAATAAGACAACGAGAAATCAAAGATCCCGTTAAAAAAAAAAGAGTTGAAAAAAAGAAAAAGAAGAAAAAAAAAAGAAGAAAAAAAGAGAAGAAAAAAAGAGGGAGAAAAGAGGAAGAAAAAGAAAAAGAAAGAAGAGAATAGATTTTTAGCATACTTCTCATAGCCCATGCTCACCCAAAATTTCCATCCCTCAATAAAGAGAGAATCATGATGCATGGAGTAGCCAAAAATACCACAAAGATTAGAAACCACCTTTATTCCACACACTTGCACTTGCATTTGCACATCTAGGGATATGGCCTTCTCTTCATGAGTCCAGTTGGCTTGACATTGGAACATGTTCATCATCCATACCCAAAACTCTACATATCAGCCTGTAGTAGTAGGATGATCAAGAACACCTGGATAGGACTAGCCACCTAAAAAGAGCGACTTGAGAGTATCACATGAGGAGCTAAGGCTATCTTTGCGAAAATGCTAAAACCCCAAGTCTCAAAGCGGGGGTAGTGTGAGTTGACTTGATTTCAAGCTATTCCTCCTTCAATGGCTATAAGATAACTTGGTAGCCACCATGAATGTTCACAAATGCAGGAAAAAGCTTGGAATAATGCGTATGCGAGTCAACTCTTGGGAGAATACAACCACCTTAGTTCTTCAACCTTTACTCGAGGACGAGCAAAGAGCTAAGTGTGGGGGAGTTGTTGGCGGTCCTTAACTCGATTCTAACCCCGCCAACTTTAGCCTAGGCAATACTAAATCTCACCTAGGATAGGGCTCTACTCTAACCATTTCCACAGTGTGGCGCAGAATTCTTGTTTTGCAGGTCAACACTGAAATACACCCAAAAATGAGCCAAGCACTGGAGCAAAACTATGATGTGAGAAGGTGACCCACTTACCGGATAATTCGGGTCTCAAACATAGCCTAAAATGCCAAGCATGAACCCAAGAAGTGGAAGCCCAAAACTCGGTCCATCTCCATCTTGGGCTTCAGGAGTGGGGTTGAGTATTTTGGCCATAACTCCCTCATCCGAACTCCGATTGACGCAATTCACCAGGCTGCGGAAAGCTAACGACGAGGCCCACGTGCCTGTAAAAGATGGGCCCCATCGGAGCCAAACCTGGCGCACTCGCGCCCCAGGCGCGGCCGCGCCTGCGCGGTGCCCGATCAGGCCCAAATTTGACCTGGTGGCCCATGACAATAGCCCAATGCGAATGGCGGTGGTGCTTCTGTGAATGGAAGGTGCGAAACCGCCCTATGAGGTTGGTTTTGAACCTACCATGTGAGGATGGCACTTTTTCAAAGAGCCCCCTCCTCTCCACCTATAAAAGGAGGCTCCCTCCTCCTCATTCAACATACCATTCCAAGGATCAAGAGCTACTACACCTAGAGAATAAAGAGCTACACTCCATGGGCTTAGGCCCTAGCTAGCTAGTAGAGCTTGGTAGTGGAGAGATGTGAGGGAAGAGCGGGGAAGAGCAGGACTTATCGGTCTCTCCCCCAACCTTGTACCTCAACGAACACCAGTGCTACACTTCGTTGGGTTTTCCCGCTACGTGAGTGTTCGTGTTTTCTTTGGTAATAAGTCTTTCGGTATTTATTCTCCATTTATACTTGTTTGCGGGTTTGTCGACCGTCCTTGTGGTGGTTGCTCTAGTAGAGGACTCGATAGAGACGGATGTTCCCGTACGACGCTAGAGTAGTAGCTAATAGCATAGACGTGGTGTCTAGGGCCGGCGGCTACCTTCGTTTGCCTCGTAGTCCACGGCCGAGGTGGTAGGCGGCGGTGGTGACAGCCTGTCCGTCCCTTGTAATCCCCCACGTCCGGCTACGGCGTAGAGCTGAGCCGGCATCACTTGGCGAGACCAGGTGCGATCCGGTGCCCGAAGTGAGCAAGTGTAGGTGTAGTTTATCTACTTTTAGACCCAAAAGCCATAGAATCCTTCTCCCCTCCTACCAACTCTACCCTTGGGTTGTCCTTGGACGTATTAGCTAGAGAAATACCTCTCGTTCCTCGTGGAAAATACGATACCCTGAATACTTCCAGGTGAAAGCTACAACGGTACTTTCCGTACGCTTGCGGATTCTTTCTGCACACGTTAAGAAGTGCCAACAAGTTTTCTAGTGCCGTTGCCGGGGATAGACTTTTTATCTATCTTTGGTGATTGCACTAAGAAACGTCAACAACTGGCCTCTCCCGGTAGTACCGGTGGAAGCCCAGTAGTACCGGTAGTTCAATTTTGCGCCAATGCGCACCAAATCTCCGCCAACCGTCGGTAGTACCGGCCTCTGCCGGTAGTACTGACGTAAGCCCGGTAGTACCGGAAGTTCATTTTTGTGCCAAACTGCGTCGCCTCCGCCGGTCGCCGGTAGTACCGACCTCACGGGCGGGTAGTACCGACGCATTTCACGCAGCTTCCCCGGGAGCATAACTCTTGCATCCGGACCCCAAATTGGATGATGTGTATATGTTTTTCAATCGTCTTGACGAGAGGAACACAATGGTGAAGTCCTTTTCCACCTTTGACAACTCACAAAAGTGGCCCTTTTTACCATGGACATTTTTGAGTGTCAACACTTTGTTTCTTGAGCCCAACGCCCTATATCTCCTTAGAGCTTTGATGCGAAGCATCACTTAAATAGTTTCAGAAGCATCACAACTCACCTTGTGTTTCCTTTCCCCTCCACTCACCTTGTGTTTCCTTTCCCATCCTGCTGCATTCTCTTCCTGAGAAGAGAGAGAGGACTCACATGGAAATTTTACTTTCTGCAGCCCTCGGTGAATTGATGACTAGATCCATAAGTTTCATCATCGGCAAGTTCTCGGAGGCGCCGGCACTGGTCGTGCAGGAACGCCTACAGAGGACTCTTCTCCGAGCACAGGCCATCGATGTCGAGGCCACGATGCGGCACATCACAAATCAAGTGATGATCCAGCAAGAATCGGGCATGCTTTGAGAGATGCCATCCACCGAGGCTACTACACACTTGACGCCTTCAGGTACCAGCCTCACTATGGAGAGGACGATAGTGATCAAGTTGTGAGTCGATTTATGTCCCTATCCAAGGTACCCTCTTCAAAGCATCACTATTTCTTCAGCCAAACTACACAGTGTCGGGAACATTTACAAGAGGCGCTAGACAAATTGAGCTCCATTATTGTTGATCTGAATGAGATGGTTATGTTCTTGGCGAGCTACCCTCGTCTGTATCGCCAGCCTTACAGCATGCATATCCTACTGGCTAACTACAAGTTTGGTCGCCAGGTGGAAGCAGAATTTGTCATTAAATTTCTGTTGCACTCACAGTTTCATAGTTCTGAAGAATTGGAGGTCCTACCAATTGTTGGTCCACCCTTAGTCGGCATGAGTACCCTAGTCGCTCATGTTTGCAAGGATGAAAGGGTCCAAGATTCTTTCTCAGAAATCTTGTGGCTGAACGGCCTTGATTTTACAGATGACCTGCTAGCTTTCAGACAAGGATATGCGATGAAACATCAAAATCAAGTGTCAAGCGCAGACAAAGTCAAGAAGGTTCTAGTTGTTGTAGAACTATCTGGAAATCTCTATGAAGATGCTTGGAATAGGTTCTATCTTGCTTGCAAACAAAGATTTTGTAGAGGGAGTAAAATCATAGTCACAAGCCGCTCAAACAATGTTAAAGTTGGAACAGTACCGGCTCTAACTCTGGAGCATATATCTCATGAAGCATACTGGTATTTTTCAAGACACTTATATTTGGAGGCATGGATCCCAAGGCACACCCAAGGTTTACACAGCTGGCCATGGAGATAGCCAGAACACAGAACCGTTCAATAATTGCGGCAAACATGATATGTTATTTGTTGAGGAAGAATTTTGACATCCATTTTTGGTGCAAGGCCCTGAGGTTCTATAGAGTCATCATCCAGATGCATGTCTCCAAATTTGGTCAGCATCCATTTGATCTTTTGAACCAAAACAGACCGATACAGTTTGCACGGATGTTTACACCTTCTGAATATATCATGATTTGTGGTCAGTCCCATCACTATTCACGAGAGGAGGTTCCCTAGATAAGTGCCCATGATGTGATGTATGGAAGCGTTAAGACTCATGGAAAATTTGAGGTCCTAGTATGGAGGTCTCCGATACCCCCCTACTATAGCTATGCCAATACTTATAAGATTAAAGAGTGAAAGACTACAAGTGCCAAGAGGAAGCGTTCTATGAAAGATGGAGTCACATTTTGTTAATTTTGTCATTACCTATCTCATGTAGGAACAAGTTACAGCTCAGGACAAGTGTAAAACTTGTAAGGTGTCACGTTGGATTCAGTTGTACGGTCTACTGAATTGTTTCACATTACCAGCTACATATGTACACAAATCTTTCTACATGTATGTACTCTAAAGTGGAGCATTTGATCTGCATAATGCTTGCTGTGTTTTCTTTTGTGAACCTGAATGAGAGTGTTCAAAATTTATGGTGTTGCATTCATCTGATATTCTAATTGTCTTTCGTGTTGATAGTCAGCAGGTGCTCCAATCACTCCAATTTACAGGTACTTAATGCAATATGTTA
Organism: Themeda triandra; assembly: GCA_018135685.1. Lineage (NCBI taxonomy): Eukaryota > Viridiplantae > Streptophyta > Magnoliopsida > Poales > Poaceae > Themeda > Themeda triandra. Next base: position 81,238 of record JAENPR010000926.1, on the reverse strand, counting down.
ATTGAAACTACGGCTTAGAATTTTGAGTTTTGAAGTGTTGTATGCAAGTGATTTCATTGAGGGACATATATATGTAAAGCATTCACGGCTGTTGGCGTGTTTTGGTATCTGAAATTCTGAATCATATAGATTCATCATAAGAGAACAATGACGAACTGAAGGTGATCCTGTTCGTCATCAGTTAGTTGGGCGAAATTAGCTGTAGCTGACTGCCATTTTTCTGTCCCAGCCATCTGGACCATTGGATTCCATCTGCACGGTCAGCGATCGACCCAGGGGGCCGGCCTCTCTCACTCTCTGATTCCATGGCCCCACATGGCAGAAAGCAGAGCACGGAACAGAGCAGGAGATCCTTCCCTCCCCATGCTGCGCCGCCGCCAAGCACAGTGGAGTGGAGCGCCCTCGCGTCCGCATCCGCTCGGCGCCCCAACGAAGGTAGTTGCGTACACAGAACATACATCAGTAGCTAATCTAACAATCTGATTTGGATGGTGATGGCTTGATTTTTGTGGCCTTCAAACCACAAGTGCTCTATAGAGAAATTACGTTGGTCATAGATGGTAATGGCATGTTTTTTGTGACATTCATATTGTAGGTGCTCCAGAGAGATTACATATCTGATGGCTCAGTCACGATGCTGATGGCTCAGTGGTTCGGTTAGCAAAGGGTCTGGATGCATGGGTCAATGGTTGGCTGTAAGCCAACTAGCCAACTGGTACTAAAGAAAGAGTTAAATCAGAATAATCAGGTCAAGGTGAAAGCAGTTCGAAGGTCATACATGTGAATGGACTATTGACTTTATCAATTGAGTTTTCCTTATAGTCTTGCCTTTCTGACCCGAATTCTTCTTAAAACCCCTTGCTCTCCTTGGAATTGTGATGAGAAGCATAGATAGAATCCACAGTTTCAGCAACATCAAAACTCATAGTGTGCTTTCTTACCAATCCTGCAGCGTTGTCTTCCGGCGGAGCGAGAGAGTGATCTCCCAAATGGAAAGTTTACTTTCTGCAGTCTTGGGTGAGCTGATGACTCGATCCATAAATTTCATCCTTGAAAAGTGCTCGAAACCGGCACCGATGGCTGGGGAGGAAAGCCTGCATAGGGCTCTTCTTCGGGCAGAGGTCATCATCGAGGAGGCCATGGGACGTCGCATCACAAACGAAGCCATGATCCAGCAGCTGGGCATGCTGAGGGATGCCATGCACCAAGGTTATTACGCACTTGACGCCTTCAAGTACAAGCCTCACTATGGAGAGGATGCCAGTGATCAAGTTGTGAGTCGATTTATGTCCCTATCCAAGGTACCCTCTGTAAAGCATCCCTATTTCTTCATTCAAACTGCACAGTTTCGGGAACAGGTGCAAGAGGCATTAGACAGATTGAGCTCCATGATTGTTGATCTGAATGAGTTGGTCATGTTCTTAGCGAGCTACCCTCGTCTGTGTCGCCAACCTTACAACATGCATATCCTACTGGGTAACTGCATGTTTGGTCGTCAGGTGGAAGTAGAACTTGTCATTAAATTTCTGCTGCACACACAGCCTCATAGTTCTCAACAATTGGAGGTCTTGCCAATTGTTGGTCCATTCAGAGTCGGCAAGAGTACCCTGGTCACTCATGTTTGCAAGGATGAAAGAGTCCGCGATTGCTTCTCAGAAATTTTGTGGTTGTGTGACTCTAATTTTACAGATGATGAGCCAGCCTACATGCAAAGATGTGTAGTGAAACATCAAAATTGCATGCCAAACTCAAATAGAGGCAATCGATTGCTTGTTATTATTGAAGTATCTGGAGATATCCACGAAGATGCATGGAACAGGTTGTATCTTGCTTCCAGACAGAGCTTTCCTACTGGTAGTAAAATCATTGTCACAAGCCGTTCAGACAAAATTGCAAAGTTTGGAACAACATCAGCTCTAACTCTGAAGTTTCTTTCCAAGGAGGCATATTGGTATTTCTTCAAGACACTTGCGTTTGGAAGCATGGACCCTGAGAGGCATCCAAGGCTTGCACAGCTTGCCATGGAGATAGCTAGAATAACCCAGAATGGTACGTTCCAGATTGCATACATCACCTCTTATTTGTTGAGGAACAATTTTAACACACGGTTTTGGAGTAACATTCTAAGCTTCTTGAGAGGGTTCTACCAGAAGCATGTTACGGAATTCGGCGTGCATCCAATTGATCTTCTGAAGCAAAACAAACCTGTACAACATGGAAGAATGGCTACACCTTCTGAAGATTTCATGATTTATCATCGGTATCACCGTTCTTCACAAGAGGAGGTTCCAGAGATAAGAATGAAAGATCTGGTGTGTGGAAGCGTTAAGAGACATGGAAAATTTGAGGTCCTAGCATGGAGATCTCAGATACCCCCCTACTACAGCTATATCAATACTTGTGAGATTCTAGAGCAAAAAACTACTGGTTCCAAGAGGAAGCGTTCTATAAAAGATGTATTCACGTATTGCTAATTTCGTTATTATTATCTGGCTTATTTAGGGATATTTTTGTATTCACCTTTTTTTTTCGTTTGGATGTCTCAATTTACAGCATAGTGAAAATGCAGAGCATGTAAGGTGTGATTTTAGGTTCAAACATTGCAAAATTATACTGCTATATTTTAACATGTGATGTATAAGTATGGTCATTATTGTTTCAAGTTCACCCCTGCAGGCAATTGTGTACAGATTGGTTGCCTCAGCGAGATGGAACAACTTGTGAACTCAATGTAGCATGTGAAGAGTTTGAAATAGATTGGAGTCAATTGTACTGTCTACTGAATTGTTTCACATTATCAGCTCCATATGTACATAGTTCTTTGAAGTGCATGTACTCTATGAAGCATAAGCCTGGTGCTCTTTGTACCTAGTTAGCTAGTTACTGTTCACTGTAAGATTATTTTCGCTGATGACATACATGAGATTGATGAACCGTCAATGGACCAACGTTTCACTCTGGACGAACTCAAACGCACAGTTGAAGAGTTACCAGCAGCTGATGGATTCACCGGCTCGTTTGTGTAAGAAATGTTGTGACGCCATCAAATTGGATATGCATATGCTGGCAGCAATGAATAGGTTGCATGACCTACGTGCTGGACCAATGGGTTGTCTGAATGGAGCCATAATAATTCTCATTCCCAAAAAAAAGACACACCTGAGTAACCAAATGACTTCAGACCGATTAGCCTGATTCACTCGTTCACAAAGTTTGTGACCGGTTAAACGGGACATGGTTGAGTTCCTTGCAATCGTTTTACTCCAGATGGATCATGAACCGGCTTTAGGATCATGAATCGTTTTCTTATTATGGATCATTGAATTAATTGCCAATTTTCTCTCAACCTCTTGGTTCGCAAGACGTCTACTTGAGCAAGTTAAGGTGAATTTAGAAATTTTTTTCTTGCAGCAAGTGACGTAAAATGTGAAGTCGCCACATAAGTCAATTCAGAAAATTTTTAACTTGTAGCCTACAGCGTGTGAAATGTGAAGTTGACAATGCTGAGCGCTAAGGTTATTTTCTGCATGCCTTTTGTTTCCATAATAATAATAATGTGGAATTTTCTTAGTTTGATTTGGACATTTGGTTTTGTTTAAAACAAATGGACATCGGGTCATTGCACCTAGAAGTAAAGTGATGTTTTCATTTGATTTGATGACCAAGTCTCTCTCTGATCCCGTGGCCCCACAGGTCAGGTAGCAAGGCAAAAACAGAGCACGAAGCAGGGGAGAAAAAACAGAGCAGCGGATTTTTCCCCTCCTCAGCTGCTCCGCCGCCGGCCTTCGCTGCTGGCCCCACCACCGGCCAACCACCACCATGGAAGCAGATCCGCCGCCGCCGGCGGCGAACGCGCTGTTGGAGGAGCTTGTGGAGGATGTCCTGCTGCGCTTCCCCCGCCGACCCGGCGGTCCTCATCCGGGCCGTGCTCGTCTGCCGGCGCTACCGTCGACGGACATTGATCATTTTGGCGCAGCATTTGGATCACTAGACAGACACCGTCCATCGTTTTTTTCCCTGCTATATAGGCATAGTAGGAGGAAGAACCGGTCAGTGAGAGATGCTGTTTTAGCATAAACTATTGACAATAACTCGTGCATCAATATGCTTGGAAATGTAACTACTTTTGTGTCTTGTTCGAGAGGAAGCACAGGGCGTCAGTGGTCGAGGCCCTCCTCGGCAATGCATGGGTTCACCATCTTTCTGGTGCCGTTTCCATGACGATGCTCCTTCAGTTTGGACGACTGTGTGACCTACTGGACCAGGTGCACCTGTCCTCTGAACCCGACGTCCTTTCCTGGAGTTTGACTGAGGATGGGAACTACTTGGCGGCCTCGGCGTATGAGGCCATGTTCCTGGGCTCCTCGCCGCTCCAGGGTGCAGCTCAGCTCTGGAAGACGGCTGCGCCACCACAAGTCCGCTTCTTCTTTTGGTTGGCATTGCATGGGCCGGTGATCGTCGATACCGTCATACCGCCATGCCGGGAGGTCTGGGCAACCTGGATGGGATGGCTGCACTTGCCTCAGGTTGACGTGCAACCGCAGCCGTTCATGATTGGTGGCTTCAAAACAGGAAGCGCGTCGATAAGTTCTTTCATCGTGGGTTTGATTTTATCGTCTTCTTGATCGGCTGGTAGCTCTAGAAGCAAAGGAATGCCAGGACCGTCGACGGCGTCGCTAGAACGGCGGCCGAGCTCGCGGAAGATATTCAGCTTCTGGCCGCGGACAGGGTCTTGGCGGGAATGAGACAGCTAGGCATCCTCCTCTCCAGGCGCTAGGGGCTGCTCTCTGGGAGTTTCTTTCGGGTTTCAGCCATGTAGTCCCTTTCGCTGTCTCCGGTTGGCGTGTGTTGTTTTGGTAATCAGAGCATTACCTTGTGGCATTTGTACGCTTTAAACACTCTTCTTGCTTAATTGAAAACGCGTCGAAAGACATCGTCTCAAAAAAAAAAAAAAAAAAAAAAAAACAGATGATGAGATCTTGAAACTCATCTAAATTTAAGCTGGGCCAGTAAAAGAACTGGGAAGGAAACGAATTGAAAAAAGTGTAATCTACATGAGTATTGAAAATAACATTTAATTTTAAACCAGAGTCCACTAGCTCCTGAAGCCGTTTGGGGCCATTTTTGTGTCAAATGCAAATGGCTTATATTACAGGAGAGAGGGATTTAGCTGGTATACAAAGTGTGTATCAAATGCTAATCCAACATTTTTTTTTGTTCATATCATATATGCTTACAGAGAAATTACATAAGCCATAGATGGTGATGGCTGATTGGTTTACTTAGCAAAGGCTCTGATTTTTTTTTTTTTTTTTTTTTTTTGGGAAAAAGCAAACGCTCGGAATTCAACAGTCCTGGGATGTATGCCTGTACGTTTGGATGTAGCAAGTGTGAAGGAGATTAAAAGTCAATAGAATAATCAAGTGAAGGCGAAAGGAGTCCTCATGGTCATACATGTGAATGGACTATTGACTATCAATTTAGTTGGTTCTCACAATACTTCCATGTTCTCCTTGCAGGTTCTCACGAGATAAGAATCCAAGATGTGCTGTATGGAAGCATCAAGAGACATGGAAAATTTGGGGTCCTAGTATCGAGATCTCAGATACCCTATGTCAATGCTTATAAGATTTGGGATGGAAAAATTGCAGGTGCGAAGATGTATGAAAGATGGAGTCACATTCTGTTAATTTTTTTTTTCATTTTGCTGGTTTATGTTGGAACATATTTATATTTTTACTCACTTTTTTTTTAGTAGGATCTTTTTGAGTTACAGCAGAGTCAATCCTCATGTGTTAAGCCTATTACATATCTGAAGTGTAACTGCTTATATCTACATAGTACATAATGACGCATGAGCCAGAGGCATATATTTTCATGGAATATGGTGAATCCTTCCCTGTTGTTGGTTTACTCCAGAGCATGAGCCTGAGATTGAAGCCTGCTTTTTCGGCTATATCTTTTCAGTTCAACCCAGCAGCAGCAGGCCATTCTGTCAACAGAACCTCACAGTCATGTTTAATTTGGTGGTTTGCATGACTCCATGTCTGGTCGTCTACAGAGTAATTACAGATGGTAATGTCTCGGTGGTTCACATAGTCATTCAGAATAAAAAGTCAGTCAGAATAACGACCAGGTGAAGTCAAGTGACCCAACGACCTTTTTCTCCTTGGAGCATTGATATAAGAGAATACAGTGTTTCCAAAACATCAAAACTCACCCAGTGTTTTCTCACCGATCTTTTTGTGTTCTCTTCCGGAGGAGAAAGAGAGAACTCACATGGAAACTATCCTTTCTGCAGTCCTGGGTGAGCTAGTATCTCGATCCATAAATTTCGTCATTAACAAGTGGTCGAAGCCGCTGACACTGAACATGGAGGAAAGCCTACAAAGGGCTCTTCTCCGAGCGAAGGTCATCAACGAGGAGGCCATGAGGCGACACATCACAAATCAAGCCATGGTCCAGCAGCTGGGCATGCTGAGAGATGAGGCTATTACGCACTTGATGCGTTCAGGTACCAGCCTCAATGCGGAGAGGACGGCAATGATCCAGCTGTTAGGCGCTTTATGCCCCCATCCAAGGTACCTGCAAAGGATCCCCTTTTTTTCGGTCAAACTGCACATTTCCTGGAACAGCTACAAGAGGCACTAGACAGACTGAGCACTATGATTGATGATCTGAATGATGAGCTACCCTCTTCTGTATCGCCAACCTTATAGCATGCATATCCTATTGGGTAACTGCATGTTTGGTCGCCAAATGGAAGTAGAACTCGTCATCAAATTCCTGCTGCACACACAGCCTCATAGTTCTCCAGTCAGAGTCGGCAAGAGTACCCTAGTGGCTCATGTTTGCAAAGACGAAAGGGTCCGTGATTATTTCTCAGAAATCTTGTGGTTGAGTGACTACAATTTTTTAAATGATGAGCTAGCTTGCAGGCAAGGATGTGTAGTGAAACATCAAAATTGTATGCCAAACTCAAATAGAGGCAATCGATTGCTTCTTGTTGTTGAAGTATCAGGAGATATCCAGGAAGATGCATGGAATAGGTTGTATCTTGCTTCCAGACAGAGCTTTCCTACTGGTAGTAAAATCATAGTCACAAGTCGTTCAGACAAAATTGCAAAGTTTGGAACAACACCAGCTCTAACTCTGAAGTTTCTTTCCAAGGAGGCATATAGGTATTTCTTCAAGACACTTGTGTTTGGAAGCATGGACCCTGAGAGGCATCCAAGGCTTGCACAGCTTGCCATGGAGATAGCTAGAATAACACAGAATGGTACGTTCGAGATTGCATACGTCACCTCTTATTTGTTGAGGGACAATTTTAACACACAGTTTTGGTGTAACGTTCTAAGCTTCATGAAAGGGTTCTTTCAGAAGCATGTTACGGAATTCGGCGTGCATCCGTTTGATCTTCTGAAGAAAAACAAACCTGTACAGCATGGAAGAATGGCTGCACCTTCTGAAGATTTCATGATTTATCATCGGTATCACCGTTCTTCACAAGAGGAGGTTCCGGAGATAAGAATGAAAGATTTGGTGTGTGGAAGCATTAAGAGACATGGAAAATTTGAGGTCCTAGCATGGAGATCTCAGATACCCCCCTACTACAGCTATATCAATACTTGTGAGATTCTAGAGCAAAAAACTACTGGTTCCAAGAGGAAGCGTTCTATAAAAGATGTATTCTCGTGTTGCTAATTTAGTTATTATTATCTGGCTTATTTTGGGATATTTTTGTATTCACCTTTTTTTTTCGTTTGGATGTCTCAAGTTACTGCATAGTGAAAATGCAGAGCATGTAAGGTGTGATAGGTTCCAACATTGCAAAATTGTACTGCTATATTTTAATATGCGATGTATAAGTGCTTATGTACATAATAATGCATGAACCAGTGGCATAGATTTCATGAAATATGGTGAATTCCTTGGCTTGGTCATGCTTGCAGCTTGCGTTTTGGTCATTATTGTTTCAAGTTCACCCCTGCAGGCAATTGTGTACAGATTGGTTGCCTCAGCGAGATGGAACAACTTGTGAACTCAATGTAGCAAGTGAAGAGTTTGAAATAGATTGGAGTCAGTTGTACTGTCTACTGAATTGTTTCACATTATCAGCTCCATATGTACACAATTCTTTGAAGTGCATGTACTCTATGAAGCATAAGCCTGGTGCTCTTTGTACCGAAAACTCATCGGCGCAACCCCTTGCGTCCGCAACCCATATCTTCACCGCACGGCCCACGCAGTGATTCGTGCTCCATTTAAGTCCCGTGTCCCATTCCCACAGCATCTGGCCCGCGTCTACAGATTCCTATTGCTCTCCTGTAGTACACCTGTACACCTTTATCGACCCCGTTTCCCATTCCCACCAATTTATTTTGTTCTCTCTCTGCGCACCTTTTGGCCTGATTCGGACATAGTTTTTTTCCCTGCTTCTCTCAATTTTTGCCCCACTGCACAGAGCATTTCTTTTGGGAATCTCTCTCTCCTTTCTTCTACTGTATTTAACTACATTCATGGTCCTCCTGTACTAGTTTTTGCCTCACTTTCATTCTTTTTTTACGCGCAACAACTATTCTGTGTAATAGATATTTTCTACTTTACAATGGAATTAGATAGCACGCAGTCTTTCTCTTTCATTATTTGACTCCGATCCCTATTATTCTTTCATTTTTTTTCCTTCTCTGTTGTTTTCTCATTCGCACTAGATAAAGCATGGCTCTCTTTCATTTTTTTTTCCTTCTCTCTTGTTTTCTCTCACTAGTAGTACTACTGTAGTACCTCAGTAGAATGCAATTTTGGGTCGAATGATTAACTAAATTTGTATAAAAACTAAGTTTATAATACAAAATAAGCATAATTAGTACTAGAAAAATATATTTATAATAATTTTGGTTGAAGACATAATGCTAATACTATTTGCTATAAATAAAATTTAGTTACACATGAGCTAGTTTAACTGATATGGTTTTCATAGTTACATTCTTTAGTAACATAGAGAGTACCTATAAAAGAGTAATTTGGATGAGGCTTGAGTCAATCATTAGTATATAAATCATACACAACTTTCAAATTGCTGAGTTTGAGAATATGAGAACCGCATAAATAGATTCTTTTGAAAAATACCTTTATAAAAGTATACATATACCACTATATTCAATACTTTGTTATTTTCTACATTCATTCTTCATCTAGTATTTTGCCATTTAATTGCATTATTTATTTGATTTGCTAAGAAATATTTTTACTACTATTTTTATATACCAAGCAACTCCAGTTTTCTGCACGGTTCCACTTCTAAAACAGCACTAACAATTCTGCTTCTTCATTGCTCTGTTTTTTGTAGTTAAAATCTGATTTAAATCCCTCTCACACGCTCAATATGGCTTTGGTTTTCAGCACCATGCTCTCAGCTCTCAAATGTTCAAAAGAAAGATGCTCCTTGGACCACCCTACCCTACAGCACGTAGACCAACCTACCCTACAGCACACTGTACAGACTAGTGCACACTACTATCCCACATGCCTGGCTCTGCCACCGCCGAAGAGTGCATGCATAGCTCTGCCATGCATTTCGTAGCCAAAGCGTTTTTAATGCATCCAGAATACTTAAGGCCTTGTTTAGATCACCTCAAACTCCCAACTTTGGCACTATGCAAAAAGGAGATTCTCCGTCACATCAAACTTTGGTACATGCATGGAGTACTAAATATAGATGAAATTAAAAACTAATTGCACAATTTTATTGTACTTTGTGAGACGAATCTTTTGAGTCTAATTTATCAATATTTGGACAATATTTCACAAATACAAACGAAATTCGCTACAACATGTCTACGGTGTGTGAACGCCGAATTTGGCATGCCAAATTGGCGATCTAAACAAGACCTTATAGAATCCTGGGTCGCACTCTACAACCTCTTTTGTCCAATTTGATGGTTTTTAGAGGATAATTAGATCACGTTTCTTACTACCTCTTTTATATCATTTTATGATATATTTTAATGTGTACTATAATTATTATTTTAAATATAATATTTTCACCATCCATTTTGCCACATTTTCTATTGTGTACATAATTATTTTATAACGCAAATATTTCACATTTATTTATGAGTTTTCTAATAACATATTTCACCCCGAATTACTCTTCTAATCTTGCCACATCACTTTCATCTTACCTAATTACTCATTTCTTTTTCTATGAAGTCGCTTTTGTGCCTAATAACCTATGTAATTTTGTTTTTTCATGACATAAACATTATGGGTTGATAAGCTAAAGCGAGCATAACCATGACCATTTTTAGTCACGCACTATCCGTATGGTTCATTTAAATATGTTTGTCTTGCAGTTATAAATAGTTTAAAAAATAGATTTTGGCCATTATCTAAAAATTTTAGATATGTGAAATAATAAAGTATATCAACAAAAATACAATGGGACACATTTTGAAGAATAGTGGCTTTTCTGACAACTTAGGGCATTCAAGTCCAAAACTATTTATTACCCTTCTGTTTATTGTGTTTTGCTGATGTGGCGGTATATTTATTGAAGAGAGAGATTTAAAAACCAAGACTCCAAGTCTTATTTAGACTCCATGTCCACAATCTTCGAGGTAAATATCCGCCACATTAAGAAAATACAACAAATATAAGAGTAATAAATAGTAACTCGTGATGGAGTCTGCAGACGGACTGCCCTTAGAAGCCAAAGACTAATGAGAGATTTCTTAAGAAAATAGGTACAGCATGCCAACGAAATCATTCATATCACCAATGTGTACTAATTGAGGACGAGACAGAGTGGAGCGCCGCCGCCCAACTCCGCCGCCTAACTCCGCAACGCCGCCGCCGCTCAACTCTGCCGCCCACGCCAGTACGCCACCCAACACCGCCGCCCAACTCCGCCGCCCAAGTCGGCAACGCCGCCGCCGCCGCCCATGCCAGTACGGCACGCCCACCCGCCACACGCTGCCAGAGACCCCGCGGCTGCCAGCCCCACTCCCGATCTGCCTCCGTTTTGACGCCGGTAAAGGCTATCACCGCCCCCGACACTACTTCCCGGAGTTGCTGAGAGTCGGCTCCTTCCTCCTCGCCGTTCAGTCGAGACTGAAGAAACTGCACGTGAGCTGTTCGAATTTTTGCCACAACCATGGAGTCTCCAAGACTCTGAGATCGATGGATGCCGCTGTTCGCTAGTGATCTTACCGACTCGTGGGCGGCCATGGGGTCCTCCTCGGACATGGCCAAACGGATGGACTTCAACGTGGGATTGAAATTCCAAGATGAAGTACGCCGCCTCTACAAGTCTCCAGTTCATCACCCCCATCCCAACCCCAACGGCTCTTTCTTTCTTCTGGTCACCTTCAGGCGTCACCTCTTTCGTTTAACAGAGGATTCAGTCTCCCAAGCCCTTCAGTCCTGCTTGGGAGGACGTGCTTTGGATTTTCATGTCAAATTCTTGAGCAACAATCATTTTCATTTCTCTGTATTCTCCAAAGAAGTTGGTTTTCATGTTTATCGTCTCCGCAGAGTCATTGGTTCCTCCTTCGATTGCTATTTTCACCTTTGGAACAATGGCACTCCCCATTGGGAGAAAGAGAAATGTGCTTGGGAATTGGAACAAGCAAAGGAATGGACTGAAGTTCTCTACAAAAGCTCTAAGAAAGCTGCTGTCAAAGCTAAATCTCAAAAACGAGTTAGTTTTGCAAAGAACTTGGTTCATCACTCTTCACCAGCAAAATCACACCCTGAACAATCCCCTGTTCCACAGATGATCTTCTTTGGTTCTTTTCCATGCCCGATTGAGCTTTCCCGGAATCCCCCTCAGTTTGGTAATCTGAAGATTTCAAAAGAAGAAGATGCCGATCAGGATCGGGTCCATTGTTCATCTGATACTCATGTGCATGCTGCTAGCATGCAACAGCAGGGAGTTCTTCCCGCTTCTGATGGCTGTGATCTAAGGACTTCTCAAAATCAGTCTATTCCAAACACCTCTGTTCCTGTGCCTTGCTCCCGTTGCTGTGGTTTGGGCCATTATACTCGTAGATGTCCTGGGCGTATTCGTTGTTGGAGATGTGGTAATTTTGGCCATACTCGTGCCTCATGCCAATCACGTAGACAAGTCAGTTTTCAATGGGTTCCAAAACTTGACAAGCATGTTACGTGTTCTGAGCCCAAGCTTGTATGGAGACCAAAAATCTCGTTGCAGCTGGATGATGAGAAGGGCAAGCGATCCCTTGCTTCCTGTGCAGATTTATTGGCTGAATCTACCTCCCCTAATTCAGAACAGGAACAATTCACTGATCGTTCACATCTGCAGCTACAATATGATAGTTCTTCGTTGAGTGATGCTACCTCAGCCTCAGTGGAGGACCGTGCACGCTATGCGGTTGCACAGAGCTGCTGTGCTGATTATCTGACCTTTGGCAGGAAAGGTTTGCCAGCTGATGTTTTCACTAGAGCTTCCTCCTCAGCTACTCCATTTGAGCTGATTGTCATTGACACTGAAAGGATTCAGTTAGCTCTCCCTACTGCTCCAGGGCATGCTCCTCCGTGTTTGGACATCGTTCCATGGAAGCCAGTACCACATGTTGTGGCCATCCAGTTTCTGCCAGCCTTTATTGAAAGCCATCGTGCAGCAGAAGCTACAGCCGCAGCTGCTCCTGTCATTCTCCTTGGAGATGTGCCACGGGCACAGCAACACAGCCTCGAAGATTCAAGCCCATCAGTTATTCAACTTCAAGCAGCACAGTCTCAGACCAACCCAACTCAGAGAATGCATGGTGATAGCATGGCTCTCCCTGAAGAAATTAGAAATATGTCGACTCCTCTAGTTGAAAGTGCAGTTAGGCTCTCCCTGAAGAAATTAGAAATATGGTTTTCATGAAGTTTGTATTGACAAAGAGCCATCAAAAAAGAGGAAAGGCAATATCATCATGATAAACCAGGATACTGGAAAATCTGGACCCATTCCAATTGACATCATCCAAGGTTGGGGCATTGATTGTGGGATACCTCCTACGGAGCTATCTCTGGACGCGCTGATGCAGGCGCCTTCCTCCAATCCTTCTGCCAATGAAGATGCAGATGCATCCATCTAAGAGCAAAGCCATTGGGATTGAGCCTTTTGACCCCAGTATTGTTTTCGGAAGTCATCCCAGCTATCTAAGTTTTCCTCGTTACTGTGATCATGTGTTGATGTCCACCTTAATCCCACCTGTCAGTGCTAGTCTTGGCAGTCAGCTATCTCTTTTTCATTTGTTTCCCAATGAATACACGTGATTGGAACATTCTGTGTTGGAATATTCGTGGGATAAACGGTACAGAGAAGTGGGATGCAGTACGGGATAAAATTGAGGAAAGTGCAAGCTCAGTCATTTGTCTGCAGGAGACAAAAAGAGAGTGCTTTGATATCGCTTTCATCCGAAAATTTGCTCCACGACGTTTTGATCGGATTGATTTCATCCCATCGATTGGGGCTTCTGGTGGCATACTTGTATTATGGAATAATGCGGTGTTTTCTGGTATAGTGCTTGACAAGCAAACTTATGGCATAACTTTGCAATTCACCTCTGTTCATAATGCTGATATTTGGAAGCTTACTGGGCCTTGTGATGACCCGGATAGAACTGAATTCATTCACTGGTTCCGTGGCCATGATATCTCTGATTATGATAGTTGGATTTTTCTTGGTGATTTCAACTTTTACCGTTCACTCAGCAATCGTAATAGACCTGGGGGCAACATTGCTGATACATTCACTTTTAATGATGCCATTGGTCACCTTGGACTAATTGAATTGCCTTTGAAGGGTCGTTCCTTCACATGGAGCAATATGCAAGCCAATCCTTTACTAGAGCAATTAGACTGGTTCTTTACTTCCACCAATTGGACTACCGAGTTCCCAATGACCGAAGTGCTGCCTCTAGCAAAAATTACCTCAGATCATATACCCTGTAAAGTGGTGATTAGTACAAGGATTCCAAAAGCTTCACTGTTTCGGTTTGAAAATTTTTGGGCAGAGCAGGAGGATTTTTTAAATGTTGTCAGTGACTGCTTGGTTACTGCTCCAGTGATGGCAGATTCAGCCAGGAACATCTCAGCTAGGTTTAAAGCCCTCAGAGCTAAACTGAAAAATTGGAGTAAACAACTATCTAATCTGAAGCTGCTCATTAGTAACTGCAACTCGGTTATTTGCTTTCTTGATGGCCTGGAAGACAGAAGAGGGTTGTTCAATCCTGAAGCTAACCTGAGAGTTTTGGTGAAGAGGCAATTACAGAGATGGCTGCACTACAAAAACATGTACTGGAGGAACAGGTATACTGTCAATAGGATTAAATTTGGAGATGAATGTACCAAATTTTTTCATGGCATGGCAACCATCGCTTATAGGAGAAACTCTATCTCCCAAATAATGAATGACCAGGGTATCATGATTCATGATCATGAAGGGAAGGCAGGCCTCTTGTGGAATTCCTTTAGAAACAGAATGGGGACTACTTCATCGCCCACCATGCTATTTGACCTTCCTGTTATGATCCCACATGTTCAAGGCCTTGATCTGCTTGCAGCCCCAATTATGCATGAAGAAATTGATAGGGTCATAAAGCACATGCCAAATGACAAGGCGCCGGGCCCTGATGGTTTCAATGGATTGTTTCTAAAGAAATGTTGGCAGCTTATTAGGGGAGATTTCTACAGACTTTGTGATGACCTATCTTTAGGAAGGCTAAACTTAGAGTGTATTAACACCTCGTTCATCACACTTGTCAAGAAAGATAGCCCAGAAACGGTCAGTGATTACCGCCCTATATCCCTAATGAATATCTCACTCAAGGTCATCACTAAGGTTCTAGCTGACAGGCTTCAGACAGTCATTCTTCAAGTTGTTCATCGAACCAATATGGTTTCATTCGTTCGCGCACAATACAAGATTGTCTCGGCTTGGAGCTATGAGTACATACATCGGTGCCACCAATCAAAGAGGGAAATAATCATTTTGAAGTTAGACTTCGAAAAAGCATTTGACACTGTTGAGCATTCAGTTATTTTGCAAGTTATGTCTCACATGGGCTTCCCGAGAGATGGATGATGTGGATAAAATCCATCCTCTCCTCAGATCTTCTGCTATTCTATTAAATGGCATTCGGGGGAAATTCTTTAAATGCAAAAGAGGAGTACGCCAAGGTGATCCCCTATCACCTCTATTGTTTGTCCTGGCGGCTGAATTATTACAGATTCTAGTCAATCAAGCTGCATCAATGAACCTGCTCAAAATCCCAATACCACAACCCTCGGTGATTTTCCCATAGTGCGGTATGCGAGATGACACTCTTTTACGATGCAAGTTGATGCTCGGCGTTGTTCTTTCTAAAGAGTTTGCTGCATAGTTTCTCGAATCCACGAGGTCTTAAGGTGAATTATCATAAGTCACAAATATATCCAATTAATGTCACCAATGAGAAAATGATTCATCTAGCTCGCACTCTGGGATGTGACACTGGCATGATGCCCTTCACTTATCTTGGTCTACCCATGGGGACGACCAAGCCAAGGGTTGAGGATTTCACCCCGATGATGGATCATATAGAGCGTCGACTTTCAGCATGTTCAACTTGGCTGTCCTATTCAAGTCGGTTAGAGATGGTCAATTCTGCTATAACCCCGATCACAACCTACGCCATGTGCACCATCAAGCTACCGATAGGGGTGATTGATAATATCGACAGAGCCAGAAAGCAGTGTCTTTGGAGAGGCAATGATTCACAAGAAAAGGGAGGAAATTTGGTGGCTTGGGAGGTTGTGATGAAACCTAAAGAGAAAGGAGGACTAGGTGTCATTAATCTACGCCTCCAAAACGATGCTCTTCTCCTAAAACATCTAGTTAAGTTCTACAATAATGTTGATACTCCATGGGTGAAACTTATATGGAACAAGTACTATGTGACTAAGGTGCCACACACAACAAGGGAAGTTGGATCCTTCTGGTGGAAGGATGTCCTCCGTCTTCATGAGATCTTTCGTATAATTGCCAGATGCGAGATTGGTGATGGTGCAACAGTTTCCTTTTGGGATGATCTGTGGGATGCGTCCAATCTTTCCCAATATTACCCAAGGTTGCTTTCTTTTGCTTTGAATGCCGATGCTTCGGTAAAAGAGATCATGCAGGCCGAGAATCTTGATGATATTTTCTTTCTACCACTATCACAACAGGCATTTGAGGAATTCCAGCAACTCCAAACTCGGTTACAGAATCTGCCGTATGATGACGGTATCACTGACTGCTTGGGCACCAATGCTGGGAAATAGCTATACCTCGCGTCGCTTCTACCAATATGTTTTTAAAGACGTTGAGGCACACATCATCTTCAAGAAGGTCTGAAGTCCAGATGCACCCCAAGAATTACTTGTATTGGTTGACCGTCTGAACACTAAATCAATGCTTCGACGACGTCACCTGAATATCCAAGACAATGACATATGTGTTATGTGCACTGATGGTGAAGAAGAGACCATAGAACATCTTTTCTTTGACTGCTCCTTCGCAAAGGAATGTTGGGCCACCCTAAATTTTCAGTGGGACACCTCGCTGCAACTCGGGATCGGCTAGTACATGCGGTACAAATAGTAATCTTCCTTTCTTCACGGAGGCGGCCTGATTGCAGCTTGGGAATTATGGAAGATGCGCAACGATAAGGTGTTCCAAAGGCGTGATCCAACCCCAGCGATCTGGCTAGGAAATTTTAAAAACCAATGTAATCTCCAGTCTTTGCGTTTCAAAGATGACTTTAGGTCATCCTTTTGTGTTTGGCTTGATGCGTTTAGTTAAGTTTGGATGTAAGAACCCTCTTTTTCTTTCATTAATATTTAAATCTCTCACTGTGGGATCTCCTCCACAGTTTTTACGGTCAAAAAACGAAATTGTCAAGCACAAACTGCAAGGAACTGATGTTCGTCTTTCTTATCAGTCTATTACAGGTCCCAAACGAAAGAAGTAGTTCAAAATCAGCATAAAGATTAAAAGTAGATACAAATTAAGTAGCAGAAGAGGGAAGATAGAATCCATTAGATGTTGTTCAGGTAATACTTAACTACGTATCATCACTGTAGCAGCAAACAAACCAACCGGTATGGGTTAAGTTATTCAGAAGGGATATTGTGAAGATGGATTACATGGTACAGTCTCCGAGAGAGAGAGAGAGAGAGGGAGGAGAACCGGATCTTGAGCGAGAGCGATTCTGAGTGTGACAGCACATGGAGAAATGGAGAGCAGC
The DNA here is from genome assembly GCA_018135685.1 of Themeda triandra. Lineage (NCBI taxonomy): Eukaryota > Viridiplantae > Streptophyta > Magnoliopsida > Poales > Poaceae > Themeda > Themeda triandra. The sequence goes on along the minus strand of JAENPR010000926.1, from coordinate 63,959 downwards.
AGAGGCAGGGAGAATAAGGATGTAGAGAGAGGAGGGGAGATGGATAGCATGGAGAAATGAAAGAGAAACTGGGCGAAGGAGAGCAGCTGCAGCGGCGGCGGGTGAGAAAGAGAGAGAATGGCCGGCGCAGAGATGGAGAGATGGAAGATGGAGAGAGAGATTAGAGCGAGAAGGGGAAAGGGAGGGAGATAGGTGCGGCGATGGAGAGCAGCTACAGGCAGCCGCCTAGTGGAGAGTATAGAGTGGAGCGGCGGCGGCGGCCGCCGCCGCAGAATGGCCGGCGGAGAGAGATGGAAAGAGAAGAAGGTGCCAAGAATAGAAGGCTAAATTGGGATCAGGAGCATGCGGGCGCGTGTAGGAGGAGATAGAGAGTAAGGGAGGGGGAGAGGGAGAAGAAGAGGGAGAGGAGAGAGAGACGGAGAGATGTTAGAGAGAGAAGATGAAGAGAGGAAAAGACAGAGAGATGAGGTAGAAGACGACTGGAGCTTTTGTTTTTTTGGGTTGAGTCAGCGGATAGACAAGAGGAAACGGAATGGGAATAGATGGAAATCGAACGAGTAAGAAGAGGAGGACGGGAATGCTGGAGCCAGTGTAGGAAATAAGGTTGGGAGAAGCGCAGTGCGAATCACGAAGTAGGTGGACGGTGCAGATATTGGCTGCGGCCGCAAGGGGTTGTGCAAAAACCGGGTTAGTTACTGTTTCCCATAGATTGATCGGCTGATTTCACCGGCGCAGAGTGCTTTTATAAAACGACGCTGCAAGCAGGATGTATATATGTCAGGAACTTGACAAGGGCATACCACCCAAGGAAAATTCCAGCTCTACTTGTCAAGCTCGACATATCAAAGTTTTTGACAGATATCCTGGGAGAACAGAGGGTTAAGGTGGCTGCCAACCATGTTCAAAACATCAAACTCAACGGTACGATTGAATAGCGATTGACATTGGGAAGACTTAAGGTGGCATATGTGCAATGTATTTTTAATAAATCGAGATGCCGACTGGCTAGCTGGCAGGGACGACTACTAAATCCAGCAAGGAGAATAGAGTTGGTCAGATCGGTTCTCAGTGCAATTCCAGTGCACCTGCTAACTTCACTAAGAGAGCGCAAACAACTATATTCGATGATATAGACAATCTGAAGTGCCGCTTCCTCTCACTATAGAAATCTGGAAAATACCTTGAGTGCTAGGAATTTCCTTGAGGGCTGCAAGACATCATTTTGGCGCAGCATTTGGTTCACTGGACAGACACCGTCCATAGCGAGTAATTAGCATTATAACTCAACCCTAAATAGCCATGGCTGCTGTAGGGAGCGCTCCTCACACATGTAACTCTTTGTTTACCACCATCTTACTAATCAAAGCCGACTAAACCGGATCTTTAAAAAGAAACATAATAACTGATGACACCGAGGCATATAGTTCACGGGATATGGTTGAGCCCTTGCATTGGTTTTACTCCAGATGGATCATGAACCCGATACTGACATACCATGTATAACGCTATAGGCATCATTGAATTTGTTGTCAATTTTCTCCCAACCTCTTGGTTCACAAGGCGTCTACCTGAGCAAGTTAAGGCCAATTTAGAAATTTGTAATTTGCAGCATGTGACGTGTAAAATGTGAAGTCACCACATAAGTCAATTCAGAAATTTTTAACTTGCAGCCTACAACGTGTGAAATGTGAAGCTGACAATGCTGAGCTGAGCACTAAGCTTATTTCCTGCATGCCTTTGGTTTCCACAATAATAATAATGTGGAATTTTCTTATTTTGATTTGGACATTTCGTTTTTTTATAAAAAGAATTGGAAATTTGGTCATTGCACCTAGAAGTAGAGGAAAGTGATGTTTTCATTTGATGACTAAAGTCTCTCTCTGCTCCCTGGCCCCACCTGGACCCCACAGGTCAGGTAGCAAGGCAAAACAGAGCACGAAGCAGGGGAGCAAAACAGAGCAGCAGATTTTCCCAGTCCTCATCGTGGTGGTGGGCACCAACCACGCGGAGATGTTCGCCCACGTGTACTCGTCGGAGCCGGACGGCTGGAGCGCGCCGGCGTCCGCTCGGCACCTCGACGACAACGTCCACTTCGCGCCGACCACGCTCGCCGGGAACGGACTCTACTTCACGTTCGAGACGGACACGTTGGCACTGGAGTTCGATTTGCGGGAGATGGCGGTGGTGCGCCTGCCGCCGCCACGCTTCCATTGGCAGCACGTCATGCTCGCTGCTATGGAAGAAAGATGATAAGTCCTGACGTACATTTTGTTCCATGTTCAATAATTAGATGGTTTCAAAGCTCTGAAGCATTCATTTTTGGTGAGCACAGGCCATCAAAACATCCAGGCCCTATCTGAAGCGTATGAATTGTGCATGGATGAGTTCAGTACTTCAGCTCATACATCAATCCTTAGAAGTTCCTATTTAGGAATGGGGGTCTGAATTGTGTATATTGAGTCCTGATATTTTTAGTTCACTTACAAAAGAAAACACATGTAATCATTGAAGGGTAACTGGATGTGGTCAATGATCAGACATTAACATTGCCCATTCTGAACACTTAAAAAATTCCATAGGACATGCATGAGTATAGGTTGATTTTCGGTCAGTCATATTCTGTAATCTGTATGTACACTTCAGCAGCAGTTTTATGATTGCATAGGATTCAAGGTACATTTTTTCAGACTTGATTAAGATACTATTGGAGTATGTGCTATTCTAATGCTCAGGTAATATTTGCAATTTTGGAGGGATTCATCTGGGTAGAAGTAAATGATGATATGCTAATTAAGAGTTTAAGACTATGGCTTAGAAGTTTGAATTTAGCCGTTAGTGATGGAAAAGTACCCAGGAATTCAACAGTCAACAGTCAAGGGCTGTACGTATTCTCTGGAAGCATCCAACCTGTAGCAAGTTCAGACAAAAATAAAAAGTCAGAATAACAAAATGTCAAGGCAAGTGCAGCCCCAAAGGTCCCAAAAGTCATACATGCCGAGGGACTATTGACTCTTTGTATGTTTTTGCTTCTTAAGCCAACCCCCTTTCTCTCCTTGGAGCTTCTATGCGAAGCATATAGCTTAACATAGTTTCAGGAACATCAAAACTCACCTTGTGTTTTCTTACCCATCGTGCTGCATTTTCTTCCTGAGAAGACAGAGAGGACTCACATGGAAAGTTTCCTTTCTGCAGCCTTGGGTGAACTGATGACTAGATCCATAAATTTCATCATCAACAAGTTCTCAAAGCCGCCAGAACCGGCCATGGAGGAAAGCCTACAAAGGATTCTTCTCCGAGCACAGGCCATCGATGAGGAGGCCATGGGGAGGCACATCACAAATCAATCCATAATAAGGCAGCTGGGCATGCTGAGAGATGCCATGCACCGAGCCTATTACGCACTCGATGCCTTCAAGTACCAACCTCACTATGGAGAGGATGGCAGTGATCAAGTTGTAAGTCGATTTATGTCCCTATCCATGATACCCTCTGCAAAGCATCCGTATTTCTTTCAGGAACAGCTACAAGAGGCACTAGAGAGATTGAGCTCCATGATTGTTGATCTGAATGAGTTGGTCATGTTCTTGGCGAGCTACCCTCGTCTGTGTCGCCAACCTTACAGTATGCATATCCTACTCGGTAACTGCATGTTTGGTCGCCAAGTGGAAGCAGAATTTGTCATTAAATTTCTGCTGCACGCACAACCTCATAGTTCTCAAGAATTGGAGGTCCTCCCAATTGTCGGTCCAAGCAGAGTTGGCAAGAGTACCCTAGTCGCTCATGTTTGCAGGGACGAAAGAGTTTGTGATTATTTCTCAGAAATTTTGTGGTTCTGTGACTCCAATTTTACAATTGATGAGCTAGCTTGTAGGCAAGGATGTATAATGAAACATCAAAATTGTACGCCAAACTCGAAAAGAAGCAACAGATCGCTTGTTGTTATTGAAGTATCTGAAGATATCTACGAAGATGCGTGGAATAGGTTGTATCTTGCTTCCAAACAGAGCTTTCCTAGTGGTAGTAAAATCATAGTCACAAGCCGTTCAGACAAGATTGCAAAGTTTGGAACAACACGGGCTCTAACTCTGAAGTTTCTTTCCAAGGAGGAATATTGGTATTTCTTCAAGACACTTGCATTTGGAAGCATCGACCCTGAGAAGCATCCAAGGCTTGCACAGATTGCCATGGAGATAGCTAGAATAATGCAGAATGGTACGTTCTATGGTGCATACATCACTGCTTATTTGTTAAGGGACAATTTTAACACAAAGTTTTGGTGTAAAGTTCTAAGCTTCCTGAGAGGGTTCTTCCAGAAGCATGTCTCCAAATTCGGCGTGCATCCATTTGACCTTATGAAGCAAAATAAACCTGTACAGCATGGAATAATGGCTACGCCTTCCAAAGATTTCATGATTTGTCATCGGTATCACCGTTCTTCACAAGAGGAGGTTCCAGAGATTAGAATCCAAGATTTGATATACGGAAGCGTTAAGAAACATGGAATATTTGAGGTCCTAGCATGGAGATCACTGATACCTCCCTACTACAGCTATATCAATACTTGCGAGATTCGAGAGCAAAAAACTACAGGTTCCAAGAGGAAGCGTTCTATTAAAGATGGATTCACATATTGTTAATTTTGTTATTATAGACACGTTTGTATTCACTTTTTTGATTTTTCGTTTGGATGTCTCAAGTTACAACATTGCGAAACTGTACTGCTAGTCTGCTACATTTTCAATTGTGAAGTGCTTATGTACATAATAATGCATGAACCAGAGACATATATTTTCATGAAATACAGTGAATTCCTTGGCTTGGTCATGCTTGCGTTTTGGTGATATTTGTTTCAGTTCACCCCAGCAGGCCATTGTCAACAGATTGGTTGCCTCAGCGAGATGGAACAACTTGTGAACTCTATGTAGCAAGTCAAGAGTTTGAAATAGATTGGAGTCAATTGTAATGTCTACTGTTTTGTTTCACATTATCAGCTCCATATGTACACAAATCTTTGCAGTGCATGTACTCTAAAAGTGCAGCAGTTTGGCCAAGTATAATGCTTGCTCTGTTTTCCTTTGTACAGTGTACACAGTGTTCAAAATTTGTGTTTTGCGTTGATCTGATATTCTTATTTTCTTGTCTTTTGCTTTGATATTCAGGTGGTGCTCCAAACCTCTCAAAAAAAAAAGAAGGTGCTCCAATCACTTGAATTTCACCAACACTTCCGGAGGGTACTGGGAGACAATCTCATTAGACGACGTACACTGGATTGGTAGATCCTCGTGCTGAGCAAGATAGACGAACCGCCCCTGGACCAGCCTTTCACTCTGGACGAACCAGTGTGTAAGATATGTTGGATTCAAAGAGTTACTGGCATTACAACCGATGCAGGTGGCAAGTCTGTGCAGCGATGACATCAAGCTATTCCAGATGTCCAGAAGATCAAGAAACCAAAATACGCAACAAGTTTAGTAGTCAAGGGAGTCATAGGCAGAGTTTTTCCTCTTTTTTCAATAGCGGTTTTGTAAATACTTTTACAGTCTTTTTGCTTTCTTCGTCTAATAAAAAACAGCGGCAAAGCTTTTGTTGCTCCTTTTGAAAAAAAAAAGAGTTACCGGCAGCTGATATGGATTCACCGGATCATTGTCTAAAAAATGTTGGGAGGTCATCAAGTTGGATATGCTTGCACGACCTTACGTGCTAGACCAATGGGTTGTTTGAATGGATCCAAAATGATTCTAGTTCCCAAAAAGACGCTGCTGAGTTCCCAAATGACTTAAGCTCGATTAGCCTGATTCACGCGTTTGCAAAGTTTCTGCCCAAGACAATTGCCATCCGACTCTACCCACACATTGATTGGCTGATTTCACCGTGAAGGACCGAAAACGGCGACCAGAGGGGGGGTGAATGGGAGCCGTAAATTTTCTTTCGAAAGATTTAGGCTATTGTCCCAAGTTCACCGCCAAACGCGCAATCAAAACACCGTGATGTCCACGACCCAACTATTGGGTGGATGTTCCTAATGAACACAGCGGGACACCACAAACGAGCACCGGAAGCCAACGCAAAAAGCAGAATAAGAATCGGAGCTCAAACGAATAAACCGCGTGCAAGAAGGCGAGCTGAAAACTCAGAAAGAGAGATTGCCACCGCTGCAATTTGCAATTGCTAACCGTGAGTAGTAGATCAAACAATAAGTGAAATTAATACTCTAATGATGAGCTTATGATTGCTTGGATCAACAACTCACGTGTACAACAAAAGCAAATTATCACTGAACCTTCCTGCAAGCTGCTAGAGAACAGAATCGAACCAAACAGCAGAGAGCCGGACTGCTGCCCCTGGAGTTCGATCTGCTTTTACTCAGAAACGCAAAAGGCAGCTAGCAACTTGTGCTCACGAACAAGTGAATGGACAGTCAATTTTCAACCAGGCAAAGCATGCACATGCTGCTGCACAAGATGAAATTGCTTGCTAGCACTCCATCAGCAACCAAAGGATAGAATAGTATATAATTCAATGAATTGCCTGTAGATTTTCACGGAAGCAAAAACAAGCTAACGGCAAGCACCAATTCAACTTGAATTAACTACTCCATTTAAAACTAGCTGAATAAATTTGGAAGAATTGATTCACTGTTGCTTGATAGAAACAATTCACAGAAGAAATGGCGTGCTGCCCAAAAGCTAAATCGAGCACACCAACTGAGCTGCTGAAAGATCACTGCTGGAATCGGACAGGGTGTAGCAAAGGAATTAATACACTTCTTACCTTCTTACCTCATTGTCGAAGTGCAGCTGCTCTCTGTACTGCTGCTTGCAAGCTCCTGCAAACTGAAGTCAATATGCAAATAAGAAATGCACGCACTGCAGCTGCTCTGCTGATCGGTTTGCTCCTGTCGCCAACAATTGCTCTGGTAATTCACAGGATGCAAGAAGCAAGCTTGACTGAAAAAATCATGCACGAATTGCTGCACTCATCAACACAGCTCCCTGCACTAATTGGAACAACATGAAGCCACCTTGGCTAACGATGAGCACTGCCGTGCTAGTTCCTGGAAGAGCACCGATTGGTGTTTGGATTCTTGGAAAGCAAAGTGCTGAGCACCGGAAGCAAACGAGCACCAGAAGGATCAGCGTCAGCGTGGGTCTGCTCACGCATGGCACTGATGGCCACCGGTCCAAGCGCCAGTAGAAACCACCGCAACCACAGCTGTGCTCGGCCTGCTGCACCAAGAACGCACGCAAGAGAAGCCGGACCTGTCAGGCAGGAAGGGAGCGAACGGGATTCCAACCCAGGAGCAGCGCCGCTCCTCTGAGCATGCTCGGCGCACGAGCGCACGGCCTGGTAGTGCTACTGCTGGGTCAATCCACCCTGAGAGAGCCGGCCCCCGACCAGAAGACCGACGACAAGAACACAGAGAAAATGGCGACCCCAAAAATCGAGCGGATCTCGACCAAAGCTCCGAGATAGGCTCCCAAACTTTGCACGGGAGATCACAAGAGAGTTATAGAGTTATCCCTAAAGAATCATCACTCAATTTGAACTCAAACTCCAGGAAATCCCAATCTCGGGCAAGAACACAGTTTTTCTCCCCAAAACAAAATCGGCCAAGAACATGATGCACGAGTGGAATTGATCGAAATCACTTGGTGATCTAGTTCATCACTCAACAAAGCATCAATCGGACCAGAAAGAACAAGCCAAAACGCTCTAAATTCGACGAACGAAAATTCTCCCAAAAATAAATTGAAAATAGGAGAAAAAGAAAAAACTTGATTTGGAGAGGGAAAGCAAGTGAGACACGAAATTTGATCCTTGGATTCTTCATGATATCCGGTTCAAGCCAATCCTAAGAAATCAAAACTATGGATGGCAAAAAGCTCGAAAACAAGAGCCCTCCTCTCTAAACCCTAGCCTCCTCTCAACACCACACAAGTGAGAGTGACCTCCAGGATGGGCTGCCCAACCATCCCCTTCTCATATATATAGGCACCCGTCAAAAGACCAAAACGCCCTTACATGAAGCACACAACCCAAATACCCTCTAGGGGTATAACCGTCCAGGTTTTTCTTCGTCGATCCGACGGCCACCGCGCCTTCTCACCGGTAGCCTCGCTCCACGCGATCTCCCGATGCCGCCACGTGCCGTCCGTCCGCATCGGGACCTCCGCCCGAGTTTTGAGGCACAAACCCGGGAAACCCGCCACCAATGGTTTTGAGGCGAAACCACCAAACCGTCCGCGAGTAGCGTAGCCTGTACGCATCCCCCGCCGTGTACACTTGCGCTCGTCGATGTCCCAGCTGTCAGCCACCACGGCTAGCCGCCCGGCTTCAAGGTCCCTCGGTCCAAGCCTCACGTCCGCCCTTCACCGCACCCGGTCCGTCAGCACGGCACGCCCTACTTGTCCTTCACCGCACCGTCGACCACCGCCTCCGAGCTCGACATCTGTACAACACAAACCAAGAGACACCGTTGTTTGACACGAAGCCGCGTGACACGGTTAGTAAGACTCACACACACACGCCAACGTGTTGGTATGTTGACAATCGCTCATCACAAAAGCGCTACACAATGGCTATAGAAAAGCCATGTGTTCGCAATCTCCCCCTTGATGAGTGCATTGTCAACACCAACACAAAACCGAGACAACTCATCCAAATGACCAAAAGCCAAAGAAAAGGCGACAATGAGTCATTTGCAATGAGCAAAGCAAGAGCAAAACTTGGTCCCCAAAGACATGGGCAACGACTCGACGCAACCAAGCAAAACGAAAGCTAGTACTCAAGAAGAGGCAGAAAAAGGGCTCAACACCACTAGCAAAGCACAATGCACAAAGCACAAAGCTCGGAGTGCAACTCCCCCTTGACAAATGCATACTCACCAATGAACTCTCTGGATTTGTGGATGTTTCTCCCCTTGTTGGCACATGCACTTATCAAGATTAAAACACAAGAGACTGCAACTCCCCCTCAAATCATGCCATGATAAAAGTGCAAAATGTAGAGCTTCAAGCGTATAGCAATTCGGAGTACATAGATGCTCTAGCAAGTATGGCAAGTGTATAGCAGCAAGTATGGCAAGTGCACAAGTCGAAGCCAGTGCTCAAACTGATCAAATGATACGGAATATGAAACATAAGCATTTTGATCAGGTATTGAGCATTTTATAAAAGGTGTTCACCAAAAAGAATAGTACCTAGCACATATAAGCAGGAGATCAAACGAGTGCTAACACATGTATACAAAAGTGAACTACCCCATATAACAGTCACACATCATGTCTCAAGGAAGCACTTAACAACACTTGTAACTTCAACATTGATCAGAGTTAAAACAGCAGTTAACAAGGTTTCATTTAGACATGTGTATGCGAGAGGATCAAATTGTCCGCCAAAAGATTGTTTTTATCATGTTTTTCAACCACGCCGAGTTCATCCCTTAGTGCAAGTGGGAAGCTGTCTCGTCACGAGTGGTTGTGGACTAGCACTACAATGCCCAAGTTCATCTCACTCGAAAGAATGAGAAGCAATCTCGTGACATTGCCGTGGGACGTAAAAGATCCAACTCAAAACTTTTCGTCATTTCTTAGCTTAGACATCAAGTTTAACACAAGATTATACGAGAGATCCGAGCTAAGTGAATGACTCAAGAAACATGAGACATAGCAACTCAAGCATACATATGAAAGCAACAAAGGTTCTCACAAAACCTACACATGCTAGTTGCCATCTCAAAGGTGAACATTTTTCGGGTTGCATCAAGATTTAAGCAAGTTCGTATTCAGAAAAACAGACTTAGCTCATAACATGTAACAAGTGATCAAAAGGAGCCTAAGCTGCAAGCACCATTATGTATAAACAAGGCATACTAACAAGAGCATAGATGTAATCAAAACTGCTATAGTCATGAAGCTCAACAAAGATAGTATATATGATACATGATGAAATGCAATGCAAAAGGAGAAAGAATTCGGCTCAACATCAAGAAGCACTTAGGAGGGTTCAGATAAACATGAAGGCACAAAAGAACCAACTCCCCTCGGAAAAAGCCAAACTCCCCCTCAACCAAAGACACCTAGCAAAAGAAAACTAGAAAACAAAAGGCACAAAACCACAAGAAAAAGCTCCAACTCCAAAAGAAGGAAAACCCAAAGGAGTCAAATACAACCAAAAGACATGACCAACCCAAAAGCAACCAAAATCTCGACACATGGTACAATGCACAATGATGATATCAAATAGGGAATAAAAGCATGTAACATGGTACTAATTAAAATGGCTAAAAGTTTGGGCTAGCAAAACATGTCAATAGAATACATGTAACTATACAAAAGCCAACTAAAAATGATACCTAATGAACACCATACCAACTACACAATTTAAGCACATGGTAAAGCATGGCAAAATGTTCATGAGGAGCACACACTAACATGAAAAGTGGCTAATCCACCAAGATATATACAAGGCTAGCAAGAGATATGATACACAAGACAAAACAAGCTAGACTAGATATAAAAGCATGATACAAGTATAATACATGCAAGATATATACAAGAGAGCAAATGAATAACTATCTCATACCACAAGTAAGAGAACATGAACGTACAAGGTATGAGTGTGTATGATAGCACACAAAGTGTGTGTAGACACCACAATATAGCACATGCCTCTTGGAGACCATCACAATGGGTGTAGAGAACCATGAAGTCTTGATCGCACCATGCAAAGGATCAAGTTCCGCAAAGCACATGTTCTTCAACCCACGTTCTATGCCTACACACAAGTGGACAAAGAAACCCGAGTCTTGGATCCCGAAGGGTTAGCAAGCATATACTTAAGAACCCAAGACTTGGTCACATGTCTAAAAGAAGTACTCAACTTATCATGTGGGTTAGCATGACACAAGTGTTGGTTCTTATGCATTTTTGAAACACCTTTGGAAGCATTCCTCAAAAGGACAACTCGAGAAGAAGAACGAGCGGTACCAAGAGAAAAGAGGCAAACATCTCCCAAAGTCTTATGAGAAGAACTAATAGAAGCATCATGAGAAGCATGTTGTGGACCAACACAAGAAGCGCTAGAAGCATGTCCACAATCATGACTTAACCCACTAGAGAAGGAGTCATCAAATCCATCAACCGAAAGAAGCTTCTTACTAGGAATACAAGTGTTCATGCCATGAGAAAGGCCATGAACAACCAAAGGCCTAGAAGAACGAGCTCGCCGCATGCGTTTGGCACGTCGATAGCAAAAGCTCTCTTGATGCCCATCTTTCCCACAAAAAGAGCAATGGTACAAGGGCCTATCGGAAGGCACACCATTCTCCGTCAAAGTGAGAAGTCCCTTGGGACTTAGAACAAGAAGCATCAACGTTCAACTTGGCACCAACACTAGGAGCACACGTTCCATGAGAAAGGACACGTGGCTTCCTAAAAGCCTTAGCTCGAACACGTCGCTCGTGTTTGACACGGCGAAAGCAGAAATCAAATGAGTGCCCATCCTTCTTGCAAAAGGTGCATTTGAAGATTGGTTTGGGAACATGAGTTCCAAAAATTTGAGAAGCACCATTGCCATTAGAAATCCCATGGACATCACCCGAAGAAGCAACAAGCTTAGGACTAGCTATGGAAGAGCTATCCGAAGCCTTATCACAAGTGCCATCATCGAAAGATTCACGCGCAACAAAAGAATTCAACTCCGGTTGAGAAGAAACAATTTTAGAAGCAACAACATCGAGTTGCAAGAATCGTGCGACTTTGAAGACGTAGCACAAAGACTCTTGCATCTTTTAGCCAAAACCTCATTTTCAAACTTGAGGCGATCACAAGTACCACAAGGAGCACTTTTCAAGTTTTCCATCTCTTTTTCAATGCACACGGCATATGTGGTACGCAAGAGATCAATCTCTTTCTCAAGGTTAGCACTCATCTCATTGTGCTCAACCAACTTGGCGCTCATATCATCGCGCATTTGTTTCAAAGCCGAACTTCATTTTCACATGTGGTGTGAGTCAATTTTAGTTCATTAATTTCAGCAAGCAAAGACTCACAAGAAACACATGGCAAAGAAGCATTTGACTTCAGCAAAGCATTTTCTTCTCTAGCCTTATCAAGATCCTCATACAAGTCAAGACATGAAAGACATGGCATAGAGGCAATGATTTTCAACTTCTTATTTTTAGATTTTAAACATGCAAGAGAAGAGCTCAAATCATCATTCTTTCTAAGCATGTTATCACAAGAAGTGCATGGAATTAAAGCACAAGACTTCCAATGAGAAAGACCACATTTCAACCTAGCAATTGAGAATTTCAACTTCTCATTCTTTCGACGCAAAGTAACACAAAGATCATCATTTTTAGCACAATGCTCAAGACATGTATCAAAACGGTGGGATAAGCACAAAACACTACTGACAAGTGTACCTTTCTTGGCCTTGCCAAGTTCGCGCACAAGATCCTCCACCAAGAGCTCATCATCATCTAGGAGGTCCAACAAAGCATTCACCTCGCGTTCCTTTTCAAGCGCCGCATTGCGCCTTCTCTGCATGATGTCATCCTCCACTGCAAGTCTATCATTCAAACCTGAGGACAAAGACTCACAAGAAGAAGAACTTGGTGCCATCTCTCAAAGCACCGTTAGTGTTAGTAAGAACAGGCCAAAAATCAACAACAAAAGCCGGAAGCAAATTCTCCCTCAAAACAATGTCGCCTCCGTGGATCACGGACCGATTAAGGTGGAGTGATCCTTAACCGGCTCCGATACCAATTGAAGGACCGAAAATGTAACAGAACCGACCAATTAATATAAACATAATGTACTAATGATGTCGCCTAAGCAACTTAATTAGCACATGACGCTTATATCAACCCGATAGTCCGTGAAACCACGAAGGATTTCAAACTTTCCACAATACAGCCCACACCGAATTAAGTTCAACATAAACCGTTCATAGTAATACATAAGATCACAAATAACTAAATCCATCGGAGTTATGAAATAGTTATTACAAAGCCAAGTTGAAAACCAAACTGCGGAAGCAAATTAAAGTGTTGTTTTACAAACGCACACTTAGTTAAAAATAGTGCCTGGTCCATCTTCAAATCCAGCAAAAGCATAGAGGTATGAGATATAAGAGATGACCTTGCCCAAGGTCTAATCCTCCCGTAGTGGGATACAGGTCCATCTTGTTGCCACAGCAAAGGTCTTATGATCTGCAACAAGTGGGAATAAAACCCTGAGTACAAGAAGGTACTCAGCTAGACTTACCCGTCATAAACCAAAAATAAAGTGACACCAAGGAGTATGCAAGGCTTTATAAGTGGGGTAGGCCGACTCATTTAAACTTGCGATAAAAGATGAGCTTATTAAATAATCATTTAGTGATAAAGGACTCTCTAGCTTATCATCTTTTAGGTTGGATCCTGACATCACTAGATTAGCACCCGTACTACTCCAACTCCGGGTATGAGCAAACAACACTATCCTATCCTTCGGGTTGAGCATACCAAAGCATCAACAACATAGAACCATAACCATCTTACTTTGCACACCTATTTGCGGCAGTCCGCATTTGCTCGGTTAAGTGCTCCTTGTCCGAGAACGATGGCGATTATAATCGATTGCAAACCACCAAGGCGGGTATTCCTCACACAAACCACACGTCTCCCGTCGGAGTCGATTAGATCACCTTGGTCTATTCGGGTGGAAATCGCGGATTTCAGCAAATACGATTGCACCGGGGCATGCCCGGCTACCAAGTACCTCCGTAGCGACCGCCATCGGCTTTAATACCGCGCACCGTGGGCAATACACTCAACTCTGCTGAAATACCGGCCCAAACATCCTCAAGGCTTCGCGGTCGGATGACCGCATCCTTCCAGCTATCTGTGAGGCATTGTTCAACATGATCCGAGGACGTACAAAGTCGTATTTCCTTAAGTGACATAGCCGGAGTTTTCCATGGTCTAACACACCACAAACTCCGACCAGTCGTGATTTAACATGGCCACATGGTTATGTTCTCTAAACCAACTTCCTTTTCCTCAACCATAGGGTAGTAACCACCTACCTCGCGGATGAGGGTCAATCACCCGTCTTCTACCGATCTAATTAAGCAGTGCTAAGCATATGAACGATCCTGAACTTAAAAAGGGTAAGTATTCAGATGGATCAAGGTACTCATAATGCAGTAACGGTTCCAAGTAACGCCTATAAACTTAATGCATCATAAACAATAAAGGACGCAAAGTAAATCATTTTGCAAACCGTAGGAGAAATGCTCCGGGGCTTGCCTTCCTATTACGACCAATGTTGAAGTTCCCCGCACTTGATCACTCCACGTCTGGTTCCTGGTTCTCGATCACTCCACGTATCGAGGTTCCCCTTTGGTGACTCCTCCTTTGGATCCTTGACCCACGTCACGTTCTGTTCTCCTAGCGATCCTGTATGATGCGGGTGCACGTATGAATACTAAGAATGCACAGTGTATGGTAATGCGGATGCGTGCTTTGCTTAATCTTTCTACAAGGTAATCAACATCATCTAAGAATGTGTACCATAAGCACATGTCATCTACTACATGTTCTACTACAACAAAGTAATCCTAGTAACGACATTCTTTTCTACTGTCACCAGCAAACAAGTCAGTAAAGCCAAAGAGACTACACTCAAGCATAATCATCCTAACCAATTCATCATGACCTACTCATCCTAGTATACTACTTAACCACCCATCATACCACTAATCACCTTGAACACTTGACAATAAGCCTAGCACACAACATCACTTATTCAAGCATCAATACTAGTCCTAACCATATAACTAACAGATCAGTAAATAAATCATAAATAAATAACCATAGACCCTATGGATATGAATAAAGACAATCTGGAAAGCTTATGAAATTCTCCATCAAACATCTTAAGACATCACAAACTGATTCCCAGGTTAACTACACCTAAAACACAGAACATCAGGACTGATTCTGGCAAAACAGCCACTAAAACAGCCCTGGTGACCATCTTGTCACACCCATAACTCCTAAGCCATTCATGCAATGACCATGAAACTTTAACAGTAGATGGTCAAGCTAACACACTAACTTTCATCTTTAGACAAATTAACCAGAAACCCAACTTATAATTAGATTAGCCTAGCATCAATGGACTTAACCCCTAATTTGAACATCCAAGGGTTGAACAGGAGCACCATGATTGGCTACTCCTCAAATCCTACAAAAATTACAGTAGACATGGCATGGCAATACTAGTCTACCAACCAAATTTTATTCCATTTGGATAAACCCTCTGGCCTACATATAAATCACAAGACAGCACAATTAATTGGACCTATAAATACTTTGTATTATGAAGTATGGCAAACTCATGTGTTAATCACATCAATGACTTCCTAAGGACATATAAACAGCCCACAAAAAGAATTAAATCTTAACCTGAAGTAAACACCCTATTTATGAATTTACTCAAGAGCAAGGCAATAATAAGCACTTGAACTACAACTATATAAAATTACACTGGACATGCAAGTGTTATCTTTTTAATAGACAGAGCACCTCAAAACAAGACCAACAAGACCAAAGCCACATTTTTCTGAGCATTATTCTATTTACTATGCATTTTATAATTTATCAAGCAAATCAATAATTAATTCTAAGCTCAATATAAAAGTGTCTCCAACAAGCCATTTTATATTTTTAACAGATACTACTCATCACAAGGAAGCCAACAAAATTGGTTTGACTCAAATCAGAGCCCTAAAACTCTAGATATGAATTTTACAAGCCTTTAAACAATCTCTGGAAAATCCTTTTCTTTTTAAAATCCGCAAACCTAATGCTACGCGTACCCGGAAGCGTACCCAGACGCATCCCCACGCTAGGTACACCCAGAGACTGTACCCAGATCGGGGACATGCTGACATAGTCCATGACGTCACGATGACGTCAGCGATGACGTCACCTGGGTCCCGAACGTCAGTGGCGCATGGAATGTCACTTTTGCAAAAAGGTCCCTTACGTTTCCTGGATTTACATAAGGCTAGGTCTGTGATTTCCCTGTGTCTGGCCACTTTGCACCAAGACCCCTCACCTTCTCCAAATTCTGACACGAGGTCCTTGCGGTGGGGAACACCGACGAGGCCGTCGGCCTCGGTGTTTCCCGGCCGAGGAGGACTCGCCGCGAGGAGGAGGGGCGGCGGGGCTGCGGGGACGCGCCGCGCACCAGCTGGCGCTCGCGGATCGCGGGGACGGCCCGCGGCGTCCTGGACCCGTCGGCCGGCGGCCGGTGACGGGCGACGCGGCGGGGCGGCCCGCGCGCTTGGCGGCGGTGAAGCGCGCACCGCACGCGGAGGGCGAGGTGAAGCTAGTGGCGGTGATGATGGACGGCGAGAGGTGCGGAGGAACGCAAGCGCGGCGGCCGAGCTCGTCGGGACGCGCGGCCATGGCGGCTCCGGCGGCTAACTGCGAGGCGAGGAAAAAGGGGAGCGGGCGGCGAGCGAGTGGGCAAGCGTGGTGCTTATAAAGGCAACCCGGCGCTCTTCAATTTGGCCCGGAGGGCGGTCACGGCGCGGGCGGGCCGGACGACGATAATGGCGCCATGTGCCCGCGTCGCGCGGCCCGTTGATTCGCCGAGGAAACGAGGCGATGGCGATCGGGCGGGCGCGTGGGTGCTCGAGTGCCCGTGCGCGCGACCGTTGCCTCGTCGCGACACTCTTGGCGGCTCCCCTTGGCGTCGCGCGGCGTGCGGTCGGAGATGACGGATCGAGCGGCGCGGCGTGGCATCGATGGCGGCGGCGAAGTGGCGGCGGCGGCGGTGCGGGGAGGTGCTCGAGTGCGCACGCGGGGCTCGCGTAGGTGGGGGCGGCGGTGGGGCAGCGAGGCGGCGGCGGCGGCGCGCCGATGAGCGCCACGCCGTTCTGCGGCGGAACGGAGAGGGAAAAGGGGAGAGGGTGGATGATGACAGGTGGGGCCCGGAGGGTCCCACCCTGGTCAAATTGCCCTGAAAAGTTTGACTGCGCGTATTTTTCAAAATATTGCGAATTTGAAATTACTCCAAAAATGAAAGTTTCTCAAAATAATAAGAGGAATAACTTTCATGTAGAAAGTTTTTGCAAATTTGGCCTAGATTTGAAAATGGGAATTTGGGTCACAAAAAATACATTTAAAAATTGATTTTTGGAAAAGAATAAATCTGTTTTTGCCATTTTTGAAGCCCTTAAACACATTTTCATGACTTGGGGTCAAAACAAAAGTTTCTCCAAATAATTTTCTCTACAAACTTTGTTAAAGCTCCATTTTGCGAAAAGCATCACAAATATGACTTCTAGTAATCATTTGAAAACCCTATTTGTATTTTTAATCCATGCATTCAAATAATTGCTACACAAAATGCCATAATGATGCTTATGGGATGATTATGCTCATGAAGATGCAAGATTTATTATGCCGAAAACTGGAGTTGTTCAGACCTACCCCCTTAAAGAAATCTCACCCCGAGATTTAAGCAACAAGAGGGGAAAAGAGGAGGAAGAAGATTTTTATTTCACGAGATCTGGATTTACATCGGGGATTACACGACTCTGATACAAAGCCTCTCAAGATTTGAGAGAACAAGGCTATGAGAAATACCCGAGAATCATTAGCCTAATCCTGATAGCGACTAACACGACGCTCCAAAACGTCAAGAACGTCCACAAGAACCAGAAAACCTCAAGCGTGAACTCCACCATCGTGAACCCAACCAGCAAAATCAATCCAAAACAGATCAGGAGTTCCTCCATGAAATACATATCTTTCTTCTCTCTTACGCTGGCGACTCTGGATCCACGAACAAACACCGAATCTTACCACTCTGCTCCTGATTGCTCCCTCTTTCCAAAGCGATGGCTTTCTCAAGTTTCTTCTCTCGAGCAAGGTTTCGATTTGGGGATGGAAAAGAAGAACATGATGCACGGAGGGCATCGAAGGTCACAATGGCTAGAGGGGGGTGAATAGCCTAATAAAATTTCTAGCAAGAACACTAGACAACCCAATTAGATAGCAAGGCGGCAAATGTGCAAAGCAAGTGCTTCGACTACTCTATGCAAGCCGTCCTACCATGCAAGGCTACTCAATTTAATTGCATACACAACAACGGTGATCAAGCTACACAATGTCGGTTCACCGAAATCAACCAAGCAATTCTACCCACGGGATTTACGCTACACAATGAGTGGTTCCCGACCGACCACAACAAGCAATTCTACTTTGCGGAAAGTAAAGATATGATCAAAGATTATACCTCCGCGAAGAGTAGAAGATAGCCAATCACCGGTGTAGAAGCCAAACACTTAGAGAGCTCAAGCACAATCACAAGGAGGTCGAAGCCTCGGCAATCACAAATCAACACAATGATTTTTACCGTGGTTCACTTGCTTCCCGGCAAGCTACTCCTCGTTGTGGCGATACACTTGCTTGGTGAGTTGCCCGCTCAATTGGCTCGGTGCCAAAGACCCCAATGGGGAGCCGCAATCTCCACACAAGACAAGGATCCACAAGCCACGAGCAATCCACTAGAGTATCCTTTCGCGAACTCCGCGGGGAAGGATCAAGAACCCCTCACAAGAACCCGGTGTGGCCTCGAACAATCACCAAGTCGAGCTCAACCACCACCCGCTGCTCCAAACCGTCTACGGTGACGGGAATCACCGAAGAGTAACAAGAATCCGCAGCCCACTCGAAGAACAAGTGCCTCTAGATGCAACTCTCAATGCAAATCACTTGTCTTGCCACTCAAATCTCACAAGAGATGCTCAAGAATGAAAGAGATGAGTGGGGGAGTGTCTCTCTAGCTCAAAGGATGCACAAGTATGTGAAAATGGCCAAGAGAGGCTCCCCAAGCCGGCCAATGGTCTATTTATAGACCCCTCCACGAAAGTAGCCGTTGCCCCCTCGGGCTGGAGCTCCAGAACGCGCCGGACGCGTCCGGCGCTCTTCAGCGCGCCACGTCACCCGACCGTTGGAACTTCTCCGTTCGAATCCACCGAGCGCCGGACGATGAACAGTGAGCCGCCCGAGTCCGACGCGTGCGTCCGGCGCGCGTCCGACGGGCGAGCCACGCACGAGCACGCGGAGCCAGAAACTTTCTGGTGCGCGTCTGAGGACCGCCGGACGCGCGCTTGCCACGTCCGGCGCTCATGCGCCGGTCAGCCCGGGCCCGACTCCGGCCACGCGCGCCGGACGCGTCCGCCCGCTGGGCCTGCGCCGCGCGCCGCCCGTCCGACGCTCGAAACTGCCACCTCTTTGTTTGATCTTCGATGTCGCACCGTCGTCGATCCAATCTCCAAACCACTTGTCCAAGGTGCTAACTCCACGAGTAGATCACTTCTCAAGCACCGGAGTTAGCGTATCTTCTCAAGATCACGTCGACAAGTGTTAGCTCTCTAGTTAGCCTCTCATGCATCATGCAAAGTCACAACTAGAGGCACTTAGGACCGCGAATGAACCGAGAAACCCCTCTTGATAGTCGGTTATCGATCCTAAATGTGGTCACACTCGCTAAGTGTCTCGACCACTAAACCGGAAAGCCCTATCAAGTATACCTTCGCCTTGATCTTCATGGGCGTTTCCATTCACCACCGGAGCTTGATCACTTCACATGTCCACCATGTTCGTCACCGTGATCACCATGCTCCATCATCCATCGTCACGTTGCTATGTGTCTAACCACACTTAGAGCAAAGCATTAGCAACGTTGAGTGTCATTAATTACCAAAACCAAACTGGAGCTTTCAATCTCCCCCTTTTTGGTAATTGATGACAACCCCTCGACAAACTCACAAAGATATGGAAATTGAATTCAATATGAAATTGAATTGCTTGCCCAAGACATTTTGATCATGAATCTTGGATTGAACAAGCATTTCAATTCCGGTTTTGGTAGTGGTAGCTCCCCCTACATGTGTGCATCAAATGTTTGGTCGATTTTCAAGCACACATGCATAGATGAAACTTTTGTGAGAGTTACCATAACCAAAATGGTACTAAGGTTTATAGAATTGACCTTTGAAGCGTGATACCAATCGGAGTGCGATAATAAACCTTCCTTAGCACCATGGGAATCTAGACATCCATCAAAACTCAAAATACCTCATGAGATCACATTAGTAGCAAGGTACTTTGAACAAGAGAAACTCTATGTCTAGAAACCCCCTAAGCATGCTAGTACTTCATTTCACCAATTAAGTTCTATACTAGCAATACACCAAATAAGCAAGAAAATTGATTTTAGCTTGCAATGCTCCATATCATCATGAATGCACACACAATATGCAACAAATAGTCTATGAGCTTGCTCCCCTATTTGTGTGCTCATGGTTGGGTCATATCATAAAAATTGATCCCCTTCCATTGCTCTTTGTGACTTATTTCTCCCCCTAGGTGTAAACTTCTCCCCTAGGTGTATACTTTCTTCTCCCCCTTTGTCATCAATGACCAAGAAGGGTGCATAAGATGAGAGAAACGAGTCAATCAACTATGGCCAAATCTAAACCACATGCCTAGAAAATGTATCTCGGTTTGAACCAAGGGCAAGCTTCTTCACACCTCATAAGAATAAGGGTTATCTTGACCATGTTGAGATACACATCATGAGCAAGTGCTAAAGATTCAACACTAGGTTTACAAGCTCACAAACAAGTCATATGCCACCACTAGATCAAATCAAGCATAGAAACAATAGTGGTGCCATATATCCTTCAAATTCATTTGATTTGCAATGAATGAGCCTAGCAAGATGCACATGTATACATGTCTACACAACTAGCAAAGGATGCATGAAATGCAACAACCAACTTTACCTTGCTATGTTGGAGGAGAGGCATGTCATATATGGGGTGCATCAATCCATGTTGGAGAAGCTAAGTATGTTCAACTCATTCCTCAACTTGCAATATCTTTTCTCATCAAGAGGCTTGGTGAATATGTCGGCTAGTTGATCTTCGGTGCTAATGCTTTCAATGCTAATATCACCCTTTTGTTGATGATCTCTAATGAAGTGGTGCCTCACATCAATGTGCTTGGTTCTAGAATGTTGAACCGGATTGTTTGTCATCTTGATTGCACTTTCATTGTCACAAAACAAAGGCACATACTTGAACTTGATCCCATAGTCCTTCAAGGTGGCTTTCATCCATAGCAATTGTGCACAACAATTCCCCGCACTAATATATTCGGCTTCGGCGGTGGAAAGTGCCACACTATTTTGCTTCTTTGAAGACCATGACACAAGAGATCTTCCTAGCACTTGGCATGTTCCACTTGTGCTCTTCCTATCAATCTTGCAACCGGCATAGTCGGAGTCGGAGTATCCAATCAACTCAAAGCTTGACCCCTTGGGATACCATAGACCAACATCTTGAGTACCCTTCAAGTATCTCAACACCCTTTTGGTTGCCGTCAAGTGACTCTCTCTTGGAGAAGCTTGAAATCTTGCACACATGCACACACTAAACATGACATCCGGCCTTGAGGCGGTCACATATAGCAAGCTTCCAATCATTGATCTATATAGCTTTTGCTCAATCATCTTGCCACTATCATCAATGTCCAAGCCACCATTGGTTCCCATAGGTGTACTAATGGCCTTAGCATCTTGCAACCCAAACTTCTTGATCATGTCCTTGATGTACTTGCCTTGACTCACAAAGGTGCCATTCTTCATTTGCTAGATTTGAAGACCAAGGAAGTAGCTCAACTCACCAAGCATGGACATCTCAAACTCACTAGCCATCATATTTGCAAACTCTTCACAAAAGAATTGATTTGTTGATCCAAAGATGATATCATCCACATAGATTTGCAACACAAACAAGTCATCTTCTATCTTCTTGGTGAAGAGAGTGGTGTCCACCTTGCCCATCTTGAACCCTTTGGAGATGAGAAAATCTCTCAATCTTTCATACCATGCCCTTGGAGCTTGCTTCAATCCATACAATGCCTTCTTGAGCTTGTAGACATGGTTGGGCTTCTTGTCATCTTCAAAACCGGGAGGTTGTGCAACATACACTTCCTCATTGATGAAGCCATTGAGAAATGCACTCTTCACATCCATTTGATAGAGCTTGATGTTGTGAGCACAAGCATAGGCTAATAAGATTCTAATTTCCTCCAATCTTGCCACCGGTGCATATGTTTCTCCAAAGTCAAGACCCTCAACTTGTGTGTAACCTTGAGCCACTAGTCTTGCTTTGTTTCTCACCACTAAGCCATCTTGATCTTGCTTGTTTTTGAAGACCCACTTGGTTCCAATCACATTGTGCTTCTTTGGCCTCTCAACAAGCTCCCAAACTTCATTTCTAGTGAAGTTGTTCAATTCCTCATGCATGGCATTTATCCAATCCGGATCCTTCAATGCCTCATCAATCTTGGTTGGCTCAATGAATGATACAAAGGAGTAGTGCTCACATATGCTAGCCAATCTTGATCTTGTTTGCACACCTCTTTGAATATCACCAATGATATGATCTAGAGGATGATCTCTTGCAATGTTGGAAGGTTGAAGAACTAGCTCATTTGCATTGCTTGCTTGACCTTGATCTTGATCTTCATGTTGAGTACCACTTGTGCTTGCCTCATTGGAATCATCAATCACTACTTGAGTTGGCACTGGCACCTCATCACCATCATCCACTTGCCTCGGCCTAATGTCACCAATGTCCATGTGTCTCATTGCATTGCTCAATTGATCTCCACCCACATCTTCTTGATTTTGATTTCCAACTTGAGAGCCTTGGGTTTTATCAAATTCAACATCATGAACCTCTTCAACTAGCCCACTAGCCAAGTTCCACACTCTATAAGCCTTGCTAGAAGTAGAGTAGCCAAGAAGAAATCCCTCATCACATCTCTTGTCAAACTTGCCAAGTCTTTGCCCCTTCTTGAGTATGTAGCACTTGCAACCAAAGACCCGGAAGTAAGCAATGTTGGGCTTCCTTCCATTCAAGATTTCATATGGAGTCTTCTCTAACTTCCCATGGCAATAGAGGTGGTTACTATAATAGCAAGCCGTGTTGATAGCATCACTCCAAAACTTCTCACTTACATTGTACTCAAGTAGCATAGTTCTTGCCATCTCAATCAAGGTCCTATTCTTCCTCTCAACTACACCATTGGATTGGGGAGTGTAGGTTGGTGAGAATTGATGTACAATTCCAAGCTCATCACATAACTCTTCAACTCTTGTGTTCTTGAATTCACTCCCATTGTCACTTCTTATCTTCTTGATGGTAGTGTCAAACTCATTTTGCACCCTCTTGACAAATGACTTGAATAGATCATAGACTTCACTCTTGTCATAGAGAAAGAACACCCAAGTGTATCTAGTGTAGTCATCCACAATCACAAATCCATACTTGTTGCCCCCAATTGATGTGTAGTGAGTTGGGCCAAACAAGTCCATATGCAACAACTCAAATGCTCTTGAAGTTGACATCTCATTCTTCTTGTGATGTGAGTTCCCATGTTGCTTCCCGGCTTGACATGCACTACAAGGTCTATCCTTCTCAAATGTGACATCATTCAAGCCTCTCACTAGATC
The DNA here is from genome assembly GCA_018135685.1 of Themeda triandra. Taxonomy (NCBI): domain Eukaryota; kingdom Viridiplantae; phylum Streptophyta; class Magnoliopsida; order Poales; family Poaceae; genus Themeda; species Themeda triandra. The sequence continues at coordinate 40,363 of JAENPR010000926.1, read as the reverse complement.
ATGCTTCACTAACTTGTTCAATTGCTTCATGCCAACATGTCCAAGGCGCATATGCCATAGCCATCCCTTGCTTGACTTGCCAATCAAACATGATGAAAGTTGAGCTTCACTAGCATTGAAATCAACCAAGTACAAGCTTCCATGCCTAAATCCCTTGAAGATGATATTTGCTTGATCCTTGCTCACCACCTCAACATGCTTGTCATCAAATATGCACTTGTAGCCAAGATCACACAATTGTGCCACCGACAAAAGATTGAAGTTCAAAGTATCAACTAGCAACACATTGGAGAGATCCTTGTCATTTGAAATTGCAACCTTTCCAAGCCCCATGACATCACCCTTGCTATTGTCACCAAATGTGATGGAGTTGAATCCACCATTGTCATTCTTGTCAAGTGACTTGAACATACTATCTTCACCGGTCATATGATTTGATGCACCACTATCAAGCACCCAATGCCTCCCTCCGGCTTTGTAATTAACCTACAAGAAGACATCAAGCTTTAGGTACCCATTTTTGCTTGGGTCCTTGAAGGTTAGTCACTAGAGTCTTTGGCACCCAAATAGCTTTCTTCTTTAAGCTCATCCATGGTGTGCCAATGAATCTAGCACTCACACCACTCTCACTCTTAACAAGCATGTAAGAAGCACTCAACTTGTAAGAGGAGGCACTAGTGTTCTTGTTCTTGTATGCATGCTCTAGATGACCAACTTGCTTGCAACTCTTGCAATAGCTACCATTGTTCTTCACAAAACTAGTCTTGTGAGGAGCAAAAGCGGCCTTGCCTTTCTTGGGGGTATAGCCCAATCCCTCTTTGTAGAGAGAAGCTCTTTGGCTACCCAAGCACATAAGCAAGCGGTCCTCACCACCATAAGCCTTAGCCAAGGTGTGATTGAGCTCCTTGACTTCCTTCTTAAGACACTCATTCTCAACTACTAGTGTAGAATCACATGCATGACCAACACTACTAGATGATGTAGAGGCATAAGAGCATGAAGGGCCAAGTGATGCAACAACAAATGAGTCATCAAGTGAATCACATGATGTGGACACATTTTTCTTTTCTATGTTCACCACTTGTGGTTGCACTTTCTCTTGCTTCTCAACTAGAGAAGAATGAGCTTTTTCAAGCTTAGAGTGAGCAATCTCTAGCTTCTTATGGTCTACCTTTAGACTCTCATAAGAAGCCCTCAACTCCATAAGTTCTTGCTCAAGGTTTTGTTTATCCTTGCGCAAGCCCCTACATTCTTTCCTAGAGTCATTGAAAGCACCTTTGCAATCCTCAAGCATGACCCATAGTTCTTCTTTTGTGGTGTCATCATCATCATCACTCTCATCATCACTATCGGGTGGAGGTTTTACCTTAGTGGCCTTGGCCATGAAGCAAGACGATGGAGCACCAAATAGAGAAAGCTTCTCTTGAATGGCAATGCTTGCGTGCCCCTTCTTCTTCTTCTTCTTGGAATCATCATCATCATCATCACTTGAGGAAGATGAATCACTCTCCCAAGTTGCCACATGAGATTCACCCTTCTTCTTGTGATGGGAGGAGTCTTTCTCCTCCTTCTTCTTCTCTTGCTTCTTCCTCTCCTTCCTCATGGCATCTTCATCATCACTTGCATAAGGACACTTGGCAATGAGATGATCCTTGCTATTGCACCGGAAGCACTTCATGGGACGGTCACTTGACTTGGATGAGCTTCTCTTGCTCTTGGACCGGTACCCCTTCTTCATGAGCTTCCCCATTCTCTTCACAAGGAGTGCCATTTGTTCACTCACTTCTTCTTCTTGCCCACTTGAGCTAGAGCATGGTTCATCTTCACTTGATGACTCTTCTTTTTTCTTCTTGCCCTTGCTCTTGGATGATGTGGCCTTGAATGCCACGCTCTTCTTGTCATCATCCTTTTTCTCATTCTCCTTCTTCTTCTTCTTCACCAACTCTTCCTTCTCATGATCTTCTCTAAACTCATCATCGGCCATTATCTCTTGAAGGACTTGGTTGGGAGTTGGCTTCTCCTTCATTGTTGTCTTCACCATGACGGTCTTCAACATATCAAATCTCTTGGGAAGACACCTCATGAACTTGGTGGAGAATTGAGAGTCCTTGATCTCTTCCCCAAGTCCCTTGAGCTCATTGACAATGACTTGGAGCCTATGGAACATCTCCGGCACACTCTCATCCTCCTTCATTGAGAAGCTTGCAAACTTCTCTTGCAACATGTAGGCTCTTGCGGTCTTGACGCTTTCGGTGCCCTCATAAGCTTCTTCTAGCTTCTTCCAAATGTCATGAGCCACCTCAAGGTTCTTGATGAGCTCAAAAGCTTTATCATCAAGTGCCTCATGGAAAGCACTCACGGCAATGTCATTTGCTTGTTGCTTCTTCTCTTCGGCCGGTGTTGGCACCGCACCCTCAACAAGCTCAAACTTTGTCTCCACCACTTTCCACACCTCAAGGTTGATTGACTTGAGATGACTCTTCATCTTGAGCTTCCATTTTGCATAGTCATCACCTCGAAATGATGGTGCCTTCTTGGTGTTGTTGATATGTATAACCAATGCCATTGCTTCACCGTAGGATGTTAATCCAACTCAAACAAACGGTGCCCGGCTCCGATACCACGTGAAAGGTCACAATGGCTAGAGGGGGGGTGAATAGCCTAATAAAATTTCTAGCAAGAACACTAGACAACCCAATTAGATAGCAAGGCGGCAAATGTGCAAAGCAAGTGCTTCGACTACTCTATGCAAGCCGTCCTACCATGCAAGGCTACTCAATTTAATTGCATACACAACAACGGTGATCAAGCTACACAATGTCGGTTCACCGAAACCAACCAAGCAATTCTACCCACGGGATTTACGCTACACAATGAGTGGTTCCCGACCGACCACAACAAGCAATTCTACTTTGCGGAAAGTAAAGATATGATCAAAGATTATACCTCCGCGAAGAGTAGAAGATAGCCAATCACCGGTGTAGAAGCCAAACACTTAGAGAGCTCAAGCACAATCACAAGGAGGTCGAAGCCTCGGCAATCACAAATCAACACAATGATTTTTACCGAGGTTCACTTGCTTCCCGGCAAGCTACTCCTCGTTGTGGCGATACACTTGCTTGGTGAGTTGCCCGCTCAATTGGCTCGGTGCCAAAGACCCCAATGGGGAGCCGCAATATCCACACAAGACAAGGATCCACAAGCCACGAGCAATCCACTAGAGTATCCTTTCGCGAACTCCCGCGGAGAAGGATCAAGAACCCCTCACAAGAACCCGGTGTGGCCTCGAACAATCACCAAGTCGAGCTCAACCACCACCCGCTGCTCCAAATCGTCTACGGTGACGGGAATCACCGAAGAGTAACAAGAATCCGCAGCCCACTCGAAGAACAAGTGCCTCTAGATGCAACTCTCAATGCAAATCACTTGTCTTGCCACTCAAATTTCACAAGAGATGCTCAAGAATGAAAGAGATGAGTGGGGGAGTGTCTCTCTAGCTCAAAGGATGCACAAGTATGTGAAAATGGCCAAGAGAGGCTCCCTAAGCCGGCCAATGGTCTATTTATAGACCCCTCCACGAAAGTAGCCGTTGCCCCCTCGGGCTGGAGCTCCCGAAACGCGCCGGACGCGTCCGCCGCTGCCCGCCGGACGCGTCCGCGCTCTTGCCGCGCCACGTCACCCGACCGTTGGAACTTCTCCGTTCGAATCCACCGAGCGCCGGACGATGAACAGTGAACCGCCCGAGTCCGACGCGTGCGTCCCGGCGCGCGTCCGACGGCGAGCCACGCACGAGCACGCGGAGCCGAAACTTTCGGTGCGCGTCGAGGACCGTCGAGACGCGCCACTTTGCCGCGTCCGCGCTCACTGCGCCGATCTGCCCGGCCAGGGCCGACTCCGGCCACACGCGCGGACGCGTCCGGCCCGCTGGCCCCGGCGTCCGCGCCCGCGTCCGACGCTCGAAACCTGCCACCTCTTTGTTTGATCTTCGATGTCGCACCGTCGTCGATCCAATCTCCAAACCACTTGTCCAAGGTGCTAACTCCACGAGTAGATCACTTCTCAAGCACCGGAGTTAGCGTATCTTCTCAAGATCACGTCGACAAGTGTTAGCTCTCTAGTTAGCCTCTCATGCATCATGCAAAGTCACAACTAGAGGCACTTAGGACCGCGAATGAACCGAGGAAACCCCTCTTGATAGTCGGTTATCGATCCTAAATGTGGTCACACTCGCTAAGTGTCTCGACCACTAAACCGGAAAGCCCTATCAAGTATACCTTCGCCTTGATCTTCATGGGCGTTTCCATTCATCACCGGAGCTTGATCACTTCACATGTCCACCATGTTCGTCACCGTGATCACCATGCTCCATCATCCATCGTCACGTTGCTATGTGTCTAACCACACTTAGAGCAAAGCATTAGCAACGTTGAGTGTCATTAATTACCAAAACCAAACCGGAGCTTTCAGCATCCACGACGGAGTGGGAAGGCAGAAGGATGCAAAGCACCAGAGCGGAAGGCAAGAGGAAGAAGATGGATGACGAGTCACTCACGCACGAGCGAGAAGAAGATAGAGGAGAGAATAGATTCGCTCGGCGAGAAGGCGGGCGAGTGACCGTCTTTTGAAGCCGGGAAAGAGAGGAGGGGTCCGGCATGAAAACGAGGACGAGGCGCGAGAGCTGACAGGGCGACAGGATAAAGGAGAGTACCATGTGCAGGTGCTGCGAGTGCGGCGATCACGCGAACACAGTGCACAAGTGGGTCCCCTAGGATTGCAACGGTTCTCTTCTGGTTGACTTGCTGTGACCACTCCAGTTGTCCACGTATTCATTTTTCCACTTCCAAGACCATTAGAGGACATTCTTCTACTTATCCCATTCTTCTAATCTGATGTCCAATCCTTTTTCTTAATCTGAAGTATGAAGATGACAGGAATAGTACGATGTACTCTCTCGTTAAACCCCAAAATTACTACACAGTAGGGCAGGTTATCGCAAGGCGTAACCAACAATTACCCTATTGGAGGCATCAAAGGGTTTAATGTGAGAGAATCTGCTACTCACATCATCAAATACATCAAATGGTGCTTCAACCCTCAAAGAGTTTACCACTACGAAGCAGGTCAAGCTGAGGTTTGCACATCTGTCAAGCTAAATCCAAATCAAGTTTGCTGTCAATAAGAATAGCATCTGCAATACTTTCTACAATATCACCAAGGACCTGTGTGTGCAAAGGACAAGCTGAATTGGGGTATCATCACTGGATTCCTTGAGGTGAGTTCAACTCTGGCATAGTCATACATAAGAGCACAAGATAATGTATGCTACTATTAACCGGCTAGGCGCGACGAAGTCCACTCTTTTGCATATAGAAGTCAAAGTTCTTAGGTCAAATACATCCAAATCATCTCATGTAGAAATCAAAATTCCTAGGTCAATGATTCTCTAACTCCATAGAAACCAACCAATTACCTCGCTTATTGGACGAAAACAGTAACATGAGCAGATTCTTTGGCAAGGACTCATGATTACCAATTCCTTTCTATGAGTCATGCTCTCGAAGCAGGGCATTGTTGAGTTTGGTCATCCAACAAACATTCCTTCCCAATGATAAGCGTGCCAACCTTTCTTTCAGAGCGTTGTCTCTACTGAACCAAATTCTCATATTCATACGACTTTTGTTTGATACTCAAAGCAGAGCTGTATTTTTGGTAAATCCAAGGTTATACTCAAGCACTTGTACGAAGCGTACCCAATGCATAGTTGAATCCGACATCATGACGCTTGAGTACACGACCAGATGTAACCCCAAAATTGTTGCCATAATCCGTTTATAAGAAGTTTTTGTCTGAAGAATTTCCTTCATGGTCTCCCATAAAGCATGAATACTCCATAAGGCCTTAGAATACCTAATAGATGTATAGAAGTTCTAAGTCTCTATTAAGGAGTACCATAGAGTAAGAAACCATTCTCTTGATCAGACAAACACCTGGTATAGTCCTTTGTCTACCACCTCTTGTAGTCCGATTGGTCTCAATGCAAACGATCTTATTCTCTTTGATTTGCCTGATTTTGCTCTTCGGGAGAATTGTCATAAGAGATTGGATGATGAGTATCAAGAGAAAATCAAGGTAGGTTCATGCAAAACGACATCTCGAGGCAATCTCTGTAATAGGTCGAGATCAACAATCGTGATACCTGCGCGTGCCGAGCAGCACATCCATGTGTCTGCAGCCACAGGGTGCTCTCAGTTTCGTCGCGGCACCATCAGTCATTAATCAGGACTCCATCACAAATCTTGCGTTTGAGATGCAATTCCACATGATTGAAGGTATTCTCGCACGAATAAGCATTACGTGCAAGGCAAAAGTGAGATATACGAAAGATAGTCACAAGGACACAAGGTAATAGGAAAAGGTCAACTACATCAATTTGTAGCAACCTACTGTCATAATATCATGGCGCGATTTGAATGTGGGTGGATTGCATTAACAAGGATATGCATAAAGAAGCATTCAAGGGAGGTTTTATGACAAAGATGTTGTCTTGGCTTAGACGAAACAACGGGTTATGATTAATAATCACAATACCCTGCGTACCCCCTAGTAATCCATCTAGGTGCGTCCACCAAAATGGTCTAGGTTCTTGTCGCGGCACGGTAACTTATTAACCGAAACAATATTGCCATGACTATGACCAATAGAATAATTCGCCAGATGATCGAATTATAAACGATATCTTGTACAACTAAGCTCTGCGCACAAGACAAGGTCAAGGAATTACCGAGAATTTTAAAATTGGATAGCAAGGGATATTTTTGAACGACATAGCATGTGCTACATACTATCGTCGCGTCGTTCCCAAGTGATGATTAATAACAATATTCACTTAACAATTGGTCTAGGCATGTGACAACAAGAAACCAATGTCAACATATCATTATAGACCGAGAGGAATAGAAGTGAATTTACATGGACGAAGATAGAATACAAATTTGACCAACGACTGAATTTTGATGTCCAAAATGCAACACATAAAACTTGTTCTTGCAGGCTACAAAGGACCAATACATCACTGAAACACGCTAAGTGATTCATAATCACTAACCCCATAACCATTGTACCATCTGCTTAGGAGTACAGGTCATTACAACAGGTCTGCTCAAAGCAAAGCATTCCTTCTAGAGACTTCTCATTAGGCCTACTCCTCATGGTCATGGTCCATGTCCTCAACACTTTCTGCATTTCCAGTATTAGCACTATCAATATTGGGCACTATCTGAAGTCCTTCCTCATCAACACCAAGAGGATTGTGGTGAAGCTGGTTGTAGACCCGTTGCAGTTCTCCTTGCAAAGCACCATTGATGACCTCTAATGCAAGCACTTGCTCCCTCAGACGGTATTCCTCATTCCAAGCTTCATTTCGTTGCTGCTCAACTATACCAAAGGCTTGTTGCCACTGACCAAGTAGGGCAAGCAACTCCAAAAACTGACTTTGTGCCACAAAGGTCTCATGGGCAGCAGCATTTTCTCTCCAAATGGCCTGATCTTTGGAGATTGTCATCTGCTCAAGCAATGTGGTCAGTCTTTCAACTTCCTCTTCATATTCTTTCTTCATCTCTTGCTTAAATGAGGTGACGTAGACGAACTTGCGTTTAAGGGATTCCAATGCATTCTCCAGGCAGGAGTAACTCTTCATCATAGCAAACATTGCGCTACTAGCAGGACCATTCTTTGTTCTCGGCCTCATCTTTACCACCGACAAGTGCGGTCTCACTAAGCCGATGCCACACAACATGGTATGGGTCACCCTTAGGAAACACACCTGCGGTGGCACGAGCAACCTCTTCTGGGCATCTTTTGAGCAAATCCCGTAGTGCCTTGTATGCAACCACATTTGCACCTTCCTGAGGATTCCTACCTCGAGCAATGAATCGACGTCCACACCAAAGTGACGTTCCTTCACTCTTGGCGGGAATTATTACTTCAACAGGAAGCAAACTCATACGCTGACTCTCCAGCTCCTTACTCCACCGATAGCGAGGTTCTTTACCCGTGGGATAGCCCACGAGTGCAGAATTCGCCATAGCAAGGAAGGCATTCCATATTCTTTTAGAAACTTTTTGGCACCACGTGGCTCACGGGTGGCAAACTGCTGATGCAAAACTTTTCCCTTGGTTGACTTGGATTTGATGCGCTTCATTCTTGCCATCTGTCCAACCGAATCACAACCCTCATGAGATGGAGATTAAGTTGGCGACTTTTATTGAAAGAGAGAATCATTCTTTTATAAGGGAAGAGATAATGCGGTTGTCATGAAATGATTATGTGTCATGATGCATGCACGTTCCGTACGTCCTCACAAACCTAGAAAACACTAAATTCTAGCGTTTTAAACAGTGGCATACCAACGTGCTCTCATATAGCGTAAACTAGTCGGGCTACACGATCTTGCGTAGTTAGTGTACCTGCAGAAAATTCATTTCAGCCCAATATCCCAATGAATGCAAGCGATGTAAAAATCCACGCACCTTCCGAACAAGGTGAAATCTCCGATTACTTGCACCCATTCCCGAGTGCATACTACCCAACAAGTCATCAGAAGATGACACCCTCACATGGGGTACCTTCTTATAAACATGTGTGAACATGTATATAATCCAGCACCAATAAGCTCTCCCCTAGATCGGCATTGCGTCCGATCATGCTCTCACAACTCACACTTACCTCGGCGAACCAATCTTACCTTGGCGTAGGGGCAAATTGATCCATACATAACCATTCAAGTGAATGGCCCTCATACATATCCGTCGTGTATGAGCACAACAAATAGAAAATATGATGCAAAGTAATCCCCCAAGTTAGTACGATATAAACCACACGAAGTCCTTAATTGGGCATAAAGGATATGATCGGTCCAAGGCACATATATATAAGTTTTGAAAACCACACACTTTTGAAAAGCCTATATATGAGATTATGTGGCTATAAGTTCGTAATTACTTGTTGATAAAACAAATTCTTTTTGTTTTAAATATACTTATGAACGATGAATACGTTGAACTGCTCCGATGCCACTATATGAGAACCGACCAATTAATATAAACATAATGTACTAATGATGTCGCCTAAGCAACTTAATTAGCACATGACGCTTATATCAACCCGGTAGTCCGTGAAACCACGAAGGATTTCAAACTTTCCACAATACAAACCCGGACCGAATTAAGTTCAACATAAACCGTTCATAGTAATACATAAGATCACAAATAATTAAATCCATCGGAGTTATGAAATACTTATTACAAAGCCAAGTTGAAAACCAAACTCAAGCTGAAAGCAAATTAAAGTGTTGTTTTACAAACGCACACTTAGTTAAAAATAGTGCCTGGTCCATCTTCAAATCCAGCAAAAGCATAGAGGTATGAGATATAAGAGATGACCTTGCCCAAGGTCTAATCCTCCCGTAGTGGGATACGGGTCCATCTTGTTGCCACAAAGAAAGGTCTTATGATCTCGCAACAAGTGGGAATAAAACCACGAGTACAAGAAGGTACTCAGCTAGACTTACCCGTCATAAACCAAAAATAAAGTGACACCAAGGAGTATGCAAGGCTTTATAAGTGGGGTAGCTGACTCATTTAAACTTGCGATAAAAGATGAGCTTATTAAATAATCATTTAGTGATAAAGGACTCTCTAGCTTATCATCTTTTAGGTTGGATCCTGACATCACTAGATTAGCACCTGTACTACTCCAACTCCAGGGTATGAGCAAACAACACTATCCTATCCTTCAGGTTGAGCATACCAGCATCAACAACATAGAACCATAACCATCTTACTTTGCACACCTATTTGCGACAGTGCCGCTGCTCGGTCAAGTGCTCACTGTCCAGGAATGATGGCGATTATAATCGATTGCAAACAGCTGGCGGGTATTCCTCACACAAACCACACGTCTCCCGTCGGAGTCGATTAGATCACCTTGGTCTATTCGGGTGGAATCGCGGATTTCAGCAAATACGATTGCACCAGGGCATGCCCGGCTACCAAGTACCTCCAGCGCGACCGCCACTGGCTTTAATACCGCGCCTGTGGGCAATACACTCAACTCTGCTGAAATACCGGCCCAAACATCCTCAAGGCTTCGCGGTCGGATGACCGCATCCTTCCAGCTATCTGTGAGGCATTGTTCAACATGATCCGAGGACGTACAAAGTCATATTTCCTTAAGTGACATAGCCGGAGTTTTCCATGGTCTAACACACCACAAACTCCGACCAGTCGTGATTTAACATGGCCACATGGTTATGTTCTCTAAACCAACTTCCTTTTCCTCAACCATAGGGTAGTAACCACCTACCTCGCGGATGAGGGTCAATCACCCGTCTTCTACCGATCTAATTAAGCAGTGCTAAGCATATGAACGATCCTGAACTTAAAAAGGGTAAGGTATTCAGATGGATCAAGGTACTCATAATGCAGTAACGGTTCCAAGTAACGCCTATAAACTTAATGCATCATAAACAATAAAGGACGCAAAGTAAATCATTTTGCAAACCGTAGGAGAAATGCTCCGGGGCTTGCCTTCCTATTACGACCAATGTTGAAGTTCCCCGCACTTGATCACTCCACGTCCGGTTCCTGGTTCTCGATCACTCCACGTATCAAGGTTCCCCTTTGGTGACTCCTCCTTTGGATCCTTGACCCACGTCACGTTACGTTCTCCTAGCGATCTGTATGATGCGGGTGCACGTATGAATACTAAGAATGCACAGTGTATGGTAATGCGGATGCGTGCTTTGCTTAATCTTTCTACAAGGTAGTCAACATCATCCAAGAACGTGTACCATAAGCACATGTCATCTACTACATGTTCTACTACAACAAAGTAATCCTAGTAACGACATTCTTTTCTACTATCACCAGCAAACAAGTCAGTAAAGCCAAAGAGACTACACTCAAGCATAATCATCCTAACCAATTCATCATGACCTACTCATCCTAGTATACTACTTAACCACCCATCATACCACTAATCACCTTGAACACTTGACAATAAGCCTAGCACACAACATCACTTATTCAAGTATCAATACTAGTCCTAACCATATAACTAACAGATCAGTAAATAAATCATAAATAAATAACCATAGACCCTATGGATATGAATAAAGACAATCTGGAAATCTTATGAAATTCTCCATCAAACATCTTAAGACATCACAAACTGAGTCCCAGGTTAACTACACCTAAAACACAGAACATCAGGACTGATTCTGGCAAAACAGCCACTAAAACAGCCCTGGTGACCATCTTGTCACACCCATAACTCCTAAACCATTCATGCAATGACCATGAAACTTTAACAGTAGATGGTCAAGCTAACACACTAACTTTCATCTTTAGACAAATTAACCAGAAACCCAACTTATAATTAGATTAGCCTAGCATCAATGGACTTAACCCCTAATTTGAACATCCAAGGGTTGAACAGGAGCACCATGATTGGCTACTCCCAAAATCCTACAAAAATTACAGTAGACATGGCATGGCAATACTAGTCTACCAAGCAAATTTTATTCCATTTGGATAAACCCTCTGGCCTACATATAAATCACAAGACAGCACAATTAATTGGACCTATAAATACTTTGTATTATGAAGTATGGCAAATTCATGTGTTAATCACATCAATGACTTCCTAAGGACATATAAACAGCCCACAAAAAGAATTAAATCTTAACTTGAAGTAAACACCCTATTTATGAATTTACTCAAGAGCAAGGCAATAATAAGCACTTGAACTACAACTATATAAAATTACACTTGGACATGCAAGTGTTATCTTTTTAATAGACAGAGCACCTCAAAACAAGACCAACAAGACCAAAACCACATTTTTCTGAGCATTATTCTATTTACTATGCATTTTATAATTTATCAAGCAAATCAATAATTAATTCTAAGCTCAATATAAAAGTGTCTCCAACAAGCCATTTTATATTTTTAACAGATACTATTCATCACGAGGAAGCCAACAAAATTGGTTTGACTCAAATCGAGCCCTAAAACTCTAGATATGAATTTTACAAGCCTTTAAACAATCTCTGGAAAATCCTTTTCTTTTTAAAATCCGCAAACCTAATGCTACGCGTACCCGGAAGCGTCCAGACGCATCCCCACGCTAGGTACACCCAGAGACTGTACCCAGATCGGGGACATGCTGACATCATCCATGACGTCACGATGACGTCAGCGATGACGTCACCTGGGTCCCGAACGTCAGTGGCGCATGGAATGTCACTTTTGCAAAAAGGTCCCTTACGTTTCCCGGATTTACATAAGGCTAGGTCTCGTGATTTCCCGTGTCGCCACTTTGCACCAAGACCCTCACCTTCTCCAAATTCGATCACGAGGTCCTTGCGGTGGGGAACACCGACGAGGCCGTCGGCCTCGGTGTTTCCGGCCGAGGAGGACTCGCCGAGGAGGAGGAGGGCGGGGGCTGCGGGGACGCGCCGCGCACCGGCGGTGCTCGCGGATCGGCGCGGGACGGCCGCAGCGTCTGGACCCGTCGGCCGGCGGCCGGTGGCGAGGGCGACGCGGCGGCGCGGCCGGCGCGCTTGGCGGCGGTGGCGCGCGCCGCACGCGGGAGGGCGGCGAAGCTAGTGGCGGTGATGATGGACGGCGAGGAGTGCGGAGGAACGCGAGCGCGCGGCCGAGCTCGTCGGGGCGACGCGGCCATGGCGGCTCCGGGGCTGCGGCTGCGAGCGAGAAAAAGGGAGGACGGGCGGCGAGTGAGTGGGCAAGCGTGGTGCTTATAAAGCGACCCGGCGCTCTTCAATTTGGCCGGAGGGCGATCACGAGCGCGGGCGGAGCCGGACGACGATAATGGCGCCATGTGCCGCGTCGCGCGGCCCGTGATTCGACGAGAAACGGCGATGGCGATCGGGCGGGCGCGTGGGTGCTCGAGTGCCGTGCGCGCGACCGTTGCCTCGTCGCGACACTCTTAGCGGCTCCCCAGGCGTCGCGCGGCGCACGGTCGGAGATGACGGATCGAGCGGCGCGGCGTGGCATCGATGGCGGCGGCGAAGTGGCGGCGAAAGCGACGGTCGCGGGAGGTGCTCGAGTGCGCACGCGGGGGCTCGCGCGGGGCGGGGGCGCGGTGGGGCGGTGAGGCAGCGGCGCGCGCGCCGTGCGCGCCACTGCCGTTCTGCGAGCGGAACGAGAGGGAAAAGGGGAGAGGGTGGATGATGACAGGTGGGGCCCGGTGGGTCCCACCCTGGTCAAATTGCCCTGAAAAGTTTGACTGCGCGTATTTTTCAAAATATTGCGAATTTGAAATTACTCCAAAAATAAAAGTTTCTCAAAATAATAAGAGGAATAACTTTCATGTAGAAAGTTTTTGCAAATTCAGCCTAGATTTGAAAATGGGAATTTGGGTCACAAAAAATACATTTAAAAATTGATTTTTGGAAAAGAATAAATCTGTTTTTGCCATTTTTGAAGCCCTTAAACACATTTTCATGACTTGGGTTCAAAACAAAAAAAAGTTTCTCCAAATAATTTTCTCTACAAACTTTGTTAAAGCTCCATTTTGCGAAAAGCATCACAAATATGACTTCTAGTAATCATTTGAAAACCCTATTTGTATTTTTAATCCATGCATTCAAATAATTGCTACACAAAATGCCATAATGATGCTTATGGGATGATTATGCTCATGAAGATGCAAGATTTATTATGCAGCTGGGTTATTACGGAAAACGGCGACCCGAGGGGGGGGTGAATGGGAGCCGTAAATTTTCTTTCGAAAGATTTAGGCTATTGTCCCAAGTTCACCGCCAAACGCGCAATCAAAACACTGTGATGTCCACGACCCAACTATTGGGTGGATGTTCCTAATGAACACGGCGGGACACCCCAAACGAGCACCAGAAGCCAACGCAAAAAGCAGAATAAGAATCGGAGCTCAAACGAATAAACCGCGTGCAAGAAGGCGAGCTGAAAACTCAGAAAGAGAGATTGCCACCGCTGCAATTTGCAATTGCTAACCGTGAGTAGTAGATCAAACAATAAGTGAAATTAATACTCTAATGATGAGCTTATGATTGCTTGGATCAACAACTCACGTGTACAACAAAAGCAAATTATCACTGAACCTTCCTGCAAGCTGCTAGAGAACAGAATCGAACCAAACAGCAGAGAGCCGGACTGCTGCCCCTGGAGTTCGATCTGCTTTTACTCAGAAACGCAAAAGGCAGCTAGCAACTTGTGCTCACGAACAAGTGAATGGACAGTCAATTTTCAACCAGGCAAAGCATGCACATGCTACTGCACAAGATGAAATTGCTCGCTAGCACTCCATCAGCAACCAAAGGATAGAATAATATATAATTCAATGAATTGCCTGTAGATTTTCACGGAAGCAAAAACAAGCTAAGGGCAAGCACCAATTCAACTTGAATTAACTACTCCATTTAAAACTAGCTGAATAAATTTGGAAGAATTGATTCACGGTTGCTTGATAGAAACAATTCACAGAAGAAATGGCGTGCTGCCCAAAAGCTAAATCGAGCACACCAACTGAGCTGCTGAAAGATCACTGCTGGAATCGGACAGGGTGTAGCAAAGGAATTAATACACTTCTTACCTTCTTACCTCATTGTCGAAGTGCAGCTGCTCTCTGTACTGCTGCTTGCAAGCTCCTGCAAACTGAAGTCAATATGCAAATAAGAAATGCACGCACTGCAGCTGCTCTGCTGATCGGTTTGCTCCTGTCGCCAACAATTGCTCTGGTAATTCACAGGATGCAAGAAGCAAGCTTGACTGAAAAAATCATGCACGAATTGCTGCACTCATCAACACAGCTCCCTGCACTAATTGGAACAACATGAAGCCACCTTGGCTAACGATGAGCACTGCCGTGCTAGTTCCTGGAAGAGCACCGATTGGTGTTTGGATTCTTGGAAAGCAAAGTGCTGAGCACCGGAAGCAAACGAGCACCAGAAGGATCAGCGTCAGCGTGGGTCTGCTCACGCATGGCACTGATGGCCACCGGTCCAAGCGCCAGTAGAAACCGCCGCAACCACAGCTGTGCTCGGCCTGCTGCACCAAGAACGCACGCAAGAGAAGCCGGACCTGTCAGGCAGGAAGGGAGCGAACGGGATTTACCCAGGAGCAGCGCCGCTCCTCTGAGCATGCTCGGCGCACGAGCGCACGGCCTGGTAGTGCTACTGCTGGGTCAATCCACCCTGAGAGAGCCGGCCCCCGACCAGAAGACCGACGACAAGAACACAGAGAAAATGGCGACCCCAAAAATCGAGCGGATCTCGACCAAAGCTCCGAGATAGGCTCCCAAACTTTGCACGGGAGATCACAAGAGAGTTATAGAGTTATCCCTAAAGAATCATCACTCAATTTGAACTCAAACTCCGGGAAATCCCAATCTCGGGCAAGAACACAGTTTTTCTCCCCAAAACAAAATCGGCCAAGAACTTGATGCACGAGTGGAATTGATCGAAATCACTTGGTGATCTAGTTCATCACTCAACAAAGCATCAATCGGACCAGAAAGAACAAGCCAAAACGCTCTAAATTCGACGAACGAAAATTCTCCCAAAAAAAAGGCTTCGAAAATAGGAGAAAAAGAAAAACTTGATTTGGAGACGGAAAACAAGTGAGGCACGAAATTTGATCGCTTGGATTCTTACGATATCCGGTTCTGGCCCGTCCTGTAATCAAAACTATGGATGGCAAAAAGCTCAAAACAAGAATGCTCACTCCTCTCTAACCCAGCATGCCTCCTCTCAACACCACACAAGTGAGAGTGGCCTCCTCCAAGAATGGGCTGCCCAAGCCCTTACCATATATATAGGCACCCGTCAAAAAGCCAAAACGCCCTTACATGAAGCGCACAACCCAAATACCCTCTAGGGTATAACCGTCCCGGAGTTTTTCTTCGTCGATCCGACGGCCACCACGCCTTCTCACCCGCGTAGCGCCGCTTGGCGACACGCGATCTCCCGATCTGCGTCGTGCCGTCCGTCCGCATCGGGACCTCCTTCCCGAGTTTTGAGGCACAAACCAGGAAACCCGCCACCAATGGTTTTGAGGCGAAACCACCAAACCGTCATGATAGCGTAGCCCGTACGCATCCCCGTCCATGGTGTACACTTGCGCTCGTCGATGTCATTATCGACCACCACGGCTAGCCGCCGCTTCAAGGTCCCTCGGTCCAAGCCTCACGTCCGCCCTTCACCGCGCCGGTCCATCGGCACGGCACGCCCTACTTGTCCTTCACCGCACCGTCGACCACCGCCTCCGAGCTCGACATCTGTACAACACAAGCCAAGAGACACCGTTGTTTGACACGAAGCCGCGTGCCACGGTTAGTAAGACTCACACACACGCTAACGTGTTGGTATGTTGACAATCGCTCATCACAAAAGCGCTACACAATGGCTATAGAAAAGCCATGTGTTCGCACACCGGCGCAGAGTGCTTGTATAAAACGCCGCTGCATCCAGGATGAAAAATTTCACCACCGAAAGAAAATTCCAGCTCTACTTTTCAAACTTGGCATCTCAAAGCTTTTGACATGATATTCTGGGAATATTGACTGGAATTATTTGAGAACAGAGGGTTCAGTCCAATATGGAGGGAGTGGCGACAGCCGACAACCATCTTGATAACATCACACTCGACAGTATTGACACCCTGCATAGATTCTCGAGCAGGCCACCTTGAATGGCAGTCTACCCCTCTTGATGGGGCAGACACTCCAAACTACGGCTGTCCCTATAAGAGCAAGTATTATGATCTCGCCCACGGCCGGCTGCAACGATTGCCACTGTGGCAGCGGTCCCCGCTAGTTTTTAATGCACACAGGAAAGCGGCAGGGCAGTTGGCCAATAGCAGCGGCGGTACGATGATTTCGCCGGCTTCACGCGGGCGCATAGCTTAACGCCGATTCCTTTCTCTCTCTTCGTATCTCTCCCCTCCACGTAGATTTCGGCCGGCTTAACGTCGACCATAATACTTGCTCTAAGCTGACGACTGACCTTAAACTCAATTTACAGAAGTGCATAGGCTTGATGACTGGCCTATCATGTGTGCAGAACTGAACTTGGATCACATCCTAGAAAGTTTTGTGGGGACAAAAAGGTGAAATTCTCAATAACTTACTTAGGTCTGCCGTTTATCTGATGAAACCCAATACTGACATACTGTGTATAGGCATGAACGAAATAATTGCCAATTTCCTCACGACCTCTTGGTTTCAGACAGTTTATCTGATGCTACATGGAACTGCGCAGGAGGTCTACCTGGGCAAGTTCAGGTCAATTAAGAAAAATTTTAAACATGTAAGCTGTGGCGTGCGAAATGTGAAGTCTGCCACATAGGTCAATTTAGAAATTTTTTAACTTGCATCCTGTGGCGTGTGAAATATAAAGTCGCCAGTGCTGAGCTAAGCATTAGCTTATTTCCTGCACGCCTTTAATTTCCACAATAATGTGGAATTCTTCTTAGTTTGATTTGGACATTTGGTATTGTTTAAACAACATTTGGACGTTTGGTCATTGCACCAAGAAGTAGAGGAAAGCGATGTTTATTTGCTGACCATAGAAACCTTTGACTACTGAATCCATTACCACTTAGCGGAATATTCATCATAGTGCTTTGTGATGTGTAAGGTGTGTTTGAGGGTTACCGTCTCTTTTAGTGTTGTAAGAAAAACTCTATCCGCTTGACCAAAGACGCACATAGACATGCCCCCATCGTCTAAAAAAAGGGCCGAGACAATCTGCACCGTTGCAGACGAGCAGCTGCTCTCTCTACTCCAATGGCCCTACCTGGACCCCATAGGTCCCACCGTGCAGTCTCCAGTCCCCAGGTCCAGGCAAGGCAAAAGCAGAGCAAAACAGAGCAGCTGCATTCTACAGTGTTTCTGTTATTGCGTTCATCTGATATTCTAATTTCATCGTCTTTTGTTTTGATAGCCAGCAGGTGCCCCAATCGCTCCAAATCACAGGTATCTACTGTGTTTTGCTAATTAAGACTACAGCTTAGAATCTCGAATTTTAAAATGTTGTATGTAAATGTCCCTGAAACTCTGAAACACGATTTGGGATTAGAAACTCATCTAAGTACCCACACAGAAAGGGACAAAAACTGTGGTTGGCGAAATGACATTATGTTCTTACTGTTAGTGATTTAGCCAACCCAACGGGGTTAATTCCTTCATCGGAATCTATAGTGCAAAATCTTGCCTGGAGCCTGGAGGCAACTCCCGTTCAGCCAGCTGAAACGTGCAACTACGGACACTGTTTAGTATGGTTAGCTGGTACACAGAGCTACACTCTATCTCTATTGCTAAGCTAACAATCTGAGTCAAGGTCTATCCATAGGTGGTTGACAGAGCAATTACACGAATCATAGATGGTGATGGCTCACTGGTTCGCTTAGTGAAGGCATGGAATTCAACGGTCAAGGGCTGTTGTGGCAAGTCAATCATAATATCCATGTGAAGGCAATAGCAGCCTTACCATTTTAAAAAAAGAGGGCAATAGCAGCCGTTAAGGTCATACATCAGCATCAGCAGTCCCACAGGTATGTGAAGGGACTATTGACTCTGTATATAGTATATCTTTGTTTCTTGAGCCCAACGCCCTATATCTCCTTAGAGCTTTGATGTGAAGCATCACTTACATAGTTTCAGAAACATCACAACTCACCTTGTGTTTCCTTTCCCATCCTGCTGCATTCTCTTCCTGAGAAGAAAGAGAGGACTCACATGGAAATTTTACTTTCTGCAGCCCTGGGTGAATTGATGACTAGATCCATAAGTTTCATCATCGGCAAGTTCTCGGAGCCCCCGGCACTGCTCGTGCAGGAACGCCTACAGAGTACTCTTCTCCGAGCACAGGCCATCGACGTGGAGGCCACAATGCGGCACATCACAAATCAAGTGATGATCCAGCAGCTGGGCATGCTGAGAGATGCCATGCACCGAGGCTACTACACACTTGACGCCTTCAGGTACCAGCCTCACTATGGAGAGGACGACAGTGATCAAGTTGTGAGTCGATTTATGTCCCAATCCAAGGTACCGGTACCCTCTGCAAAGCATCACTATTTCTTCAGCCAAACTGCACAGTGTCACGAACATTTACAAGAGGCGCTAGACAGATTGAGCTCCATAATTGTTGATCTGAATGAGATGGTTATGTTCTTGGCGAGCTACCCTCGGCTGTATCGCCAGCCTTACAGCATGCATATCCTACTGGCTAACTGCATGTTTGGTCACCGGGTGGAAGTAGAACTTGTCATCAAATTTCTGCTGCACTCACAGTTTCATAGTTCTGAAGAATTGGAGGTCCTGCCAATTGTTGGTCCACCCTTAGTCGGCAAGAGTACCCTAGTCGCTCATGTTTGCAAGGATGAAAGGGTCCAAGATTCTTTCTCAGAAATCTTGTGGCTGAACGGCCTTGATTTTACAGATGACCTGCTAACTTTCAGACAAGGATGTGCGATGAAACATCAAAATCAAGTGTCAAACTCAGACAAAGTCAAGAAGGTTCTAGTTGTTATAGAATTATCTGGAAATCTCTATGAAGATGCTTGGAATAGGTTCTATCTTGCTTGCAAACAAAGATTTTGTAGAGGGAGTAAAATCATAGTCACAAGCCGCTCAAACAATGTTAAAGTTGGAACAGTACCGGCTCTAACTCTGGAGCATATATCTCATGAAGCATACTGGTATTTTTCAAGACACTTATATTTGGAGGCATGGATCCCAAGGCACACCCAAGGTTTACACAGCTGGCCATGGAGATAGCCAGAACATAGAACCGTTCAATAATTGCGGCAAACATGATCTGTTATTTGTTGAGGACCAATTTTGACATCCACTTTTGGTGCAAGGTTCTGAGGTTCTTTAGAGTGTTCATCCAGAAGCATGTCTCGAAATTTGGCAAGAATCCGTTTGATCTTTTGAACCAAAATAGACCAGTACATGTTAGAAGAATGGCTGCACCTTCTGAATATTTCATGGTTTGTCATCGGTATCATTGCTCTTCACAAGAGGAGGTTCCCAAGATAAGGGTCGAAGATGTACTGTATGGAAGCATGAAGACTTCCGGAAAATTTGAGGCCCTGTTATGGAAGTCTCAGATACCTCCCTACTATAGCTATGTCGATACTTATTATGCGATTCAAGAGCAAAAGACTACAACTGCCAAGAGGAAGCGTACTATGAAAGATGGAGTCACATTCTGTTAATTTTGTCATTAACCGTCTCATATAAGAACATAGTTTTGTTCATTGTTTTGGGGTAGGATGCCACAAGTTACAGCACAGGCCAAGTGTAAAACCTGTATAGTGTCACAGGTTACAGTTACTACAGGTCAAACTGTACTGCTACATTTTCATTTAATCATATGTGACACGTATACGTGCTTATTTGCATACTAACTCTTGTATTTCCATTATGCTATAATGAAAAATGGGGTTGCCTTGTGTGGAAAACAATTAATAACTCATGATGCTGAGGCATATAATTCCATGGTGGAGACGGGATTTAGTTGACTTCCTCAGCTTTGGTTTTACCTAACATAGCAGTCTCTGCATGAGATTTAGACTCGTGTTTTTTTTGTGCAGGCCTGTATAAATCATGAGCATGACACTATATAGATCGTAGAGGCTTTATTGAAGTCACTGCTAATTGCCTGCCTGCCTCTAGGTTTCAGCTTATTGCTAGTGACTGCTGCCTGACATTGTTGCGGTTCAAACCATCGTGAAGATTGTCCACCGGTGACTTGGCAAGCCTTCCCCGGAGTGGTTGCTCTTTCTCTGCAATGTGTTGCCTTGCCTATGCTATTATATGGAAGTGCACAAGACGTCTGTCTACGTACGCAAGTTCTTGAGGTCAATCTAATGTTGAGCTGAGCCTACGCTTATTTTCGTGCATGCGTTTCATTTCCATGGTGATGTGGAATTTTGGTAGTTTGGTTTGGACATTTGGTGTTGTTTATAAAAAGAATCGAGCATTTGGTCATTGCACCAAGAAGTAGAGTAAAGTGATGCTTATTTGCTGACCATAGAATCTTTACAAGTACGAATTTTGCACCATAACCTAAAGCCTCCTATCTTGTCACGTGTCTACCTAATCACAAGGCCACATTCACTAGCTATTTACAACATTCATAGAGCTACAAAACATGCACCCAATAAAGCACCTTCACAGGGCCACGTGTCCAACCATTTACAAGCCATGTTCATCGTGCACAGCTAAAAAAATGTTTCTAGAAAGTGCAGGAGGTTTACATGTTTTTCTATGATCGTGTACTATTCAGATTCGAGAGAATTCTGCATCCTCGACGTTAACACTTTGCTTCAAAGGAGGATAGGCACTATATATATAACACATCAGAGACCTAACGAGTTAAACTGAACCGGCCATGTCCGCAAACGGCATTGGACGGCAGACAGGCGCCACCGACATGGTCTGCAGGCACATGCCAATTGCTACCTCTGCGACCAGGAGCCAGAGACGATTGACCACATCGTCGCCGAGTGCTCCTTCTCCCGCCAGGTTTGGTGGGCCATCCTGGCAACTCTTCACGCCGACACCACTGTGATCGGTGCCCGTTCAATCGAGCAATGGTGGGACCTATGGAGAGCGAAGTGGCACGGGGTCAAGCGGAAAGGGGCAGATTCACTCTTCGCTGTCATCGCCTGGGAGATCTGGAAGGAGAGGAACGCACGGTGTTTCAGAGGAGCAGAGGCCACCCTCCACCAGGTGCTAACCAATATCAAGCACACCGCGGACTTGTGGATCGAAGCGGTGCGCGTGAAAGAATGTTTAGTGCGTGAGTAATCCGTTTTGTATGCGTTACGGGTGGCGGGCTCTGTTTTCAAAATTTGTGAACACCCCGGAAAACGCAGTAAAACTCTCTTCTACTTAATACTGATGATGCATGGCCTTTTGCGTATTCGAGAAAAAACTGAACCGGCCACTCCTCTTGAACCATCGCTCACTCGAGTTCTGTCATCCCCACTCTCCACAGTGACCCCCCACCCTCCACAGTTCAGACCTTATTTTCACCGGTAAAAACAAGACAAAGACACAATTGGTCACAGACAGCAAGGTAATAACTCATTTTTTTTATTATCCTCAATAAAGATGAACCAGTCAATACACATAGTAGTTACCTTTCCTCATCTTTAGCTTCCCTGTCTTGATCAGTGAACCAATATAATACGACCAAGCTGATAAAACCAATAAAAATTTAGAAAATAACAAATAGTACTACAAAGTCAATAAGGTAGTGACGACCTGTTATATGCATCAAGTATTTTATAATACGTGCAATTTTTTTAGCGACCGTGCAATGCAAATTTGAGCAATTGCTATAGGCACAGGTTACTAAATTTGCCTTCTTTTATACTTGCCAGCAATCTCTTTCTGCTAATAGAATAAATTATAAAACATAGGATGATATATTTGCAACTAAATTTGCCTTCTTTTATGCTTGCCAGCAATCTCTTCCTGCTAATAGAATAAATTATAGGATGATATATTTGCAACAAAACAATACGAAAGCATTCATATGTCTGCATCATTCAACAGTAATATATGACAGGCAGGCTCAGGTTAGGCGTGGCAACGCCACGCCCTAATAAGAAAAGGAAACCCGCACGAGCCGACATATTCAGATTCATCTGGGCCTTTTGTCTTGTGCGCTTCTCACGCATCATTCACGCAAAGTGGCGCCGTGCGACGTTATGTTTCCTGGTCGGCGCGAATCGTCCGATCGCGAGGTAGCCCCGCTGCCGTGGTGCCGTGCGCTCGTGCCGCCGCCTCTGCCTGCTTGCTGGTAGGGTGGAACGGTAGAACCTGATCCTGATCACGATCCTCCCTCTCAGGCTCTCCTGTGATCCTGTCCTGATCGGCGATTGTCGCTGGACACTAGCCGCGTCGTCGGCATGCCTGCAACCGGCTGACAACAGTAGGGGTATTTTGGTACGTTGGTTACCATGCACGACAGCAAAGTGTGTATAGGAGGAAACTACCAACACCACCACGGCACAGGACAGCAAAGTGTGTATTGGAAACTAGGCTGCGGGCTGTTTTTGTGTCCCTTATTATTAACTGCAAGAAATTGTCACGACAACCAGGGCTGGCGTGCGTACTGATCAAGCTATCGTAACGAGTCCCACGTCTAACTGGAGGATTGGCGTGGGTATAATGAAGTAGAGTGTCGAGGGCGGTGGTGAAGCAGAGTACACCAACACCACCAGCGCTGGTGGTGTCAGAATCCTGCCTCTGCCTGCGCCCTGGCACTGGCAGCAGGCGTCGGCACAGGACTTGTGACTGTCCGAGACTGCGGCCATCAATGCTCGCGTCAATTCTGAAACCATTACCACTTGGTAGAATATTCAGCATGTCGGCATTCTCAATTCGTTACTGTCTGGGCTGGTGGAGGAAATCTGGACCGTTAGATCCTGTTTCCGCGGCCAGGATCTGCCGACCAAGTCTCTCTCTCTCTGCTCCCATGGCCCCACCATGATTTTCCAGGTGAAGAAAGCAAAAGCAGAGCATGCAGCCTCTTCACCTGCTCCGCCGCCGGCCTTCGCTGCTGGGGCCCACCTCGCCAACCCCCACCATGGAAGCCGTTCTGCCGCCGCCGCCGGCGAGCGTGCTGATGGAGGAGCTCGTGGAGGAGGTCCTGCTGCGCTTCCCACCTGCCGACCCGGCGAGCCTCGTCCGGGCCGCGCTCGTCTCCAGCAGCTGGCGCCGCATCGTCACGGGCCTGCGGTTCCGCCGCCGCTTCCGCGACCTTCACCTCCGCCCACCGATGCTCGGCTTCCTCGCCGGCGCCGGCGAGGGACACGCTTCGTGCCCACCTCCTCCTTCCGCCCCGGAACTGCGCAAGCGGGCGCGGACGGCGGCCAAGGACTCCTCCTCGGCGGCTGGCGCACGCTCGACGCCCGCCACGGCCGCGCGCTCCTGCGCCGGGAGACCGGCCGCGACGCGGCGGTCGACTGCGAGCTCGCCGTCTGGGACCCCGCCACGGGCCGCCGCACGGACCTGCCCCGCCTCTCCTCGGCGCCGTACTACTGGTGGACTCTTCACCATTGATCTGAAGTCTCTCCAGGCCACAAAGGTATCCGGGGATACTGCCTTCTCCACCATTTTCCCCTACATCAGCTTCCACACTCCAGGTAATTGTCTCATTCGTGCTCAGCCTGTTTATCTTTAGTATTGCTTTGGTTGTATGTGATGAGCGATGAATTGGAGTATCATGATCTAGTACAAGAAAATTTGTTACCCTCATATAGGTGTGCCACCATGCGTCAAATCTGAAGATATGCCTCAAATTGTTTTGTCCTCTGTTATACCAGAATGTTGGGTCTTGATTCTTGACACTTATCTATCTAAATGTTGGCTGGCCCAATAAACTACCCAGCAGCAGCAGGAGAATAGAAAAGCAAAAATAAGAGTATTACTGACATGAGCTTTGACACTTTAAATTTCTTGGATACAATCTTTCGATGTCACCTGATAACATAGATGATACCAATGCCACACAAAGGGTAGCACCTGGTAGCCTGTTTGATTGCCCAGCAACATGTTTTTCTTGTACGGTCAGAAACCATTCTAGTAAGAGCTAATAGGTTCTCAACCAGCTTATGTTATTTCCTAAATTTGTATTTCTGTAGCACTGGAAGTTGCCTCAACTGGTGAGGGGCCAAGTTCTGGTGCATAAGGCGCTTCTGTGCAAGTTTCTCAGTCAAGGGGAAACTTTGTCGCTTCTCAGTGGGTTCTTGGCTTTAAATGAAGGGCTATTTGTTAGTTTGATCGTTGCCTTGTGAATAAACTGCTAACTCTGTGCGTTCCCCGGAATTTTAGCTTGGAATGAAATTCTAGAATGAATGTGATTTCTCCTTCTGTGTAAATATGTATGCTCAAGAAAACAAACGTTTGTAGTTTTTTCATATCTTATGGCCTGAAACATGAGAACCGAAGAAGAAAGGAAATGATTACTGAAATCTATTGTGCCATTTTCAATAGTTAGGAGGCATTCAAAGCTCTGAAACATTCAATTAAATTTTTGTAAGCACCAGTCATCAAAACGTACAGGCCCTATATGAAGGGTATGACTTCTGCATGGATGATTTCAGTACTTCAATTCATACAGAAATTCTTAAAATTTCCTAGCTACAAATGGATCTTAACTGTGTCTACTGAGTGCTGGTATGTTTTGTTCACTCACTGAAGAAAGCATATGGAATCATTCAAAGGGTGACTGGATACAGTCAATGATTAGACAGTGACATCGCACTCTGAACAGTCAAAAAATGCATGTGTCTTGATTGTTTTTTAGTCGTTCTTATTCTGTAATCTGAGCATACTCTTCAGCAGCAGTTTAATGATTATGAAGGATTCAAGATATATTTTTTTCATACTTAATCAAGATACTGCCAGAGTTTGTGCTATTCTATTGCTTAGGTATTTGTTTTTTTTTTTTTTTTTTTTTTTTTGAAGACGTCACCGGAGGGGTGAGTGCCCCACCTGAATTGATTCCATTGATGCCGGCAAGCCGGTGCACGGAATTTGCCAAACGGCAGAGAGTTTACAACGGGAAAAGGAAGGGCATGGCGCCAATCCAGAAACAAATAAGAGAAGTACAGTGGGGAGAGAGAGTACAACACCAGAACAACACACAAACGAAACTCAAAGGTAAACCTAGACCGAAGCCGAAAGTCGCCAGCCAAACGTCGATGTCGCGCCTTCGCCGAACAACATACTCGCCGCTTTCACCATGGCCATTGTGCCCGCTACCACTCCTCGTAGCTACGCCGCTCCACTGCCGCCCTCCATCTGAGGTCCACTGCGTGCAGCAGGAGGGGGACTAAGAGTGGCGACGAACACGCAAGCCACGGATCATCGGACACGACGACCTCCTTTTGAACCGATGATGGCATCCTCCGGCACATCCGGGCCACGTACCGCCATCCGACGCCGTCCATGGGGAGGAACGGAGGAATCCATGGAGGGGAATGGCGGCGGCGGTGGAAACACCACCCGGCATTTGATCTTCGACACCACCAAGGAGAGCGTCGACGGAGCGGGGCGCCCGAGAAGGACCCTTCACCAAACGTCGGCAACAACCAACGGCGAGGGCCAAAGCTCGCCCAATAAGCACGTAGCACCAACAAGATAGGAAGGGGGGAGGGAAGAGGCATAGGCATGCCGGGCGGACGTGGCACGGGGGACTGCTTCATCGATGCCTTCACGTAGCGCGTCGTCTGCGGACACCACCAACGGCGGCAGGCGCCTCCTCCACAATGGCGCCCTCAAGAGGGACGCGGCGTCGTTAACGCCGCCGCCACCGGCTCCGAAGAATCAGAGCTAGGTTTTCACCAGGAGGGGAGTGGTAAGCTCGGCACCACATGGCCACGGACAACCACTGCCCGGAGAGGACAACCTGAGGTCCGCGGCCGCATCCCGGCGGCACACGAGCACCGCCACGGCGAGGGTGGAGAAGACGACGGCGCCCAGCGTGGCCAGCCCCCCATTGAAGAGCAGGGCCAGCCCACGGGCGTCGGCGCGTGGGGCAGAGCCCCTCCACCGTCTGCGCAGGGCCCAGCCGAAGGGGCGTAGGGGAGGCCAAAGCAAAGCCACGGCCGACGCGGCACCGGCTGCTGCCGATGCCCCCCACCGCCCGACCATGCCGCCTCCGCAAGCCGCAGACCCGTTATCGGCGTAGACGAGGCGGCGCTGCAGACCCCACAAGCGGCGGCCGAGCCCCAGCGCCGAAGGAACCGGGCCGGGCGACGCCGGATCCGGGCTATGGGAGCGCGGATCCGTTGTGCCTGAGCCGGCCGCCGGCCACCTTGGCCAAACGGCGCGCCGTCAGCCCCGGCGGCGACGGATCCGGGGCGGGGGATGCCGGATCCGGCCCCAGTGAGCATGGATCGGGGGCCCATGAGCCGGCCGCCGGCCACCTGCGCCGGAGAAGAAAAGAAGCTACAGTGACGTCGGGGGTGAGGGAGAGGAAGGGGAGAGGGTGGAGGCAGCCGCGGGGGGCCTTTTTGGGCGCCGAGGCGGGCCGCCGCCACCGCTAGCAGGAGCGCGGCGGCGGCGGCCGGGGGGTGGCGCGGCGGTGGAGCTGTAGAGCCGGCGGCGGGGAGTCGCCCCCGAGTCGCCCCTGTCGCGGGACGACGGGGGGGGTTGCAAAGGGACTCTTAGGTATTTGTTTCGAGTGCTATACTTCTGAAATACTCCCTCTGTTCCAAATTGTTAGGTGTTTTGGCTTTTGCATTCCTTTGACTATGTATCGGACATAGTGTATATCGTGCATAACAAAATCTATGTATCTAGAAAAAAAAAATAGAGCACCCTATAATTTGGAATGGAGGGAGTAACACGGAGAGTTAGGAATTTTTGCACTCTAGCATAGAGGCAACTCGTGTTCAGTGAGTTAGAGAAAAAAGTCCAACAGAGGACACTGGTTTAATATAGTTTGTAGCCGTAATACAGAGCATACATCAGCTTCTAATCTAAAAATCTGATTTTTATGACCCTCGTAAGTTCTCTACAGAAAAATTACATAGTAGATAGTGATGGCTCACTGGCACAGTTGGCAAAGGGTCAGAATTCAACAGTCAACGGCTGTACCTATCGAAGTAGAAAATCAGTCAAAAGTGTAGGCATGTAATTAAAAAAATTGATAAGAATCTTAATATAGTCCCAAAAGTCATACACGTGAATTGACTATTGACTCTCTCAATTTAGACTTTTCTATATGATTTTGCTTCTTGAGCCCAATTGTTCTTCTATGCCATTGCTGTCCTTTTGAGTTTGACGTCTAGCACAGAATACAGACTGCAGAGTGAGTTTCAGAAACATCAATACTCATCTTGTGTTCTCTTAGTTCTTACCTTTCCTGCAGCATTCTGTTCCTGAGAAGCAAGAGAGAACTCCCAAATGGAAAGTTTCCTTTCTGCAGTCCTCAGTGAGCTGATATCCCGATCCACAAATTTCATCATCAACAAGTGGTCAAAGCCAGTGAACATGGAGGAAAGCCTACAAAGGGGTCTTCTCAGAGCACAGGTCATCATTGAGGAGGCCATGGGACGGCACATCACAAATCAAGCCATGCTCGTGCAGCTGGGCATGCTGAGGGATGCCATGCACCAAGGCTATTATGCACTTGATGCATTCAGGTACCAGCCTCACTATGGAGAAGATGGCAATGATCCAGCTGCTAGGTGGTTTATGCCCGTATCCAAGGTACCCTCTGCAAAGGACCCCTATTTCTCCAGTCAAACAGTACAGTTTCAGGAACAACTACGAGAGGCGCTTGACAGATTGAGCTCCATGATTGTTGATATGAATGAGTTGGTCATGTTCTTGATGAGCTACCCTCGCTTGTATCGCCAGCCTTACAGCATGCATATCCTTCTGGGTAACTGCATGTTTGGTCGCCAGATTGAAGCAGAACATGTCATTCAATTTCTTTTGCAGACAAATCCTCATACTTCTGGAGAATTGGAGGTCCTGCCAGTTGTTGGTCCACTGAGAGTCGGTAAGAGTACCTTAATAGCTCATGTTTGCAAGGATGAAAGAGTTCGTGATTATTTCTCAGAAATCTTGTGGCTGCACGACCGTGATTTTACAGATGGTGAGCTAACTTTCAGAGAGGGGTGTGCAATGCAACATCAAAATTGTTTGTCGAACTTGAAGAAAGGTAAGAGATTGCTAGTTGTTATTGAACTATATGGCAATCTGTG
The DNA here is from genome assembly GCA_018135685.1 of Themeda triandra. Taxonomy (NCBI): domain Eukaryota; kingdom Viridiplantae; phylum Streptophyta; class Magnoliopsida; order Poales; family Poaceae; genus Themeda; species Themeda triandra. Next base: position 11,561 of record JAENPR010000926.1, on the reverse strand, counting down.
TGAAGATGCATGGAATAGGTTTTACCTTGCTTGCAAACAGAGGTTTCTTAGTGGTAGTAAAATCATAGTGACAAGCTGTTCAAACAAGATTGTAAAGTTTGGAACAACACCAGCTCTGACTCTGAAGTACATGTCCCATGAGGCTTACTGGTATTTCTTCAAGACACTTACATTTGGAAGTATGGATCCCGACACACACCCTAGGTTTACACAACTGGCCATGGAGATAGCCAGACTGCAGAATCGTTCATTCAATTCTGCATATATCACCTCTTGTTTGTTAAGAGACAATTTTAACATAGACTTTTGGTGTAAGGTGCTGAGCTTCGTCAGAGGCTTCATCCAGAAGCATGTCTCCAAATACGGTGTGCATCCTTTTGATCTTTTAAACCAAAACAAACCTATCCTGCATGGAAGAATGGCTTCACCTTCTGAAGATTTCATCATTTGTCATCAGTATCACCGCTTTCCTGATGAGGAGGCTCCAGAGACAAGAATTCTAGATGTGCTGTATGGAAACATTAAGAAACATGGAAATTTTTTTTTTTTTTTTTTTTTTTTTTTTGACAAGAACATCTAATATATATATTAAAAACAAAAAGTACATAGAGGTCCTCAAAAGAAGACCAAGATACATAATGGTCCCGTGACTGAAAAAATGAAACTGACTTTGACGGGCCATGGAGGACGACGGTCTCTAGGGTGAGGGTATTCGAGAGGCGTCGAAAGACGCGCGCACCCGGATGGACTGACCGCGCGTAGCGTCGGTGAAGAGTGGGTCGGTAGAGCCATCGAAGAAGAAACACGCCGAGGACCGAAGAATGTTGTTGATGCCGTCGTCGGAGGTAGAAGTTGCTCGAACCGAGAACCCAGGTGGAGACATAATCGTCGAACCAAAGGCGTAGAAGTAGCTGTCTGAGTATGATTGGATCGGGGCCGAACAGGATCGAAGGTTGCATAATAAGGAAAAACAAAAAAACAGGAGAATAAAAAGCAATAGGCTGCTCTGAACACGTCAATTGCTGGCCTTCATCGTGATGACCGGAGAAGCTTTGGACGTGGCCCATAGATGTGCACAGAATGATGTCGGCAGGGACACCACATCCTCTGATACGAAGCCCACGTTGCTTCTTTCCATGTTGTTGGTCAGCCTCGTTCCTTCCAGACGAAGGGAAAAGGCAGCGCTGGCCAAGGAACAGTGCAGAGCAGCTGCCTGCTGCGCGCGTGTCACAGGCTGGCCCCACATAGAGGCATGTGGGTCCCACCGTGGACCACCGAGGCAGCAACGCCGGCCGGGATTCAGCCCGCCATAGGCTGCTGTCAAGCGCGCATGTGCGACGGGAGACGCCGGTGAGCACGACGCGACCAACGAGGGCCACGCCGAGCAAGTTGATGAAGCTCTCCTGGAACCCGTCGTCGCCGCCTGATCTGACTGCAGCATCGAGGAGCGGGCCGATGTTGAGGTCTCGGCGAAATGGAGCTGCCCCCTCACCAACACCATCGCGGTGGCTCTCATGGCCACCGGCTATGGTCTTGGTCAGAAGTAGGCAAGGCAGCCCACCTTGGTGCCGCCGTCGTCGCTCGATGACCTCTCCTTTCCTTGGTGATGACCCAGCCTCGTCACTGCCGCGCCCACGACTGCGCCCATGGCTGCAACGCCGACGCACCGGGCGAAAATCCCGTGGAGTCGGAAGCGCAGCATGCTCCGGCACTGGAGCGCAGATGGGGGCACCGGATACGTCGTGTGCAAGCACGGCGGGACAAGGTCACCGGTGACGCGCAGTATGCTACTTCCATGGCTTGAAATGGTTGCGGGCGGCACCATGCAACCCACAGAGTCTTGGAGCAGGCCGGGAAGAAGCACATGAGAAAAAAGGGCTTTATGGTAGTACTCACTTCGATCCATCGGAAGAGCATCCCTCCGGCCGCCATGGCCGCAAGCAGACTGCCCGCCCCGAGAAGACGAAGATGAGGAAGACAGTAGTCTTCATAACAGAGAATATTACAAGGAGGAGGAAGAGGGGAAGGAGCATGGAGGGGAACCGGCCCTCCTGCCCTCGCCGCCGCGAGCTCGCCGGAGGAGAGGCAGGGGGCCGGCGGCGGAGCTAGGACGGAGCTACAAGGGAGTCAGAGGAAGACGAAGGAAAACGGCATACGCCCTTACTACTCGGTCAAGCCGAGAGACCGGGGAAGAGACGAGAAACATGGAAAATTTGAGGTCCTCGTATGGAGATCTCAGATACCCCCTTCTACAGCTATGTCAATTCTTGTGAGATTCAAGAGCGAAAAATTACAGGTGCAAAGAGGAAGCACTGTATGAAACATATATAATTTGATTCACTTTTTTTGGTAGGATGTCATAAGTTAGAGCAGATCAGTTCTGATTCACTTTTTTTGAGTCAATTCTGAAGTGTGCTACATTTTTGTATCGTAAGTGTAATTGCTTATCTACATAATGACACATGAGTTAGAGACATATATTTTCATGGATATTGTGAATCCTTCCCTCCTTTTGGTTTTACTCCACATAGCAGCGTCAGCCTGGGCTTCAAGCCTGAGCCAGCAGGGGTGATTTGCAATTTGCATGACTGGTTTCAGGCCAAGCAGAGTCTCGTTGGTTCAAGAAGATTTGGCATCCTGCCAATCTCTGCCCAGAAGGAGCTGGAAATTTACTGGAGTTAGTTGTAACGAATTTTGTTCATGTCACAAGATTGCATAGGTACACAAATCTTTTAAGTAACTGTACTGTAAAAGTGCAGCAACTTGATCCAGTATAATGCTTGCTCTGTTTCCCTGTGCACACTTGAATGAATGTGTTGGCAATTTATTTTAGTCCCATTGTCTTCTCATATCATAGTCAGATAGTGTTAAAATCACAGGAGCTTAAAGATATCTGCTGCAATATGATATGGAAAACTACAGCTTACAATTTGCAAATTAAATTTTTAAATATTATAAGCAAAGTGTGTTCCAGTAAAAGTACCGAGAAGGAAACAAATTGAAAAAATTGTAATCTACATGAGCTATTAAAAACAACATTTAAACTTTTACTGCTAGTAATGTTAGACAACACAGGAGTTAATTCCCATATTGACTTTGTAGTGGAACACAAGATACCTGTTAATGTACTCCCTCCGCCCTGTATATGGTGCATTCAAGCATTTAAACTTTATACCCATATATAAATGTTTTCAAAGAATAAGTGATAGTTTTGAATTAAATATAAGCACAAAATTGGTTAATATTATATTACAGGAGAGAGGAATGGTTCTTAGCTGGTATACATGTAAGTGTGTATCAATAATTGTTAATCTAACAATCTTTTTTTTTTTACCTTCATATCATATATGCTTTACAGAGAAATTACATAGGCCATAGATGGTGATGGCTCATTGGTTTACTTACAGTCAAGGGATATATGCCTGTACCTTTCGAGGTAGCAAGTGTGAAGGAGATAAGTCAATAGAATAATCAAGTGAAGGCGAAAGGAGTCCCCATGATCATACATGTGAATGGACTAACTGACTTTTCAATTTAGTTGGTTATCACAATATTCCCATGTTATCCTTGCAGAGTCAATTCTAATGTGTAAGCCACTAAGCCTATTACATATCTGAAAGTGTAACTGCTTATATCTACATAGTACATATTGACGCATGAGCCAGAGGCATATATTTTAATGGAATATGGTGAATCCTTTCCTGTTGTTGGTTTACTCCGGAGCATGAACCTGGGCTTAAAGCCTGCTTTTTCGGCTATATCTTTTCAGTTCAACCCAGCAGGCCATTCTGTGAACAGAACCTCACAGTCATGTTGTATTTGGTGGTTTGCATGACTCCATGTCTGGTCGTCTACAGAGTAATTGCACAGATAGTGAAGGCATGGAATTCAAAAAAATAAAAAGTTAGTCAGAATAACGACCAGGTGAAGTCAAGTAACCCAACGACCTTCTCTCCTTGGAGCATTGATATAAGCATAGAATACAGAGTTTCCAAAACATTCAAACTCATCCAGTGTTTTCTTACCCATCTTATTGTGTTCTCTTCGTTCTTGAGGAGACAGAGGGAAGTAACATGGAAACTGTGCTTTCTGCAGTCTTGGGTGAGCTGATATCTAGATCCATAAATTTCATCATTAACAAGTGGTCGAAGCCGCTGACACTAAACATGGAGGAAAGCCTACAAAGGACTCTTCTCCGAGCAAAGGTCATCAATGAGGAGGCCATGGGACGGCGCATCACAAATGAAGCCATGATCCAGCAGCTGGGCATGCTGAGAGATGCCATGCACCAAGGCTATTACGCACTTGATGCATTCAGGTACCAGCCTCAATATGGAGAAGATGGCAATGATCCAACTGCTAGGCGGTTTTTGCCCCTATCCAAGGTACCCTCTGCAAAGGATTCCTATTTCTCTAGTCGAACTGTACAGTTTCAGGAACAACTACGAGAGGCGCTTGACAGATTGAGCTCCATGATTGTTGATCTGAATGAATTGGTCATGTTCTTGATGAGCTACCCTCGCCTGTATCGCCAGCCTTACAGCATGCATATCCTTCTGGGTAACTGCATGTTTGGTCGCCATATTGAAGCAGAACTTGTCATTAATTTTCTTTTGCACACAAATCCTCATAGTGCTGAAGAATTGGCGGTCCTGCCAGTTGTTGGCCCATTCAGAGTTGGGAAGAGTACCTTAATCGCTCATGTTTGCAAGGATGAAAGAGTTTGTGATTATTTCTCAGAAATCTTATGGCTGCACGACCATGATTTTACGAATGATGAGCTAACCTGGAGACATCAAAATTGTTTGTCAAACTTGAAGAAGGGCAAGAAATTTCTAGTTATTGTTGAACTATGTGGCAATCTCTGTGAAGATGAGTGGAATAGGTTTTGTCTTGCTTCCAAACAGAGCTTTCTTACTGGTAGTAAAATCATAGTCACAAGCCATAGTCACAAGCCGTTCAGACAAGATTGTAAATTTTGGAACAACACGGGCTCTAACTCTGAAGCATTTGTCCCATGAGGCATACTGGTATTTCTTCAAGACACTTACATTTGGAAGCATGAATCCTGATATGCACCCTAGGTTTGTACAACTGGCTATGGAGATAGCCGGACTGCATAACCGTTCAATCAATGCTGCATATATCACCTCTTGTTTGTTGAGGGACAATTTTAACATACACTTTTGGTGTAAGGTGTTGAGCTTCGTGAGAGGGTTCATCCAGCAGCACATCTCCAAATTAGGTTTGCATCCTTTTGAGCTTCTAAACCAAAACAAACCTATACTGCATGGAAGAATGGCTTCACCTTCTGAAGAATTCAGGATTTGTCATCAGTATCACCGCTTTCCAGATGAGGAGGTTCCTGAGATAAGAACCCAAGATGTGCTGTATGGAAGCATTAAGAAACATGGAAAATTTGAGGTCCTAGTATGGAGATCTCAGATACCGCCCTACTACAGCTATGTCAATTCTTGTGAGATTCAAGAGAGGAAAATTACAGGTGCAAAGAGGAAGTACTGTATGAAAGATGGAGCCACATTCTGTTAGTTGTATCATTTCCTGGTTTAGGCAGGAACATATCTGAAGTGTAAGAGCTTATGTACATAATGACACATGAGTTAGGGCATATATATATTTTCATGGGATATGGTGAATCCTTCCCTGTTGGTTTTACTCAGATAGCAGCCTCAGCCTAGGCCAGCCTGGGCTTCAAACAGAGTCTTGTTAGTTCAAGGAGGTTTGGCAACCCCCAATCTCTGGCCCAGAAAGAGCTGCAAATTTACCCGAGTTAGTTGTAACGATTTTTTTTTTCACAACACAAGGTTGCATAGGTACACAAATCTTTCAAGTGCCTGTACTGTAACAGTGCAGCAGTTTGATCCTGTATAATGCTTGCTCTGTTTTCTTGTGCACACTTGAATGAATGCGTTGGCAATTTAGTTTAGTCTCATTGTCTTTTCATATCATAGTCAGATAGTGTTAAAATCACAGGAACTTAAAGATATCTACTGCAATATGATATGTAAAACTACAGCTTACAACTTACAAGATTGAATTTGTAAGTATTATAAGCAAAGTGTGTTCCTGTAACATTGGCAGATGATGAAATCTTGAAATTCATCTACATTTAAGCTGGGCCAGTAAAAGTACCGAGAAGGAACAAATTGAAAAAAGTGTAATGTGAATGAGCTATTAAAAACAACATTTAAACTTTTACTGTTAGTAATGTTAGACAACACAGGAGTTAATTCCCGCATAGAGTTTGTAGTGAAACACAAGACACTTGATAATATACTCCCTCCGTCCTGTATACTTGATAATATACTCCCTCCGTCCCGTATATGGTGCATTCAAGTGCCTATACCTTTCGAGGTAGCAAAAGAAGATTAAAAGTGAATAGAATAATCAAGTGACGGCGAAAGGAGTTCCCATGGTCATACATGTGAATGGACTATTGACTCTATCAATTTAGTTGGTTCTCACAATATTCCCATGTTATCCTTGCAGGTTCTCACGAGATAAGAATCCAATCTGTTGCTGTATGGAAGCATCAAGAGACATGGAAAAATTGTTCTCACAAAATTTGCTGTATGGTCACCTAATAACGCCTTATAATTTGGAATGGAGGGAGTAACACAGAGAGTTAGGAATTTGTAGTGCAAACTGTAGCCTAGAGGCAAGTCGTGTTCAAAGCCAAAAAGTCCAACAGAGGACACTGGTTAATATAGTTATTAGGTGTTATACAGATCATAAATCAGTTTCTAACCTAGCAACCTGATTTTTGTGAAATCAGAGTACACAGTAGATAGTGATGGATCACTGGCGCAGTTAGCAAAGGGTCAGAATTCAACAGTCAAGGGTTGTACCTATCGAAGTAGACAATCAGTAGAAAGTCTAAGCAAGTAAACAAAAATCGATAAGAACATTAATATAAGGGTCCCAAAAGTCATACATGTGAGTGGACTATTGACCCTCAATTTAGATTTTACTATATGTTTTTGCTTCTTGAGCCCAATTGTTCTTATATGCCATTGCTCTCCTTTGAGTTTGAAGTCAAGCAAAGAATACAGACTACAGAGTGAGTTTCAGAAACATCCATACTCACATCTTGTGTTCCCTTAGTTCTTACCATTCTAGCAGCATTGTGTTCCTGAGAAGCAACAGAGAACTCTCAAATGGAAAGTTTTCTTTCTGCAGTCCTCGGTGAGCTGATATCTCGATCCACAAATTTCATCATCAACAAGTGTTCAAAGCCACAGAACATGGAGGAAAGCCTACAAAGGGCACTTGTCAGAGCACAGGTCATCATGGAGGAGGCTATGGGACGGCACATCACAAATCAAGCCATGCTCGTGCAGCTGGGCATGCTGAGGGATGCCATGCACCAAGGCTATTACGCACTTGATGCATTCAGGTACCAGCCTCACTATGGAGAAGATGGCAATTATGCTGCTGCTAGGCGGTTTATGCCCCTATCCAAGGTACCCTCTGCAAAGGATCTCTATTTCTCCAGTCGGACTATACAGTTTCAGGAACAACTACGAGAGTCTCTTGACAGATTGAGCTCCATGATTTCTGATATGAATGCATTGGTCATGTTCTTGATGACCTACCCTCGCCTGTATCGTCAGCCTTACAGCATGCATATCCTTCTAGGTAACTGCATGTTTGGCCGCCAGATGGAGGCAGAACTTGTCATTAAATTTCTTTTGCACACAAATCCTCATAGTTCTGAAGAATTGGAGGTCCTGCCAGTTGTTGGCCCATTCAGAGTCGGGAAGAGTACCTTAATCGCTCATGTTTGCAAAGATGAAAGAGTTTGTGATTATTTCTCAGAAATTTTATGGCTGCACGACCATGATTTTACAAGTGATGAGCTAACTTTGAGACAGGGATGTGTAATGAGACATCAAAATAGTTTGTCAAACTTGAAGAAGGGCAAGAGATTGCTAGTTATTGTTGAACTATGTGGCAATCTCTGTGAAGATGCATGGAATAGGTTTTATCTTGCTTCCAAACAGAGCTTTCTTACCGGTAGTAAAATCATAGTCACAAGCCGTTCTGACAAGATTGTAAATTTTGGAACAACACGGGCTCTGACTCTGAAGCATTTGTCCCATGAGGCATACTGGTATTTGTTCAAGACACTTACATTTGGAAGCGTGGATCCTGATACACACCCTAGGTTTGTACAACTGGCTATGGAGATAGCCGAACTGAATAATCGTTCAATCAATGCTGCAAATATGACCTCTTATTTGTTGAGGGATAATTTTAACATACACTTTTGGTGTAAGGTGCTGAGATTCCTGAGAGGCTTCATCCAGCAGCATGTCTCGAAATTCGGTGCGCATCCTTATGAGCTCCTAAACCAAAACAAACCTATACTGCATGGAAGAATGGATTCACCTTCTGAAGATTTCAGGATTATTTGTCATCAGTATCACCGCTTTCCAGATGAGGAGGTTCCCGAGATAAGAATCCAAGATGTGATGTATGGAAGCATTAAGAAACCTGGAAAATTTGAGATCCTAGCATGGAGATCTCAGATCCCCCCCTACTACAGCTATGTCAATTCTTGTGAGATTCAAGAGCGAAAAATTACAGGTGCAAAGAGGAAGCACTGTATGAATTAGTTGTATCATTTCCTGGTTTCTGCAGGAGCATTTATAATTTTATTCACTTCTTCAGGGTAGGATGTACTAAGTTGCAGCAGAGTCAATTCTGAAGTGTGCTACCTTTTGATTTCTTAAGTGTAAGAGTACTGCAGTTTGATCCAGTATAATGCTTGCTCTGTTTTCTTGTGTACACTTGAATGAATGTGTTGGGAATTTATTTACTTGCTCCTATGAAATTTTAGTCTCATTGTCTTCTCATATCATAGTCAAGAGTGTGTTAAAATCACACGAAGTTAAAGATATCTGCTGCAATATGCTACGTAAAACTACGGCTTATAACTTACAAGATTGAATTTTGAAGTATTATAAGCATGCTGTGTTCCAGAAACATTGACAGACTATGAAATCTTGAAAAATTCATCTAAATTTAAGCTGGCCCAGTAAACGTACTGAGAAGGAAACATATTGAAAAAAAGTGAATCTACATGGGCTACCAAAAATAACAATTAACGTTTTGCTGTTATTAATATTAGAGAACATAGGAGAGTCAGTTCCCGTATCATGAGTTTGTAGTGCAATACAGGACACTGGTTAATTTACTTCCTCTGTCCTCTAATTAGTATACTGCTTCGAAGCATTCAAAATTCCTAGCCAAATATAAGGAATTTCAGAGAACAGAAGATAGTTTTTGTCTTAAATATAAGCACAAATTTGGTAGGTATTATATCATCATACTTGCCATTCATAAACCAATCTCCAATAATCATGAAGATGATATCATCTAATTATGAAATTAAGTAAGGGTACATGTGTCTTTTATATTCTCTCTTAATTTGTCCTAATATCTCTAGAATACACTAAGGACAGAGAGAGTAGTTCTTTTTTTTTTTTTTTTTTTTTTTTTTTTGCGAGTAGAGAGAGTAGTTCTTAGTTGGTGTACAAATTATATAACAACTGTTAATCTAACAGTGTGTTTTTTATGACCTTTTATGATGTGTGCTTTTCAGAGAAATTACATGAGCCATAGATAGTGATGGCTCATTTGGTTTACTTTGCAAAGGCTCGGAATTCAACCGTCAAGGGCTGGAGGTAGCGAGTGTCAAGACGGAGATCAAAAGTCAATAGAATTAAGGTGAAGGCGAAAGCAGCCCAAATGGTCATACATGTGAGGGCAGTCTCAATGCAAGACTCTATCACAGAGTCCAAGACTATTTATTACCCTCTTATTTATTGTATTTCTTGATGTGGCGATATTTACCTCGAAGATTGTGGACTTAGAGTCTAAATAAGACTTGAAGTCTTGGTTTTTCTGTCTCTCTTCAATAAATATACCGCCACATCAAAGAAAAACACAATAAATAGTAGAGTAATAAATGGTCTTAGACTCCGTGGTAGAGTCTGCACTGTGAATGCCCTGACTGGACTATTGACATTTGACACCCAGTTTACTTGCTTCTCATAATGCCATCTGTCCTCGGTTCATGACATCGATCAATTGTAGGTTTAATGATATTTATTAAACTTGGCCCGACGAATTCCTAAACACATGAGTCTATATATATCTTCTTGGGCTCTAATAAACAAATGGAATTCCTACACAAATGTATAAGGGAAGCCCATCAGTATATCTTTGTGAGACACGCTGGGCTGGTGGACTGCATATATCTTTTTTTGAGCAATATGGTGGACTGCTAATTTATCTGGCATCCAGATTGGGCTGAGCCCAACAGCTGATTCCTCCATTGTCCAACGACGACAGCAATTCCTCCGCCGCCGGCGTCTCTTCTCTTCTACTACCTTTTACGGTTTTACCGGCGATCAAAATCGCAGCAATTGATAGAATTGGACCTCCCTCGCCTTCATCTCCTCAAGCACGCGGTACGGGAACTTTCTCATCATCATTCAATTGATGATTTCTACTACTACCTTTTTTATTTTAGTTTAATCTGTCTCGATTTATTTTGCTTCACGATCATGGATGACAGATGTCTCATCTGGGGTTCTAACTACAACTAGGTTTTGCTAGATGTCTCATCGATCTAGGGTTCTTGCTACGGTTTGCTGGATTCTTCTTTGACTGGCTCCTAATAGTATAATTAATTAGACTATTGCCTATGTAGCCCCTGGTCGTTGGACTCTTGCAGACTACACTTTTCGTCAAAGGAAATCGTTTATCGGTGCCCACTAGGTTATTACTCCTCCATCCCGAATTGTAAGTTATTACAAGAATATTGGGAGTCAAAGCTACTTAAGTTTGACCAAATTTATATGATAACATAATAATATTTAGGATGCCAACTAAGGATCATCGGATTCTTCTCTTCCAATATATCAATCCAAGGAAATTGTTTGTCAGTGCCCACTTTGTTATTCTATATATGCTTGGTTGCATTGCTGGCAATAAAATGAACATAAAAAAAATAAAATAATATATAGAACCAATAATAATCTTGTTCCTCTCTTCCAATATATCAATTCGTAGATCAATATTGCTTGGCCCGTTATCGCTTCATATTGATGTCCTTGATTTCTTCCAGTTTGTTCTAATGAGTACTAATGAGTAATGCCTTATGCCTCTGTATTTAAATATTTTTGCCATAGCTTATTTCCGATGCTATTCAAGATGCTTGTTGGTGACTTCAAATTTACCCTGTTCGATTGCAATAACACTTGGGGTTATGTCTAGTTTCACTCCTTGCGCACACTTTCATTTGTTGTGCCTTCTGTTGTGTGTGACTGTCTTTGTATATGTAGATACAGATTCTCACTCAAGCGATCGTTGATCAGCAACATCAAGGCAAAGATCCAGGACCAGGAGGGCATTGACCAAGGACCCACAGCGCTGCATTGGAGCCTGAGCAGGTCACATCGTCCATGGATGATATTGCTAACGCCCAGCCTATTGAGGTTCAGAAAAAGGAGGTCCACGCGTTATCGAAC
>JAENPR010002503.1:0-53050 GCA_018135685.1 Themeda triandra | reverse complement strand
CACAACGTCTGCGCGGCTGGGCTGTGTCCTCGGGCCCCTTTGCGTGCGCGCGTGGCGCCCTCGGCCCACGCTACGGCGGTTACTGCGGCGACGTCCCTCTTCTGGGCCCGAGTTGGCCCAATTTCTTTCCTGATTTATCGAGCCTTCGTTGCACATGTTATAGTATCACATGCAAGGTGTTCATAGTAAGAGCTGAGGAATTCTTTCAAAACACTTTGACTTAACGGCAGTAATAAGTAAGAGAGATGAATTATTTACCTACATTGTAGGTATTTTTAGCAACTCGTACATCGTAGGTCAGATTCAAAAATAATTTGATCAATTTCATGGAACACTCATCCAAGGAGAAAGTTATATTTCCTCTCACCTTCTCCTACCATGTTCTTCACTTTTTTTTCGTGTGGGCCATTAAATTGGAGCAACATCAGTTTCCAAATATTGTGGCAAAGATATTAGATGATGTCTAATTGATGTGGATCCTACTATAGAGGTAGCCCGTCTTTGTACAGTGGAGACGCCCTTACATCTTCAACCTCCCAATGTGGTGGTGTGTTCCTCCTCTGTCATGATTTCAAAGCCTGCCCATTTTTTTGGCACCTGGAGTAGGTTTTGAGTGTGTATAGTAGATTTTGGTTGTGCTATGGTGCTGAAACATAGCCATACCGTAGTTCGAACGCTAGTTTTAATGAGTGCTTCAGACATTTGTCAAACAATGTATTTACTGTTTATTTTGATACTATGAGCCCCAATAATAGATACGGTATAAATACTGAATGCATATATGGAGCTCGCGCTATGCGCCACAATGGATATTGAATACATTAGAGCTCAAGCCGTGCGCCATAATGGTATGTTGGGGAAGTGCCGAGAAACTCCTTCAAATGCACTGGAAACGCCAACCCACTTATGCCTCACCTGCCCTTTTGCACAAGTTTGGTCACAAGTGAAGCATTGGTTCCAATTGACGGCTATCAACAATATCCCAATGACAGGATCGATTCATGGTTACTGGCGCAAGAGTCGGCTAAAGTTAGAAAAGAAAGACAGAAGGAAATTTGACGGCATAATTATCTATTTTTGGTGGAATCTGTGGAAAGAAAGGAATAGAAGAACTTTTCAACAGAAAACTCTTCAAGCTCATCAGGTCGCTATGCTGTGCAAGGATGATATCAACCATTTTCATATAGCGTCCCGGAACCAAGAACAAAGACAGTAGTTTTAGAGGCTCTGCTAGTTTCCTGTTAACTGTTGGTAGTTGTAGTGGATGCCATAGTGGTTTTCTTGGTGTTCTTCTGCTCTTTCTAGTTTTTGGTAGTTGTTTCGATAGTTGTTCTAGTAGTAGTAGCAGGACAAGTCGAGTTGTATTTTCTGTTTTTTCCTTTTTTTTCTCGTCTAATATAATTCGGCAAATCTCTTGCCGCCTTTCTAAAAAAAACTCTTTCAAATCACTTCGACTAAAAAAAATGACAATAATTACCTCCACTGTGTGGTAGCTACCCCACGTGGGTCTACCAGAAAGGAGAAACGTCCTATATTACCAATGACGAACTATAGTACCTTTATTTGCTCTATTTAGAAAAAAAAACTGACACCATACATGAACGCTGCAGGTGCGCTTTCTGGCAAAGCTATGGCGGAGTAAAAAGAAAAAAAAAAGAAAAAAGCGGCACGGCGCGTAAAAGCATTCCGGACCCCAAAGAATTGCAGACAACCCATTACCGACGAATCTGGTTCACACAGACTGTAGCATGTTGTCCTCCCCGCATTGCGCTTGGACGGCATTTGGCACTGTCTGCTTGTCTAGCATGGGAGTCGGACCCATTTGCCTGAAATAGCAATCGGGAAGCTAAAAGAAATAGTAATCGGGGCCCTGACATACTAATGCTATTGTACTACGATGCTAATCATCCACGGAGCTCGGTAACTGAACAGTTTAGTAGGTAAGCTCCCATTGGCTCTGACACCTTAATTGTTTAAGGACGATATTTTTATAAGGTGCCTGTGTGTGATAGATAGAGGAACCGGTCTTAGCTAGATCGATTAGTTTATTCCTGTATTTGTTTCGATTAGCCGTAATAATTAAGTCTTAGAAATAACTGTTCATCCATTCTAGTCCACCATCTCGGTCCTATACCCATGGTGTGGTATAGTAGTGCGGTGGTCTGCAATGGTGCCACACAGGCATAGTAGGATAGCGCTTACGTGCATGTCGCATCACGGCACACACAGCAGGCAGGCACATGGTAGCGCAGAGGTGCAGTCCGCAGCTGCCCCATGAGGGCTTCTTCAACGCTCCTACATGGCGTGCTGCCCCAACCTCCAGATCAGCTCCCGATGTCCATGTCATAAGCACTAGTTGTCTCGCAGAGGTGCAGCGACTCCTGCAGAAGAGGCGTTTGCCTCAGCTGACAAAAGGCCGAGGAGAACACCCGCCAAGCGTTGCAGCATAACAGTGGGTGCTTCCTGACGTATGCATGCTGCCAAAAGGTGCTAAATCAGAGCTGGGCAGTACTCCTGTGGTCCCAAAACAATACTGCTAGCGTTGGAAGATTATTTTCACTGCGTACTGCTTCATCTATGTGGCCTTCCTTTTATCTGACATCACCATAGGGCGTACTGCCTCCATTGGCCTTGCCCTGAGTGTGAGGGCGCAGAGGACTGATGTGTGCACGGGCATCGTGAGCTAGTGTACTACAGTGCTGCCAGTAGGCATGGTCCCGAGCGAGGCTTGCTAGTGCTATGGCAACAACCGGCGGTGAGCTAGTGAGGCATGGGGTTGGATGACGTGCGAGGCCAATGAGTACGATCGTGCTAGGTGAAGTGTCGTCAAGGCACAAGGACAAATGTCGAGGCGCGGTGGTGAAGAAGAAGCTATATGCATTGACTCCATAAAACTTAGAAATCATTCATTCACTCTCCTGTGTGTCTTGTATCCTCGAGCAACGAGGTGAAATCGTTTCTCCCTAAGAAAAATGATTTTCTTTTCTTATGCTCTCTTTCCTCGTTTAACTTATTGTTATATTGAACTTTTTAGTTTATTATAATATAAGAGCTTAATGGAAGGAGTATTGTCTCACGTGATACAGTGCTCCAACCTAATGCCCAACCACTCAAAATAATGGTTTCCCTCGTCACATGTTTGGACCACCAATGTTATCGACGATGAACATGCATTCACATCAGCATCTCTGGGCCTCGTTTAGTTCCCAGAATTTGGTCCCAAATTCTAATATGCACAAAAAAAGATTCTCATCACATCAAAATGTCGACATATGCATCAAGTATTAAATGTAGATGAAATCAAAAACTAATTGCACAGTTTGGTTGTACTTTGCGAGACGAACGTTTTAAGTCTAATTAATCAATGTTTGGACAATTTTTATCGAATACAAACGAAATATTACAGTGTTGTTACAGTACATTTGCCAAGTTGCACACCCCAATTTAATTAGGGAACTAAACAAGGCCATGTGTTCACTGGGTGATAAAATGTCGCATCTGAGTTGCACAGGAATTGGCCCCTACACTATCGAGTGGTCTCACCAGAAATGGCCGGTTCCATTTTAGGAGATTGGTCAAGAGACGGCATAATCCGTACGTGTGGCGCGTCAGAGAGGCAGGCAGCAGGCGCACGCTATTGGCTGGTGCAGATCGAAGCACGGCAAGGATCACGTGTCCCTGACACTGACTCGTACTATAGCCGGGACCACATAGTGACGCCAAGCGCACGGCCCCTCTGAAAATAAAGGACCCTCAAAAAGATAGGACTAGCTTGCGGGATGGAACTAGGTTCACATCGAGTGTTTCTTTTCTTTCTTTTTATTTTTGGCTGGAAATTAACAAAGGCTTCGGCCCCCTTTGGCTCACGGGAAAGTAAAGGAAAAATATAGGAAACCAAGATCATAGGAAAGATTCCTCTGGAACGGTGTTGGGAAAGGCATCTCAGCAGCGGAGATATGACATGTGCCTACGGACAACTAACCCCCCATTTATCTTATTTGTTGCACATGTCTTAATCTGTTGTGCAGGGTTGGATCGGAGACCAGATGCTCGCCGCCGGAGACCATGCCGACTCGAGCCTTGGAATGTCTCCGATCGCCAGGCGGAGACACCAGGCCGGTAGTGAAGACCTCAGGCCTCCGAGCGGAGATGTTAGGCTGGCGGCGGAGACCTCTGGCCTCCGGCGGAGGCATCGGGCCAGCGGCGTAGGCCGCAGGTCTCAAGGCGGAGACACCAGGATGATGGCGGAGACATCAGTGCTGTGGCGGAGATCACAGGCCGGCGCGGAGGCATCTGGCCCATGGCTGAGGCACGCCGACCACGGGAGACGGCCCACCAACGGCCCAGGAGCAAGGAGAACGTTGCGCACTTTGAAGGCCCAGGAGGAGCCCACGGGCCGCTAAGCGCTTCTGGGAGGCCACCTACCCGGTAGCACTCCAATGGACGACTTTGCCCCTGCCAACCCCACCTGGAAGGGTCATAGGATTAGGGTTCCCTTGTTTCCCCTCACGGGTTGTAATGTCTTTTTGTACTTAGGAGCTGGGCTGGCTATAAAAGGAACCCCCACCCCGTTGTAAATGATGACTCCCTGGAGTGGAAGAGCTTCTCTTCTTCACACTCTAGCATTGTAATTGTGATTACGATTGAATACTAAACCTGCTGGAACTGAGTTCCAACAGTTGGTGCCCACCCGTGTGTCTGGCCGAGGATATCACTCACGATGCCAACAAGAAAACAAATAGCGACCGCCGCTGACGAAAGCGTGCCGCCGCCGAGGCGGAGGCACTGCGGGAGGTACCCGAACCACCGCGAAGGGGCAGACCGCGGAGGTCTGCCCGAAGCACATATGCCTCCGAGCAGGCAACCGAAGGTGAAGAAAACGACGATGGTCACGGCGAAGATGAACCACCGCCGGCGAACCAGACCAATGACCAGCACCAGGAAGATGAGGTAAGTCGGCTGAGGGCCGAAATGGAACGCATGGATGCAGAACGAGACGGACTGAGAACAGAGCAAGCAGCCACGCACAGGGCGATGCATACCTCCCAGCAGGCCGAAGAGATAAGGCAGCAAATGGCAATACTGCAAGCAGAGATCCAGAGCATGCAGCCCATAGCAATGCATCAAAACAACACCACGACAACCCCACAACTCAGCCAATACATGGCCGCAACACCCACTGGAGTCCAGGCAATAGAAATACCTCAGATCATGGTTTACCAGAGGACGTTCGACCCGAAATCCCCGCTATCAGGAGGCCTCCAGAAAGCACCATGGCCACCGGGCTACAAGCCCATGGTCCTGCCTAGGTACAATGGAAAAACAGATCCACGGCAATTCCTGATGAGTTTTGAGGCAGCAGTAGCCTCCGCGGGAGGAAATGATAGTGTCCTAGCCAAATCCTTCATCATCGCCGCAGAGGGCGACGCACTGACATGGTACTCCATGCTGAAGCCCAGCACAATTTACTCATGGGAGAACCTGAGGGACAAGATAACAGCCAACTTCAAAGATTTCTCAAGTGAGTCATTGTCGTCGGCGGACTTGTTCAACAACAAACATGACAAGGGGGAGCTGCTAAGGGATTACTTCCAGAGATTCTTGCACCTCAGGGCAAAGGCGCCGGATGTGCCGGACAGCGTCGCCATAGAAGCAGCAATCAAAGGTCTCCATCGGACCCTTCGCAAGCCACTTAGCAAGGGAAAAACCAGCCACCATGGAAAAACTACATGAAGAATTCGAGAAATACTTCGCAGATCAGACAATGACCAATTCGAGAAATACTGCAGATCAGACAATGACCTCCGGAAAAGACTGGATGAAGGCGAAGGCCAGAGCAAAAGGTTCTCCGGAAACAAAGAATAGAGACAATAGGTCCTATGACGACATGAACTCTCAAGAAAGACAAGTCTTTAACGTGCAAAACAACCGGCCTCGGCGCCGCAGACAGGAGCCAGAAACGGTCAAGATACGAAAGCCCAGAACAGCCAAAGTTTCAACAAGAACAAGTCAAAGAACTGGAATAAGAACCAGAAACCAAGAAGGCATTATTGTATTTTCCATGGAGAAGAAAAGGGGCATAGCCCAGAAACCAAAGAAACAATGGATCGGATGAAGAGCAAGCAACAACCGCAGCAACCTGCTCAAGAATTAGCCAGACAAGTGAATCATACCTTCACTCAAGCGATATCATCGCGGTACAACCCAAGCTACCCAGGGTACAACAACAAAGACTTTCCCTCGCCAGAACGTCGCACAACAAGATTACCCACCATCCTCGCCGGATGGCGGCCTGCGGCAAGCACCAAACATCTCGCAGATAACAACAAGCGCCCGTTAGGGCAGAGAGCACAGTCACATACATTAACACTCGAACTCCGCAAATATCTATGATAGAGACGCCTCAGCCGTCACATCATCAGCAACAAAGGCAGTATGCGGCATTACCCCCGCCTCCGCAGCAAAGGCAATATGAGGCCCTACCAGCACCTCCGCAGCAGGCGACCTGCTCCGGTACCATACCGAAGGCTGAACCTCCGGTTGAGAATTAGATGAATCCACACTCTGCTCTGCCCACAATAGGAATGATACTACCGATAGATGGAGACTCAGCGATGGAGTTCGAAACAAAGAGACAGAAAAAAGACCACCTCCGATTGGTAAACAATGTGGCTGTACAGGGAGCACACCGAACGACAGAATGGTCTAAGGCCCAAGTCAGTTTCTCAGAGGAGGACCTCCGATTGGAGAGTTACCCTCACACCAATGCGATGGTCATAAAAGCAAACGTGGCAGGATGGGAGATAAACAGAATACTGGTTGACTCTGGGAGTTCGGCAGACATCATCTTTGCAAGTGTGTTTGATCAAATGAAACTCAGCCGGTCTCAGCTACAACCCCCTGATACACCTCTGATAGGATTCGGAGGCAGAAAGATTCATGCACTCGGGAAAATTTCCTTGCCCGTATCCTTTCAAGATGGGGATAAGGTGAGAACGGAATACATCACCTTTGATGTAGTAGACATATACTACCCCTACAACGCAATCCTAGGAAGAGGATTCGCTAACAAGTTCAATGTGGCCATCCACATGGGTTACCTTTGCATGAAAATGCCAGCACTGCACGGAATCATCATGGTTCGAGGAAGCCAGAAAGAAGCCAGAAACATAGAGAGAGCAATATACAAGGCCCACAGGAACATAAACACAGTAGCATCAGATGAGCCACCAGACATGCCCAGGGGGAAGACGGACATGAAAGATCAAGAGGACACGATAACAGTGCCACTTGACGAAGCAGTGCCAAACAGGAAGGTCACAATCGGAGCAAATCTATCAGAGGAGGAACGAAGAGAATTGCTCAGCCTTTTGTCCAAGAACAGAGATGTCTTTGCATGGTCAGCAGTAGACCTCAAGGGAATTGGGAGAGACATAATCGAGCACACCTTAGATTTGAACGAAAACGTCAAGCCAAGGAAGCAAAGACAAAGGAAAATGTCAGAGGAACGAACTTTGGCCGCCAAGGCGGAGGTACAGAGATTATTGGATGCCAATGTCATAAGAGAGGTGAAGTACTCAGAATGGCTAGCAAATGTGGTACTTGTCCCAAAGAAGAATGGTAAGATGCGCATGTGCATCGACTTCACTGACCTGAACAAAGCATGCAAAAAAGACCCATTCCCGCTACCGAGAATAGATGCCTCAGTCGATAAGGCCACCGGGTGCAAAAGATTCTCTCTCTTAGACTGTTTTTCAGGATATCATCAGGTCTGGCTCAGAAAAGAAGATGAGGAAAAGACAAGTTTCACTATCCCAACTGGCACCTACTCTTTTGTGCGAATGCCAGAGGGGCTTAAGAACGCAGGATCAACCTTCGCAAGAATGGTGCAAGCCGTGCTACGGTCTCAGTTGCAGAGAAACATCATAGCCTACGTCGATGACATCGCCGTAGTAAGCAAAGAGCCGGAGAACCATCTGGAAGATCTCAAGGAAACCTTTGCAAACCTTAGGGAAGCCGGATTAAAACTAAACCCAGAAAAATGTGTCTTTGGAGTCAGCAGGGGAAAAATGTTGGGGTATGTCGTTGGACCCGAAGGCCTCAGGGCCAACCCAGACAAAACAAAAGCCGTCCTGGCCATGCCGGAACCATCAAGCAAAAAAGAGGTCCAGCGACTCACAGGAAGAATCGCAGCCTTGAACAGTTTATCTCCAAATCGGCCAACGCAGCCTCCCCCCTTCTTCAAGGCACTCATAGCCAATGAAAAATTCGAATGGGGACCGAGCAATCGGAAGCTTTCGATACTCAAGAAATACATGGCCGAGGACCTAATGGTGGCAGCTCCGGATAGGGATGAGCCACTCCTGTTGTACGTATCAGCATCGACAGGAGCAGTAAGTGCGATACTTGTGCAAGAGAAACAGATAAACGACAAGCAGGTGCAACAGCCAGTGTACTACGTGTCTGAGGCATTGCAAGGAGCAAAGCTGAACTACACAGAGATTGAAAAAATAGCATATGCAGTGATTACAGCATCAAGGAAGCTAAAGCACTACTTTCAGGACCACACTATTCTGATCCCGACATCACAGCCATTGGCCGAGATCCTGAACAACAAAGAAGCCTCAGGAAGAATAGGCAAGTGGGCTACAGAATTATCTCAGTTCGAGATCAAGCTTGTCGCCAGGACAGCGATCAAGTCGTAAGTGCTAGCGGATTTCCTTTCAGAATGGGTGCCAGCAAATACCTCCGAATCAAAATCGGAGGTATCTCACTGGACCCTTTTCACGGATGGCGCCTGGGGAATCCAGGGAGCCGGGGCCTCCACGGTACTATTTTTCACCATCGGGGATCGGACAAAATATGCAACCGCACTATGCTTCAAAGCAAAAACAATACGGCGAGAATATGAAGGTGTCATCCCGGGATTGACAAAAGCAAAGGCACTCGGAGCCACTCATGTGCTCGTAAATACGTATTCGCAGCTGGTAGCAGGACACGTGGAAAAAGAGTACACCGCAAGAGAGCCTGAACTCGAAAGATACCTAGAGGTTATGAGAGGCCTTGAGAAAAGATTCAAGGGTTTCACCCTTAGGCACATCCCAAGGGGGGAAAACACAGAGGTGGATGAGTTAGCAAAGGCGGCAGCAAACAAACTTGACATGCCGGTAGGCACATTCTACCAAGAGGTACAACAACCGGCCACGGCCAGGTTGAACAGAGCATTTGCGGAGGTACTGCTAATCCAATCTGAAGACTGGAGGCAAGCAATCATAGATCAAATCAACGGCAACCACGTGACCACAGATGAAGCCAGTGCAGTAAGGTTGTCAGCGCGAGCTAGGAGCTACACCATAATAGAGGGGCAGTTGTTCAAAAAAGGCATAGTGCAACCATTGCTCAAATGTCTAAGCAACGAAGAAGGCCGGAACTCCTACGCAAAGATTCACTCGGCATTTGCGGATCCCACATAGGTCCAAGAGCATTATCCGCAAAGGCTATTTGCCAAGGTTTTTACTGGCCGACTCATATAAAAGACGCCTTGCGCATAGTGAAGACATGCAGCGCTTGTCAAAACTTCTCAACAAACCAAAGCAGGCCAGGGGGGAGACGCAGCTCATCCCACCAACATGGCCTCTGCAAAGATGGGGTATGGACCTCGTCGGGCCGCTCCCACCAGCTCAAGGAGGCAGCAAATCTACGGTGGTGGCAGTTGAGTACTTCACAAGATGGATTGAGGCCAAGCCACTATCAACCATCACCTCAGAAACAGTAAAAAAGTTTTTCTGGCATAACATAGTGTGCAGATTCGGGGTCCCAAGAACCTTAACAGTAGACAATGGAAAGCAATTTGATTCTGACAAGTTCAAAGAGTTCTGCAGAAGTATCAGCACTCAGCTGGCCTTTGCCTCAGTGTACCACCCAGAAAGCAATGGGGCGGTCGAGAGGTCCAACAGGATCATATTCTCAGCAATCTCAAAAACACTACACGGATGGAAGAAAGGGAAATGGGTCGAGGAGTTACCTAAGGTCGTGTGGTCTCACAACACGAACATCTCACGAGCCATCGGTTTCACACCATTCAAGTTGCTGTACGGAGAGGAAGCTATAATGCCTGAGGAGTTAAAAAGCCAAAGTCTCCGAGTTACGAAGCACGCACTAGCAGAAAAAGAGGAATACAGCAAGGAGATGATAGAGGCAGAGAGGCTAGAAGCTGTGGACAACATAATCAAATACCAGAACCAAACAAAGAAGTGGAGGGATGCCAAGGTGGCAACCAAAGACATCAAAGAGGGAGATTGGGTCCTGCGTCGGAAACCGAACGCACCAAACGCGGGAAAGCTGCAACCAAAGTGGGAAGGACCTTACCTAGCTCACCAAGCAGGAAGGAAAGGATCGTTCCTTCTGCAAGATGAGAACGGGAAAGTATCAACTCACACCTGGAATGTGGACAACCTTAGGAAATACTACATCTGAAGTGTAAGGAGCCTCCGTAGACCTATAAGCGGAGGCATCTAGTAGTTTATTTTTATGTCTTTTTCTTTCCCTTCAAGTTGGATTGCACTCTTTTCCTCACACGGGGACTCCTTATCGGAGGTGAGGTTTTTAACGAGGCAACTCCGTTGTAATCAACCTCTGCAATATATAAAGAGGACCCCGAGAAACAGCGGAAGGTAGCTAAGTCGAAAGCAGCTGGCAACACAGCTGCAATATTCGACGAGAGCTTTAAGCATCAAACGAGGTCACTTCAAACTTCGCCTTGACCAGCGGGCCTCAAAAAGATTTGAAAGCGACCTCCAAAAAGGTTGAAAACCCCAGGAAAAAGACCTGATAAGCCAGGCACCAAGGGATCCACAAAGCCAAAAAAGGCTTCACCAGAATCGGAAAAAGACCCAGCAGACAGCTAGGGTACCGATATCAAAACAAAGGTCGCTTAGCCGACCAAGTGCCTATCAGGCCTCCGCAAAACCAGCGGAGGTGTCTCAATCACAATTCGCAAAAACTAAAAAAGTCAAAGCACTTCAGCCGACATAAACAAAAAAGGCTACCAAGAACAAAAAGAAGGTAATACGCCTGCTATGCAAGCCACTCCAGTCCGTTAATTTGCATACAAGTACAAAATTAAGGCTACAAGAATCGCCAATGCCTCGGCTATAAGCAATCTAAGCTCAAGATAAGGCACGCTATCTTCTGCTATTACAATCAGCAAACGAGCCTGCAAAAGAGCAAAGAGCGCTGCAATTCTCCATCACCGAGAAGGGAAGGAGCCTCAGCACTGACGGACTTCGGCTGCTGGTACCCAGAACACGAACTGCCAAGCAACGCACATCGCACTAACTCGCCCGACAAAAAAGCCGAGCGCTGCAGGACGATCTCTCAGAACAATGGACCAAGTGACAAACACAGTTGTAGTCGTAGCCGGATACCACTCTAAGTCTCTCAGCAGAAGAGTGACACACCATTGTGATGTAGCCATTACGAATTCTCACTCAGTATCAGCCTCAAATCCATCTGATAACAAAGCCATGCGCTCATGAAAGCAAAATACTAGCAACGCTGCACCAAATGACCAAGCATCATCAGAAACCACAAGCCTTATATAGCCCCAGAAAGGAAGAAGGCAAATAAATAACCTATCCAAAATCATAAGAAGTAAACACCTTGATCTGCAATCTAGTGCATTAAAAGACCAAGCTCTGTATCATAGCCTTTAGTGGCAATCAAGCAAATTCAACCACAGTGTACCGGGCACAATCCCATGCATTCATCACAAGATCCACATCAACAAAGAATCGTCCTGGCCCCGAGCAATTATGAGGGCATATCACAAAAATAAAACACAAAATCCACAAAGATTCACTCGGGAAGTGTACCAAAGATCAGAAGTAATTAAGGCAACAAGCCATAGCAAGGCCTATAAAAGGGAAGCGAACTCAACACCCACCCCCAGCATCACACACGGCACAAGTCAAGAGAGGGGGATGGAGGTTGACGTATACTTACAAGAGCTCCACAGTAGCATTAAGAGACAGCGTAAGAATTCGTAAACAGAGGGCCACATAGACCAAAATGCACACCACCCTTTTCTTCAGAGCATGTACTAGCGAGCCTTTCCTCAGGGAAGAAACCGGGCAAGGGGGGATACCGCGTAAGAATTCGTAACGTCCCCCCATCCCCGGTTAAAATCGCTCAACTAAGGCGTGGAGTGCTACATGGAAGCAAGCCCGAGGATTGGTGGTACCTAGCGACAAGTTGAGAGTCCCCACTAGCAAGGGGCCATGTCCAATTAGCTATAGTAGGAGAAAAGGCAGCGCTAAGGTCCTAATCTCCATGCCTTAGCATGGAACCATGTAAACCAAGAGCTGACCATTCAAAAGAGCAATAAAAAGTTGCCTAAGTAAAAACCTCCGGAATCTCGTCAGAAACCTCCGCGTGTAAATCAAACATAATATAAATTAGCGTTGCAACGCACGGAGAAAAGTCTCCAAGACTACAGGCAAACGAAGGTATTGCCTCCGCGTCAACAACAATAGCCAAGATTTCCATGCCTTAGCACTGAGCCAGTGCCGGCCATTCACAAAGATGATAAAAATTGAGCCTCCGAAATTTTCTTCGCAAAGCCTCCGCAAGCAAAATGGAAACCTCCGAGTAACAACACAACATACAAAATGAACCCTAAGGAAACATTACAAGCAAGTACATACATCGCCTCCGGAAAAACAACAGGGAGAAACGAATGTCTCATCCAAAAATGAAAAGTAAAAGCACCAAAGCAACTAAGGCCCTCGCCACGCCAACGACCCAACGAAGGTATCGCCCCTGTCGTCCATCTGAGCGCGAACAAACTCAAACATTTCATCAACACTACGATGGGGGAAAACTAATTGCCAACAATTCCACAGTTCGCCGCTAACATAGATACCATCGCGCATAAAGGTTGTAGGCGCAACCTCCTGCACAGGCCCTAAAATGGAGACCTGCGCAGGAGGAGTCACCCATAAGTAACACAGCATTTAATTTACAATACGCGCGCCAGGCGCCACAACAAAAGCAACAAGTGTTTTTCCATCAGAAGATAAAGACCCAAGTCTACCTCTTCTCCGCGGACATCTCGGGCCTCAGTGGTTCTCTCAGCATCAGGCGAAGGCCGGCCGGCGTCTTTGTCCTGCCCCTCTTGCAAGGTCTCCGCTGGCGAACTCGCACGAACCTCAGGGCGCGGCTGAGGCTCTGTCTGCACCTCCGTCTCGGCTTGTGTCCTCGCCGGAGACACGGTCGCCTGAGGGACTTGTATGCCTCCGCTGCAACCTTGCTTGGACGTCTCACCAAGAGTCGGAACACCCTTCATCACGAGTCTTACCGGTGTCCGACCTCCGGCAGCAGCCTTCAAACACGCAAAAACTTAAGAGAACACCCAATAGAAAAGACAATGAAAAGAGAAGGAAGAAAAGGTCTACCTTTCGCATCGCAGTAGCAGCAGCAACGGCCTCCGCCCTGCCAAAAGGCACCCAGAAAGCCCTCAGGAAGCTCTGCACCGTCTTGTGGATCGGGCGAGAAGTCTCCCCAAGCTCCGACGGATCGGAGATTTTGGGAAACTCAACGGTGCTGACGTCAAAACCTCCGTGGATCAGACTCTTCACCATTCCAGTAGCGGAGGCCCGCGCCGCAAAGTCAGACACGCCTCCGACGAAAAGAGACAGCTTGGTCAAATTACTCTTGATCCAGCTCATCAAGCCCGTAGCAGTGCAGTCAGTGGGAAGAGGAGAAGCGACGCCACCAAATTCTTCAAGGGCGGACAAATATGCCTCCGCAATCTCAGCACCGGCAACCCTGATCTCCTCAATCTCCATGCCCAACCTCTCCGTCTCTTTCTTAAAAGTCTCCGTAGTTTCTTCCATAGAGGTCAGTTGGGTGCGGAGGTTCTCGGACACCTCTGTTGCCTTCTTGGCACGCTCCACAGCAACGTCCTTGGCTTCATCGGCAGTTTTGAGTTTCAGCTCCATGTCCTCGACCTTTTTCTTCATGACCTCCGCCTGTTGCTGGGCCGCTTCCAAGCTAGAAACCTTAGCCGCGAGATCAATCTTCTCGCGGCCAAGGGTCTCAACCTCCCCTTTCAGGACCTCAATGGCGCGGGTGCGCTGGGCAAGCTCCACGACGCCCCGGTGCTCAATGGCAAAGGCCATATGATGGGTCTGTGATAAAAAAGACAATAGTAAGAAAACACAACAAGGAAAAGAAAAGAAGGTCAAAGGCCAAAATGCACTCACCATGCAGTGATGCTCCAGCTGAAGGCGCAGAAGACGGTCAAAAGCCAACTCATCAAGGTAGTTATCAACTTGGCCTGAGACCATAACAAAAAGAGACCAAAGAAGAATGAAGTGAGTCTAAGCCCAGAACAGCGGAAACCTGCGGAGACAACAGCAAAGCATATGGCAAAAAACCTCCGTAATGCTCGAAAATATCATGAACATTTAAGCCCCACGCACCGAACATCGCGGAAGCATCTGGAAAAGAAAAGATACGCAAACACAGTCTCGTTAGCAAAAATAACTTTGCAAGTTACGTGGAATTTAAAAGAAGAAAAAGACAAGATACTTACCTCCGGAAGCATGAGCAGCGGAGGTGGAACCCCCGCCCGGAGGCACAGTCCGAGAACCCACCCTGGGAACACGCGTGCCAAATCAACGCCGGGTGGAGGCACCACACTCCCAGTAACACGAGCAAACTCAGCTATGGAATAAAAAAGTTAGGGGTCTTTTGAGACTCAAGGTTAAAACAAATGTCCAAGAAAACAACTAAGGCAAAAATTGACTTACGAAGAGAAAGCCCGATCGCCGGACCCTTATTCCCGGGAGCGGAGGCCCGCCCATCGTCGGAGGCCTGCCCGGCAGCGGCCTTGTCAGCAAGAAATTCAGCATAGGACTTGCTTCTCGACAGCTTATGATCAGGACTGCCATCAAAATCGTCATCAGAGACTCCATCTGGAGCATCACGAACCTGGTGAGCCGGAGAGAGGGAAGCCTCAGCATCTCCAGCCTCCTCGTCGGCCTCCGCCTCCTCTTCGCTTTCACCAGCCCCGCCGCCTTCTTCAGAGCTGGACAGTTCGGCAAAGGCACTGGGGAAGGGCTGAACAGAGACCTCCGGTGAGTGAGCTCGCACAGCGGCAGAGGGCTGTGGTATCAACTTTGCCTCCGTCCGAATCGGGGGCTGGGCAGCTGCCTCGGTCTCCATGACAACTTCATCCTCCACGTCGTCACCCTTGTAGCCCGCCTCAGACGCATCTGGAGACGCAGACGCGGAGGCCTCATGACCAGCAGCCTCCGGCTTGAGAGTCCTCTCCTTCTTGGCAGGCCCGCGACCAGCGCACGAGCGCTTCCTCTTTTTGGACGCCTCCGCCTTGATTGTTGCAACGGCGAAGGCATTCTTCAAGGCCTTCGATTCCAACCTCCGGAGCACCTTGCCGGGGCAGGCCGGGAGGAATAAGGAATCTGAAGCTCTTCAAAGACACGGTTCAGGCGCGGCATGATGCCGGTCTCCGCCTTCCGAGCAAGGTACTCACGCTCGGAGACCTCCCCGATAAGCTCCACGACCTTCCTCTCAATACGATTGACGAAATTTGTCCCAGTTTCCCCCGAGGCAAACTGAGACCAAAGATAGGGCATGGTATGCCCATAGCCTCACCAAAAACTGGCAACTCTTTCCGAACAAGTTCAAATTTGGGCCTCTCCTTGGCCAGAGGCCAGCAGCCGGAGGCCACAATCTCCTCCAGAAGGTCATGACCTCCGGAGTATTTGCAAGCCAACGCGAAGGCCTTCCGGCAGGACTTCTCGCGAGCGGTAGCCACAGCGGAAGAAGCAGGCAGCGGCTTCAAGTTGGTGTGCGGCTTCATCTCGGTCATGGCGGAGGCCAGCGGATACCTGACAATCTTATTGCCTTCGTCATCGAGCCCGGTGACACCAATGGTTTGCACATAGAACCAGTACTCCATCCAGTTGGCTGGTTCCCACTTGCCTTTCTGGCACCAAGATATCTCCAACCACTCATCTTGGAACCTCTTCGCCATGAAGGTGCACGCACCAAACTGGGCCTTCATCTTCTCATCGCCAAACTGCCGCGGTTGTTTTTGCAGCTCGTAGTGTCTCACGAAGGTATTAACATCTGGCTCTCCGCCGTATGATTCCACAGCCCAGATAAATTTGCTGAGGTTCAGGAAAGCATGAGGTGTCAGGTGGTGGATCTGAGCATTGAACTCCCCCAAGACCTTTCTCAGAAACGAGTGGGCCGGCATCCGAAGGCCGCAGGTGAAGAAATCCCTAAACACCACCGCATACCCGCGGCCCGGCTTTGGCTCAGTCTCCGAACCAGGAAGCTTGGCGCGACCGGCCGGAATGAGGCCCTGCCTCTCGAGGTCCTCGATCATCTCCGTGGTCATCTTGCTAGGACCGAAGTCGTAGGTGATGAGAGCCATACCTCCGGGACTATGCGGAGGGACGAGGTCGTTGACGGAGACTTCCACGTCAGAAAGAGACTCTTCCAGGTCCCTGGCCTTCGCAGCAACAAGCATGCACTTCTCAAAAGATCCAGCCAGTCTCCGACCTTCACTCTCTGAAACCGGGAGTAAGGACCGGTGTAGCGGTGGCGGAGGCAAGCGCGTCGCAGCGGAGGTGCCACGATCGAAATCGGAGGCAACCGGCGGATGCGAGAAACAGTGGAAGAAAATTACGGCGCAAGAATAACAGCGCGGGGTGTAACACCCTAAAATTTTGCACTTTTTGAAAATAGGTTAAAATTATTTTTTATATGAATTTTTGTGCTCATGAAATATAGGAAAATAATATTTTTGTTTAAATCAAAATTTAGTGTAGGAAATAGAAACATGTTTGAGCATACATGCCTTTGCATTTGATTTATATGGGTGAGAGATTTTGATCAAAAATAAAATGGTTCCAAATGATTTTGAAAAGGTTTTGAAATAAAAGAAAAAAATATATATATTTTTCTCCTTTTCCTCCTCCCCGCCTTCCAACCGAAAAGCTTAGCCAGCTTGCTTCATTGCTCCAAAGACGTCACATCCAAGGCCGGTGGCCGGTTCTTTGATCGCGTTCCCGTCGTCCTAGGGATGGAAACCGAAGTTATCTCTTTCCTTGTTGAAGCTGCCAAATCCCTCTTAGTTTCTTTAAGCCATATTCTTTCTTCCTCTTAATGCATGCATGGTCCATCCCCGCACACCCATCTTCTTGAGGTGTACGTCACGTACATGCAAAAACTTTGCATGATTTCTATAATTAGCTCAAGTGACTTCTTGATAACCAACTTGCACGACACGTATAGATGTGTGTCCTCCTATATTTAGCTTGTCAACGAAGCACGTACAAGATCTCGCTCGTGGGAGTTTTGTATATCCCGCCGGACAGATTACCTTGTTTCGTGCACCTCGTGAAGATCATGGACTCGCCCTAATCCACCGCCGTGTTCGTATCTTCTGCGGATTGTGGCGTGCGTGCAACACCCTTGCTCCTATAAAAGCTAAAGCCCGACCTCCGTGCCCCGGTTCCCATGTATGTCGCCATCTTGCCCTAGCTTAGCCCGTGAGCCGTGCCGTTTGGATCTCGTCGATAAGTAGAGACGAAGTCGCCGCCGCTATTGACGACCTTTGCTGCGCCGTGATCCTACCTTAGTCCATTGACGTGTCCCGCATCAAGGTGAAGAGGCTTCGGTGCTTGTTGTTCCTCCTCTCTCGTCTTGTTCTGCGTTCTTCTTACGTCGCCATCGAATTTGCGGGACGTTGAGCCGTTTCGTTGCATCGCCGACGAATACGACTCCTTGCCGAGCTCCACCGTACTATATCCAAGTTGTCCGCCTCACCAAGCCGCCGCTGGATGCCTCTATGCTTGTCGTCGAGTTCTCAACTCACATGCATGCGGCTAGCCATCATCGTCCTTCCCCGAACCATGGCGTGAGTTCACCGTGATCTTATGCCCTCTCCAGTCTCCTTTGTCTTTATGATTTTAATGCGAAGTAAATCGAGCCGATCGCGTTGCTTTGGTTTGAATCAAACTCCAGCCAAGTTTCGCCATCTCGCCTCACGTAAGTTCCTAGCCTACCACCGTTGACGCCGTCGACGGTCTCTCCAAGTCTCCAATCTCCATCAAAGACAAGCTCGCCGTGAAGGCCGGAAAGACCACCCCGTCGAAGTCCATCCGTTGACATCGTCACCAATTAGCCGCCGTCGATCGTTCTTCCGTCTTCATCACGACCAGCCATATATGCAGGATCATGAAAGTTGCCGTTCCTACCGTTCGATGGTGAGCACATCTCCATGTTTTCCTTCCCCTATGTGCCATCGATCTCCGAGAGAACCTAGTTCAAATACCAATCATGGCCATCACCGAGCGCCATGCAAGCTAGCTTGCTTGCTTTGCTGACGCATTGTTGCTGTCATGATGACATCACTCATTGGATTATGGCCGTTTTCCTTTAACAAAATAATTCAGCAAATACATGAATACGTTTTTAGTATTTACAGTTTT
Source organism: Themeda triandra (assembly GCA_018135685.1). Classification (NCBI taxonomy): domain Eukaryota; kingdom Viridiplantae; phylum Streptophyta; class Magnoliopsida; order Poales; family Poaceae; genus Themeda; species Themeda triandra. Next base: position 34,523 of record JAENPR010002503.1, on the reverse strand, counting down.
GCCACTGTTTTCAAACCTCTATATCTTCTTCGTTTTAACTCGTTTTGATCCATTCAAAATGCGTTGGATTCGTAATTTCGTAAGTTACGCATTAGTGCTACTGTTTGTTCCGTTTGTAGCTTTCAGATTTCTAGCTCATATTTAATGCATTATTAGTCCATAGGAAAAACTTGGAAAATTCATATCGTCGCCATTATAGCTCCGTTTTCGGTGAACTTGACGTCTATGTGATCGTAGAAACGATTAGAGTTATTTTATAAACTTTCCTTTCTATTTATTTATGATCGTGTACTGTTCTAATTTAGTCCTATTGCTTGCTTCGTGTATGATTGCATAGATTATTTGAGTGGTGTTCTACGACTGTGTCTTGTCGGTGAGTTTTACATTGGCAATCAAGAAGTAAAGATCAAGAGGCGTATCTACGAAGGTTTGGACTTGAAGAAGGATCTAAGTTTAAGGCAAGTATAGTAGGACCATCCTTGTGTCCTATTCACCATCACACTAAATTTCATATGCACGTGTCCTTTGTCACCTTGTTTAGGATTACCTAGCTTTGATCACTTGTTACCTTGATAAACCGGGTTATTGCATATGGGTAGTGATGCTAGTGCTTCATAACATGATCTTGTAACTTGATTAACGGATTATGCAACAATCTTAAAAGATGACTTTTTAGCAACTTGGAATCAAGAGGGTTAAGGTGATTGGCTCTTTCCATTCACTTGATGTTCCCTCTCCTTAAGGACTTATCTGTACGTGATCATACGGGATTTCACGTGCCACTGTGAGGGCTATATGGCTCTGGCTCTAGTTGTTCATAGGACCTTTTCTAGCGACTTAGAGGATCTGCGAGTTGGGTATAGGGCGGCTCCTCCATTATGTGAACTAGGGTAGGTTAAGTACCATTCGGGAGGAGGGTTTCCCTATATCCGATGACCCCCGCGGCCCTAGCTTGTTAGACGAACCTATGAGTGGCTTTATAGTGAAACCCCGCCCACTCACCTTGGAAGTGTTAAGAGGTTGGCCGCCTCGGGCAAATGGGAATCACGACTCACGAGGTAAAGGGTACACCTCTGCGCGAGTTAAATCGATATGTCGTCCGTGCCCACGGATAGGGCGGCCCCGAGACATTGCGTAATAGATGACCACCGTTGTTTATGCTTAATGTTAATATTTATGTTAATTGTATTCTTTAATCATGTTTACCCGATCATGTGGTTATGGGAACACTACCTTGATGCTAAATGCTAAAATATGACATACACTAAAAGCTATTGCGGTATAACCGTGTCTACCATTTGAGCCTCATGAACCCCCTGCTATACTTGCGGAGTTCGACATGGACTCACTCTTGCTATTCCTACCACCTCAGGAGAAGTTTAGGCTTGTGATCAACCAGTCAGTTTGGATCCAGTGGAGTGGTGGCAATACCCGAAGATCAGAGTTGTCTATCCGTTGTTTGCTTTCTAAGGTTATCTCTTTTTACTAAGTATGTTAAGCATTATGAATTGATACTACCCCTTATTTGTAGCTATATGTGAGATTTGACTTCTAATACTCACATATGGTGCATATCTGTTTTGTCCTTAAAATCGGGTATTACAAGTGGTATCGGCTCAATGTCGATCGTAGGACGCAAGCCTATCTAGAACCGGTCGTTTTAGTGTATTGGAATTGCTAGAACAACCTTGTTCTACATACCTTGATATTTTCCTTTTCCACTATATCCCTAGTCTTGTTATTCATCTCCTCCTTGATGCTTGTCTAAAAGCCTTTGTTCTCATCCTTGTTGATTTCTTGCTATCTCTCTAACCTTGCTATTTTCTAAAAGAAATGCCCATCTCTACTCCATTATGAAAACCTTGGTCACGTCCTCTAAGTTTTCTCTCTTTAGATGGTTCATAACGAGAAGGTTGCTCGCATCAACTATGGAGGACCATGATTCACTAGATGGAACTATGTTCAAACAGAACCATAGAATGGAGAAGCTCATCCTGCCTTACCAAAGACTCATACTTGTTGGCGCAAGGAGTACATCAACACACCCTTTAGCAGTGAAGATTTCTTACATCCACAATAGAAGTGTTTGCTGCAAAATCACCAACTAGAGCTGGCAGAAGTAAGGTAACACAATGAGGAAACTCTTGATGAGATTGATGAGTGGAGAAGTCGTGCTGGATTACCCGAGATAAATGAACTGGAAGACATGTCCCGACCCTGTTCAAGAAGTAGGAGTTAGTGCCCCTATTGTAACAAATCGTTAGTTGCGAAGTTAATAGAGTCCGTCGGGCCGTAATGTGTGATTTGTGAATTTTAAGTGCTTAGTTGTTTTGTGCTTATGTTTATGTTTGATTTGCATTTTTGTAATGAGTGCAATGATCTTGCGGTGCTGTCCACAGTTTCATTTAGCTTATAGGTTTAAGGCATAAGGATTAATGATTAGTTAGTTGGGTTTTGGTTTCCTCCTGATTTCTGCATCCTGTCCCTTCGGAGCAATCTGTCTTCCTCGGTTTATACCTCAAGCTTTGGATGACAAAAATTCTGGACATAAGTAGACTTCAAGATCTTTCTCTGTGTACAAGAATCACCCTCATATCTGTTATGGTGTCGGAGTTAAGAAAATCATAAGACGATGCTTCGCGCTGTCTAAAATCTGGAGCAGTCTGCAGTCTTACTGTTATATCTCGAGATTTGTTCGTGCAAAGGTTATGAAATTTTTCTGGGAGCAACTATACTTCTGTACCTTTCCAATGCCGTTAGAATCACCTCCATATCAACTTTGGATTGGGAGCTATGAAATTCACAAAGCTGTGTATTTGTGCTGTCTGGAATCTACAACAGTTTCTATTGTGGAGTATTTTTGACCAATTTAAGTACGGAATCTGGAAACATGTTCTATAAGAACATTATCGAGAATTTTATAAGCTTTCCAACAGTGTGGAGTATGGCTTCATTGGATCAATAGAACTGGAGTTATGTCTGTTTTTCTGCGCTGCTGTTTTCCTGCTCGCGAAGAATTGCATGTTACGAGTCTCTACCCATGTACATGAGTTTCTTTGGGATGATAGAAGGACATGATGATAACCAACTAACTTATTTGGAGATAAAAGATACCCTTGGTGCCCTTAGTAGATCTTTTCTTAAGGGGTGTAGCCATGAAGAAGAAGATGCAAGGCGAAAGTTTTATGCATTTAAGCACTTTCCCGGAAATGAGCAACTATCTCTATTGTTGAGAGGTCTATCTATGAGCAAGTATTAGTGACTTGATGGATTATCTATAAGGAGCAAGTTAAGAAGTTGCAAGAGAAAGGGTTCATACGCCCTAGTTCACTTCCATGGGGTGCTCCGGCGATCTTAGATTACAAGAAGGATGATACTCAGCGTATGTGTGATGATTATTGTTCCTTTTATGAAGTTACCATCAAGAACAAGTGCCCATTGTTGAGGATTGATCATTTGTCTAACAAGTAAGAGGTTCTTGTGTCTTTTTTAAGTTTGATCTCGTTCGGTTACCATCGCTTAAAGGTTCGAATGCGGTGATCATGGAGTATCTTGATAAGGTTGTCATGGTTTTCATTGTTGACATCTTAGTGTTCTCAAAGATTGGAAGAAGAACATGCTGAGCACTTAAGGCTAATCTTAACGAAGCTTAGAGAACATAAGTTGTATGCTAAGCGAAGTAAGTGTGAAGTTTTGGTTAAAGGAAGTTCCTTTTTGGTCATGTTGTCTCCAATGGAGGCATAGCGGTGGATTCGAGATAAGGTGAAGAGTGTGTTGAATTAGAAGTTGTCCACGATGATGTGAGTGAGGTCTGCAATTTCCTTTGTGTGGCTGGTTACTATAGGAGGCTCATTGGAGAATCTTGCTAAGCCTATGATAGCTCTATTACGGGAGAATGCCAAGTTCATATAGTCTCGAATGGGGTGAAGCTAGTTTTGAAGAGTTAAAGGAGAAATCAATTACAACTCGGTGTTGGTGTTACCAGTTTAGAGTAAGAAGCATTGTGATGCATCGTGTTAAGGTTTGAGGTGTGTTCTTATACAAGAAGGTAGTGTGGTTGCATAAGCCTCAAGACCCGTTGGTGGTGATGGCATAGGAATATTGAGACGTCGGACTTCTCTATGATTGAATTCTATGGAAGCTTCAATGCTTACACCAACCTTGGTGTGTGAGTTTTGTTTGGAGGAAGTTATCTTTTTGGTTCTAGTATGTCTCTAATAATGGAATTACACGAAGAACTCAAGGAAGGTGCGTTGAGTTGGAACCGGCCTATGTAAGCAAGAGTAACTCAGAATATTCTTGGATGGTCAGATTCTATCGAAGGTGTGATTTGAACTAATCAACTGATGAGATGTCGAGTTACCATTGTGGAGCATAGAGGTTCTTACTTGGAAGTAAAGAGCGACATCAAGGTCGATCATAAGAAATTCAAAAGATCATTACTAAGTTGATATTGACTTAGTGACATTATAATTGGAATGATATGGAGTTATAGTGGGCCATAACCCACAAGTCGCAAACATGGTTTATGCCTTGGCAATTTGGAGGATGCAATCATTTGGAGAGGAAAAAAAATAACTATCAGTGTTCTTAGCATGTAATGGATGCTATAAAAGTTCGAGTGACGCCAAGATCGAGTTGATTGCAGCAATCCAGTGATGTCACTAGTACTATATAGTTGAGAGTTAATAAAGTGGAACCACAACGGTTAATTGGAAGAAGAAAGAACTAAGGAATTGTCGTTATCATTGCTCTTAGCAAAGGAGGGTTATGCTAAGGAGTTTTGGACGACACCATGGGTTAAGAATTGTGTTTGAGGTTTGAGGAACTTGACCCAAAAATCAATTGTCTATTGAAGATTGGAAATAGGAGAGTTGAAAGTATGGATTGGAAAGGAAATAGCAAAACATGTTAAGATGGAAGCTATGGGGACAAGAGCTGGTCATATAATTGACAAAAAGATGGTCTTTGTGAGTGATGAAGAGTGGTTGTGTCAAGAGTAAACTAGTGTCACACTATAGTGGTAAGATTTTGAGGTTGCCAAAAGGGGATATACTGGTACATGCTAAAAGTAATTGTGTTGTAACTTGGAGTTAGAGAGACAAGAGTTTGCCATACAGTCAAGTTTACACAACCATCCTAAGATGATATTTATGATAAGTGCAATGTGCATTGGTGTGAAGAAAAGCTAGCACCCTGAGTCTACAATGGTTTATTTAAGGAAAGGAATATGGTTTAACAGCTGGAAATTATCTGAGGATGGGTTTTACGTGCGAGTTTGTTTGGAGTGTCCATTGAAGACTTGGAATCAGTGAGCATGTTAATTGGAGTATAAAAGGTATGAATAGCAAAGTGGAATCATTTGTCGATAAGGTGGTACTACTCAAGGCAAAAAGAAAGAAAAATTCGGTGGCGAGAATATTCCAATCTCTTCGAGCAAGAAGCGGCTTTCGAATCTCGGGACGAGATTCATCTTAAGGGGGTACAGTTGTAACACCCTAAAATTTTGCACTTTTTGAAAATAGGTTAAAATTATTTTTTATATGAATTTTTGTGCTCATGAAATATAGGAAAATAATATTTTTGTTTAAATTAAAATTTAGTGTAGGAAATAGAAACATGTTTGAGCATACATGCCTTTGCATTTGATTTATATGGGTGAGAGATTTTGATCAAAAATAAAATGGTTCCAAATGATTTTGAAAAGGTTTTGAAATAAAAGAAAAAAATATATATATTTTTCTCCTTTTCCTCCTCCCCGCCTTCCAACCGAAAAGCTTAGCCGCCTTGCTTCATTGCTCCAAAGACGTCACATCCAAGGCCGGTGGCCGGTTCTTTGATCAGCGTTCCCGTCGTCCTAGGGATGGAAACCGAAGTTATCTCTTTCCTTGTTGAAGCTGCCAAATCCCTCTTAGTTTCTTTAAGCCATATTCTTTCTTCCTCTTAATGCATGCATGGTCCATCCCCGCACACCCATCTTCTTGAGGTGTACGTCACGTACATGCAAAAACTTTGCATGATTTCTATAATTAGCTCAAGTGACTTCTTGATAACCAACTTGCACGACACGTATAGATGTGTGTCCTCCTATATTTAGCTTGTCAACGAAGCACGTACAAGATCTCGCTCGTGGGAGTTTTGTATATCCCGCCGACAGCGTATTACCTTGTTTCGTGCACCTCGTGAAGATCATGGACTCTGCCTAATCCACCGCCGTGTTCGTATCTTCTCGCGGATTGTGGCGTGCGTGCAACACCCTTGCTCCTATAAAAGCTAAAGCTCGACCTCCGTGCCCTGGTTCCCATGTATGTCGCCATCTTGCCCTAGCTTAGCCCGTGAGCCGTGCCGTTTGGATCTCGTCGATAAGTAGAGACGAAGTCGCCGCCGCTATTGACGACCTTTGCTGCGCCGTGATCCCGCCTTAGTCCATTGACGTGTCCTGCATCAAGGTGAAGAGGCTTCGGTGCTTGTTGTTCCTCCTCTCTCGTCTTGTTCTCCGCGTTCTTCTTACGTCGCCATCGAATTTGCGGGACGTTGAGCCGTTTCGTTGCATCGCCGACGAATACGACTCCTTGCCGAGCTCCACCGTACTATATCCAAGTTGTCCGCCTCACCAAGCCGCTGCTGGATGCCTCTATGCTTTGTCGTCGAGTTCTCAACTCACATGCATGCAGCTAGCCATCATCGTCCTTCCCCGAACCATGGCGTGAGTTCACCGTGATCTTATGCCCTCTCCGAGTCTCCTTTGTCTTTATGATTTTAATGCGATGTCCCAGGCCGATCATCGCGTTGCTTTGGTTTGAATCAAACTCCAGCCAAGTTTCGCCATCTGCCTCACGTAAGTTCCTAGCCTACCACCGTTGACGCCGTCGACGGTCTCTCCAAGTCTCCAATCTCCATCAAAGACAAGCTCTGCCGTGAAGGCCGGAAAGACCACCCTGTCGAAGTCCATCCGTTGACATCGTCACAAATTAGCCGCTGTCGATCGTTCTTCTCCGTCTTCATCACGACCAGCCATATATGCGGGATCATGAAAGTTGCCGTTCCTACCTGTTCGATGGTGAGCACATCTCCATGTTTTCCTTCCCCTATGTGCCATCGATCTCCGTAGAACCTAGTTCAAATACCAATCATGGCCATCACCGAGCGCCATGCAAGCTAGCTTGCTTTGCCGACGCATTGTTGCTGTCATGATGACATCACTCATTGGATTATGGCCATTTTCCTTTAACAAAATAATTCAGCAAATACATGAATACGTTTTTAGTATTTACAGTTTTGCCACTTTTTTTCAAACCTCTATATCTTCTTCGTTTTAACTCTGTTTTGATCCATTCAAAATGCGTTAGATTCGTAATTTCGTAAGTTACGCATTAGTGCTACTGTTTGTTCCGTTTGTAGCTTTCAGATTTCTAGCTCATATTTAATGCATTATTAGTCCATAGGAAAAACTTGGAAAATTCATATCGTCGCCATTATAGCTCCGTTTTGAACTTGACGTCTATGTGATCGTAGAAATGATTAGAGTTATTTTATAAACTTTCCTTTCTATTTATTTATGATCGTGTACTGTTCTAATTTAGTCCTATTGCTTGCTTCGTGTATGATTGCATAGATTGTTTGAGTGGTGTTCTACGACCGTGTCTTGCCTAGGTGAGTTTTACATTGGCAATCAAGAAGTAAAGATCAAGAGGCGGATCTACGAAGGTTTGGACTTGAAGAAGGATCTAAGTTTAAGGCAAGTATAGTAGGACCATCCTTGTGTCCTATTCACCATCACACTAAATTTCATATGCACGTGTCCTTTGTCACCTTGTTTAGGATTACCTAGCTTTGATCACTTGTTACCTTGATAAACCGGGTTATTGCATATGGGTAGTGATGCTAGTGCTTCATAACATGATCTTGTAACTTGATTAACGGATTATGCAACAATCTTAAAAGATGACTTTTTAGCAACTTGGAATCAAGAGGGTTAAGGTGATTGGCTCTTTCCATTCACTTGATGTTCCCTCTCCTTAAGGACTTATCTGTACGTGATCATACGGGATTTCACGTGCGCTGTGAGGGCTATATGGCTCGGCTCTAGTTGTTCATAGGACCTTTTCTAGCGACTTAGAGGATCTGCGAGTTGGGTATAGGGCGGCTCCTCCATTATGTGAACTGCCGGGTAGGTTAAGTACCATTCGGGAGGAGGGTTTCCCTATATCCGATGACCTGCGGCCCTAGCTTGTTAGACGAACCTATGAGTGGCTTTATAGTGAAACCCCGCCCACTCACCTTGGAAGTGTTAAGAGGTTGGCCGCCTCGGGCAAATGGGAATCACGACTCACGGATAAAGGGTACACCTCTCTGCGAGTTAAATCGATATGTCGTCCGTGCCCACGGATAGGGCGGCCCCGAGACATTGCGGAATAGATGACCACCGTTGTTTATGCTTAATGTTAATATTGATGTTAATTGTATTCTTTAATCATGTTTACACGATCATGTGGTTATGGGAACACTACCTTGATGCTAAATGCTAAAATATGACATACACTAAAAGCTATTGCGGTATAACCGTGTCTACCATTTGAGCCTCATGAACCCCCGCTATACTTGCGGAGTTCGACATGGACTCACTCTTGCTATTCCTACCACCTCGGGAGAAGTTTAGGCTTGTGATCAACCATCGGTTTGGATCCAAGTGGAGTGGTGGCAATACCCGAAGATCGAGTTGTCTATCCGTTGTTTGTTTTCTAAGGTTATCTCTTTTTATTAAGTACGTTAAGCATTATGAATTGATACTACCCCTTATTTGTAGCTATATGTGAGATTTGACTTCTAATACTCACATATGGTGCATATCTGGTTTTGTCCTTAAAATCGGGTATTACACGGGGTAAAAAACTCTCACCACCCCATCCCCTTTTATAGTGGCCGGACGGTAGGTCGGAGGGGGAACCGCCCCTCCACGGCAACGGTAACACATCCAACGGTCATGAATCACAGACCTCAGATCCAATGGACGAGACAAGGTCACAATAAAAAAATCTTTTATCACCAGGAGTCTCGGTCCATCAAAGACGCGCCAGGGGGGCATGGTCTCCGCTGATCAAGCCGAGAATTGATGGCTAGGGCCCGCCTCCGCTGGACCTAACCCTCAAGGGGGGAATGTTGGGAAAGGCATCTCAGCAGCGGAGACATGACATGTGCCTACGGACAACTAACCCCCCATTTATCTTATTTGTTGCACATGTCTTAATCTGTTGTGCAGGGTTGGATCGGAGACCAGATGCTCGCCGCCAGAGACCATGCCGACTCGCGCCTTGGAATGTCTCCGATCGCCAGGCGGAGACACCAGGCCGGCAGTGAAGACCTCAGGCCTCCAAGCGGAGGTGTCAGGCTGGCGGCGGAGACCTCTGGCCTCCGACGGAGGCATCGGGCCAGCGGCGTAGGCCGCAGGTCTCAAGGCGGAGACACCAGGATGATGGCGGAGACATCAGTGCTGTGGCGGAGATCACAGGCCGGCGCGGAGGCATCTGGCCCATTGTTGGCGGTCCTTAACTCCGATTTATAACCGCCAATTATAGATCATTTTGGGAGAAATAAATATTTTGTTGCATATATATCTTTACTATTGACCCAATTCCACATGTACTTGGAAGTTGTAACACTTTGCAGGAATATACACCAAGTGCATGGGATTGTATAAAGAAATGCGCCTTTCAGAAAAGCGTAAAGCCAAAGAGGGAGAGCAAATGACAAATTTAGACCAAACTAGGCCAAACCCTCTTACCAGAGTGCCGAAGATCCAAACATGGGTGCAAGTGTCCAAGATGAACCCATGAGATGAAGGGCCAAAGTCTAGACCAATTCTATCTTGGGCTGCAGGACCATGTCTCAGTAAATTGGACGCCACGGATTCATACGAACTCCGATTTGGGCAAATGACCAGCCGATTCGAAGCGAGCTGAAAGGCCCACACACTGGTGGTGAAAGCAGAGGCCCAGTAGGCCCACATTGGGCGCGGGCGCGCTCAAGGCGCGAGCGAGCATGTTCTAGCGCCAAACGGGCCCAACTTTGGTCAGTCGGTCCATGACGGCAAGCTGAGGTCGGTTTTGGTGGTGATTCCTACATGGAACGTGTGAAACTGCCTCTTTGAGGTCGGTTTGGTCCCTTCCATGTAGGGATGGCTCTTTTCCAAAGAGCCCCCTCCACCTCACCTATAAACGGAGGGCCATTCCCCCTCCTAGGGACACACCAACACAAGAGCCTCTCTCCCTCCACACTTGTATCATCTTTAGTAGTTTTAGGATGTAGTAGTAGGAGTTTGGCAAGAGCTTTGTAAGAGAGAGGTAAGGATCTCTAGAAGGAGGAGCTTGGTATGAATACCTTGGAGAATCCTTCTATGTTCTTGTTCTCGTTCTATCAATGTAGCTATGTTCTTGATTTAGAGCAAAGTTCTTATGGTATATTGTTTACATATGAACTAGCATATAGTTCTTATGTTACATTCTTGTCTTATAGAACTTTATGCTTAACCTATCATACATGCATGTTTAGATCTAGAGCTAAGTTGAGGTGATGAGTTCTTTCTTAACTTAGTCTTGGTCAATATTGGTTTGCGGGTTCGTCGTCCGTCCTCGTGGCGAATACTCTAGTAGAAGGATCCCGGAGACGGGTAAGCCTTGAATTCACGCTAGAGTAGTAGTTATAGCATAGACGTGGTGTCTAGGCTAGATGCTACCTTCGTTTGCCTCGTGCCCCACGGTTGAGGTGGTAGGCGGCAGGTGGTGACAGCCCTGTCCGTCCCTTGTAATCCCCCACGTTCGGGTTCAACGTAGAGCCGTAGGCCGGCAACGCTTGGCAGACCAAGTGTTATCCGGTGCCCGAAGTAAATCATCAGCGACCAGACTATCTTAACTTAGAACATCTGACCCTATATAACAAGCGTGTATTTGTATGATTATCTGCTGTCTTGACATAGCTATGTAGGAATGCCTGCTCCAGAGTCTAGGTTATTCTTTATTCTTTCTTTCCTCTTTATCCTTGAGATTGGCTTGAGTGTGTGTGTCATGTATCCAAATATAAATCCCATTTACCCTTTGTTATGAACATTGGTCTATTATGCAATCATGTTATCTTGTTCGTGTCCAAATTAGACTCTTTTATACCATGCCTTCCTTTGGGAAATTATAAATAACGATACCCTGAATACTTCCGGGTGAAATGCTACAACGGTATTTACGTGCGCTTGCGACTTGTTCCGTGAATGCTACGAATACCTAGTGGTGTTTCTAGTGACATTGCCAAGGACTTTGCAATCCTGGTGATGACGCTAAGAAACGCCAACAAGCATTTCTGGCGCCGTTGCCGGGGAAGGCACTGGTTAAAAGAATTTATTAGGACATGTTCATGATAGCTTGCCTGTGTTGTAGCCATTGATCATAACAAAAAAATATTTTTTTCTTTATCAAAAAAAATATTTTATAAAACTATCTTACAAAAAAACTATTTGTTTTGTTACCTTATAGTATTTTGTTTTAGAAAAAAAATTATATAAGTAATTTTATTTTATAAAACTATTTTCAAAAAAAATATAATATTTATTAAAAACTTGGTTTGTATTCGAGTTTTGCATGAAGCATGTTTCGGTTTGAAGTGTGGTTGTTGCAAGATCATATCTTCATAGACTTTTTAAACTAAGCATGGAGCTTAGGTTAAATTGCCTACTTTGATTAAACGACATGTTTGATCATTGTTTCGAAAATGCTACATGTGACCTTTGAATAATTTTACCAAGCCAAAAAAAAAATCTCCTTTTTGGGACAAGTTCTTGAGCCATATCAATGGAAGCCAATCATAGTTTCTGGCTACAAACTTCGTCCGGTTTTTGGCGGTCAAGCTTATGACCCTAAAGCAAGCAAGCGCGGGGAGGTACCCCGGATTATCGAAAAAAAAAATTCTTTTCTTTTATCAATAAGGCAAGGGAATGTTTTCAAGTTAGTATGCACCTTCGGGTATTCTTGGTCGCTAACCATTTCAGGTGGAGATTAAGAACAAGAGGACATACGGTACTTGAATACACAAGGGTCACATTAGAAAAAAAAATTTGATGCCTTTGGTGATCCAAATTTCCTACACACTTGACTTTCACACAAAGTGTAAGTGTGGCGAAGGATGACAAAAGTCTCACCATAAGGCCATCTTGGTTAGAGAAAAAAAGGAGATGTTGGCTCTACCTTGTTTGAAAAAAAAATGACAAAAAAATATAAAAAAAATTGAGAAAAAAAAGAGTGCTAAAAAAAGAGAAAAAAATGATGAAAAAAATGATGAAAGAAAAGAGTGTTGAAAAAAAAACATGTTTGAGAAAAAAAAATGGGAGGAGAGAAAGAGAAGGATGGCCCCACGTAACCAAAGAGAAACACCTTTGGGCTACCCAACTCCATCCAACATTGCTTCGACAAACAAGAAGGGCTCACCTCCAAGCCTTTGCTACAACTGACAAGACCCATGGCCCATAATGTTGAGTGCGTGGCGGTCTTGAGGTTCGCTGGGCAAAGCCATCATGCCAACCGCAGCAACAACTTTGTCGTTGCATCCATAATGTTGCCGGTAAACAACTCTCAGGTATGCAAAGGTAATGTTCACCAACTCATTTACTCACTTTTGTCTCCATAGAAATAAAAGTCTTGCTTCTTTTGTTTATGGTTATAATTTAGTTTGGGTGCATTCTAATTAAATGCATCCATAGGCCATTTTGATTTAAGCATGGTGCTTAGATTAAAATAGCCTTCTTTAATCAAATTTTGACTCGGTGTTGAAATTTGATTAATGAACTTGGAGTTGTTATCATAAGCAATTTAAGTAACTCATGTTGGAGACAAAACAAGGCATGCCTTGTTTGAGTTTGAATAAAAGTTGGCTGAACATTCTTTAAAAAAAAAAACTTTGGCTATTTTGTTCACCTGTGCAACACCTCATCTCTATTGGATGAATCTTATCTATATCTTTTCATGCCTCCAATTCCTATGTTGTATGTTTTGGTTTGGAAGTGTTGGTTATGCATCTTTTAAATTAAGCATGGTGCTTAGTTTGAAGTTCAGATGTAAGATCATGCTTCTATAGGCTCTTTAATTTAAGCTTTATGCTTAGATTAACATGCCTACCTAGATCACATTAGACATGGTGTCTAGTTTGATCTTTGAACAAAAGCTGTCAGTATAGATTTTTGGTGGATCATATGGACTAACCCCTGCAGGGATTTATCAATTTCATGGGGCGCCTCTTGGAGATGACAATGAGAAATGAGCATTTGTTTGGTGAACCAAAAAAATAATAATTTAATAAACCTTTCAAACCTCAAGTATGTTGTCCCGTTATCTCGATGTCACCACAAGACAAGTTTGGGGGAGGGGATCTTCCTAGCATGCTCAAAGGAGGCCATGAACCGAGAATAAGGCCATAGCATGCACCCGGCTAGCGGCATTCCGGCTAATGGTAAGTAAAGAGCTAGCTTGGGGGAGGACCCCCACATGAGGTACCTGCATTGCATATTTAAATTCCCGCAATCTTATTTTCTTTTTAGCATGTTTAAATTCAAGTTTCTTATCTTGCATTGAAAATCAAAAAAAAATAATTCCACTCTATATATGTGCCATGAAATGTTTAGTTCTACCCATGTTGATATGATGAATAGTTGCTCTGTTTTATGTCTCTCTTGTACTTGATTTAAAATGGAGTTTTCTCTAATATTTGGGTTTATCGGCTTTACATTATCATGCTCTAGAAACTTAATTTAGTGGGTTGCATACAATTGCTCTAGTCGAGGTTATTGCGCGATATGATATAGTGACATAGACCACAGCAATGACTTTGTCCCCTTGAGAAAACCTGACGTCCGGAGTTTTGTTTCAAAAATTTCAAAAACAATAGTTCCTCAATGATCGTGAAATACCCACCAAGGCCAAATACGACATGCTTCTCTACAACTTTACAAAACCTTTTGTCGTATGCTTCTTACCAATTGTTGGGCCTTGTCACGGTTTGAACCTAACCTAGATTTGGGTCTTACACATATGGTTGAGATTCACTTGCACCCACCAAATAATTGCCGACTCTCACACTGAGAGTTGCGCACAACATGCACCCCTCTCGCCCAGAATGTCAATTTTTACACCGAGAATTGCGCACCATCCCACCAAATAAAAGTGCCAACCCTTACCCTGAGGATCGCGCACCCCTCTTTTAGATTGCTAAAAATTCTCCATGCATTCCATCATAACATCTCTCTCATCCTTTTCCAAGCAATAAGTTATGGGCTATGTTTTTAGTTGAAAAAAAGAGAGAGAAAGAAAAGAAAAAAAATAGAGAGAGAAATAAGTTTTAGATATTCCAATCTTATAGACAAACGGAAAATCATAGATCCCCGTTCAAAAAAAACAAAAAGAAAAAAAAAAGAAAAAAAAGAGAGAAAAAAAAAGAAGAAAAAAAAAGAGAGAGAAAAAAAGAGAAAAAAAAGAGAGCAGCTATGCTAAGGGGCATTCCTTTTTTAGATAACGGGAAAATCTTAGATCCCCGTTCAAAAGAAAGAGAGAAAAGAAAAGAAAGAAAAATAGTTTTTAGTTACTATTTGATAGCCCATATTTCCTTCATCTCTTCTTCCCCCAAATAAAAGAGAGGTTGTCATGATGCATGGAGACCCAAAAATACCATAAAAATTAGGAATCATTCTTCATCTATCCCACACACTTGCACATCTCAACCTAGTGTATGGCCTTTACCTTAACATGGTTTGGACTTTGACTCGGCTATCCACAAGCGGTAAGTAAGCCATTCCTTGTATGCCTACCCAGAACTCCACTCAAAAATACTAAAGGTAGGACACAAAGGCAAACATCAAAAGCCTTCGGTGAGGTTACCATACACTTTGAGCGATTGAGTGGGTCATTTGAGAAACTTGGTTTATTTTACAAAATCTTACAAAACCTCCAGACTGAAAGTTGATCTTGGGACGAATGAAAAGCACCGGTCTTTGAAACTGTTCTATCTTGCAATCGCCCAAGACCTGAAAAAATTAGAAGCCCCACTTTATTCAGGAATCACAGAGTAGATACAATTGCTGATTTATTCAAATTGCAGCAGAAAGCTCTCTTTTATTTTGTACACTTGAGATGTAATCGGCATTACAGTAACTCCTGATCAACAACCCAACAGCAAAACCTCGCTCGGGACGAGCAAGGGGTAAGCTTGGGGGATCTTGTTGGCGGTCCTTAACTCCGATTTATAACCACCAATTATAGATCATTTTGGGAGAAATAAATATTTTGTTGCATATATATCTTTACTATTGACCCAATTCCACATGTACTTGGAAGTTGTAACACTTTGCAGGAATATACACCAAGTGCATGGGATTGTATAAAGAAATGCGCCTTTCAGAAAAGCGTAAAGCCAAAGAGGGAGAGCAAATGACAAATTTAGACCAAACTAGGCCAAACCCTCTTACCAGAGTGCCGGAGATCCAAACATGGGTGCAAGTGTCCAAGATGAACCCATGAGGTGAAGGGCCAAAGTCTAGACCAATTCTATCTTGGGCTGCAGGACCATGTCTCAGTAAATTGGACGCCACGGATTCATACGAACTCCGATTTGGGCAAATGACCAGCCGATTCGAAGCGAGCTGAAAGGCCCACACACTGGTGGTGAAAGCAGAGGCCCAGCTGGCCCACATTGGGTGCGGGCGCGCTCAAGGTGCGCCAAACGGGCCCAACTTTGGTCAGTCGGTCCATGACGGCAAGCTGAGGTCGGTTTCGGTGGTGATTCCTACATGGAAGGTGTGAAACCGCCTCTTTGAGGTTGGTTTGGTCCCTTCCATGTAGGGATGGCTCTTTTCCAAAGAGCCCCCTCCACCTCACCTATAAAAGGAGGGCCATTCCCCCCCCTAGGGACACACCAACACAAGAGCCTCTCTCCCTCCACACTTGTATCATCTTTAGTAGTTTTAGGATGTAGTAGTAGGAGTTTGGCAAGAGCTTTGTAAGAGAGAGGTAAGGATCTCTAGAAGGAGGAGCTTGGTATGAATACCTTGGAGAATCCTTCTATGTTCTTGTTCTCGTTCTATCAATATAGCTATGTTCTTGATTTAGAGCAAAGTTCTTATGGTATATTGTTTACATATGAACTAGCATATAGTTCTTATGTTACATTCTTGTCTTATAGAACTTTATGCTTAACCTATCATACATGCATGTTTAGATCTAGAGCTAAGTTGAGGTGATGAGTTCTTTCTTAACTTAGTCTTGGTCAATGTTGGTTTGCGGGTTCGTCGTCCGTCCTTGTGGCGAATACTCTAGTAGAAGGACCCCGGAGATGGGTAAGCCTTGAATTCACGCTAGAGTAGTAGTTATAGCATAGACGTGGTGTCTAGGCTAGATTCTACCTTCGTTTGCCTCGTGCCCCACGGTTGAGGTGGTAGGCGGCAGGTGGTGACAGCCCTGTCCGTCCCTTGTAATCCCCCACGTTCGGGTTCGACGTAGAGCCGTAGGCCGGCAACGCTTGGCAGACCAAGTGTTATCCGGTGCCCGAAGTAGATCATCAGCGACCAGACTATCTTAACTTAGAACCTCTGACCCTATATAACAAGCGTGTATTTGTATGATTATCTGCTGTCTTGACATAGCTATGTAGGAATGCCTACTCCAGAGTCTAGGTTATTCTTTATTCTTTCTTTCCTCTTTATCCTTGAGATTGGCTTGAGTGTGTGTGTCATGTATCCAAATATAAATCCCATTTACCCTTTGTTATGAACATTGGTCTATTATGCAATCATGTTATCTTGTTCGTGTCCAAATTAGACTCTTTTATACCATGCCTTCCTTTGGGAAATTATAAATAACGATACCCTGAATACTTCCGGGTGAAATGCTACAACGGTATTTCCGTGCGCTTGCGGACTTGTTCTGTGAATGCTACAGAATACCTAGTCGTGTTTCTTGTGACATTGCCAAGGACTTTGCAATCCTGGTGATGACGCTAAGAAACGCCAACACCCATGGCTGAGGCACGCCGACCACGGGAGACGGCCCACCAATGCGCACTTTGAAGGCCCAGGAGGAGACCACAGGCCGCTAAGCGCTTCTGGGAGGCCACCTACCCGGTAGCACTCCAATGGATGACTTTGCCCCTGCCAACCCCACCTGGAAGGGTCATAGGATTAGGGTTTCCTTGTTTCGCCTCAGGGGTTGTAATGTCTTTTTGTACTTAGGAGCTGGGCTGGCTATAAAAAGAACCCCCCAGCCCCTGTTGTAAATGATGACTCCCTGGAGTGGAAGAGCTTCTCTTCTTCGCACTCTAGCATTGTAATTGTGATTACGATTGAATACTAAACCTGCTGGAACTGAGTTCCAACAAACGGGTACTTCGTTTCCTCCGTCCATAGGAAAGTTTCCTCCGGAACGGGTACTACTTCGTTTCCTCTATCCTTCTCTCTCTCGTCCATCTCTCATCTCTTTGCGTCCCTCTCTCTCTCTCTCGTCTGTCTCTTGGGTGTCGTGACCGTCGGCGGCGTCTCGGCCGACCCTTCCTTCTCCTGGCCGTCGGCGCCGAACAGGGAGAGGGGCTGCAGGCGCCGTGGCTTCTCCAAGGACGAGGAGTAGGATGGAGCGGCCGTCGGGTTGGAGGGAGTCAGGGACCCAGCGTCCGGACCCAGGGCCGACGACGCCCAGCGTCAGGGTGGCGAGGAGCGCGGAGAGGAGCGTCGGCCTCGTCGTCGGCGCGCGGAGGGAGGCGGCCTCGTCCGCGAGCATCGTTGCAGCCTTGACGGCGAGCGCGGCCATGTCCTTGGCGGACAACGGGCGGCGCAGCGCGGACGTCGGCAGCACGAAGCAAAGCTGGCCCGGCGTCGAATCCCACCTCGTCGGAGCTACATAGGACAAGCCGCGGCGGCGACGACGACAACGCGTGGGGGGCCAGCGCCTGCCGTAGAAGCCGGATCCGAGCTGAGCGGGGGCGACGCGGCCGCCTCTTCTTCCTCCTCCGGCGTGGCGGCGCGGGCGAGGATCTCCTCCGCCGCCGGGGATCTCCGCGAGCGGCCGCACTCGCGTTCTCAAAACAGGCCTGGAGGCGGAGCGGACGTCCTCGCGGGCGCGTAGTGTGGTGGCGTCGGCGTCGGTGTCAACGAGGTGTTGCCTCGGACCTCGCGCAAACATGAGCTCATCGTGGATGGATTTTTTCCTGTGCTACAGTGAGACAACGAATCCATAGGAATGGATTCCTCCGGATTTTTTCCTTCGCTCCCAAAGGGAGGGTGACGTCAGCAAAATCCATAGGATTCATTCCTATGGTTTTCCTACGTTTGCCCCGTGTTTCAAAGGGGCCCTTCAGCTTCCATCAAGCCATGGGCAAAAATCAGACAGCTTAATTACTGCTCCCGTTTTAAATTGTAAATCGCTTTGATATTTTTTATATATCTATTTTACTATATATTTAGACATACGTAAGATCTAGACCAAGATTAAAATATATATACTAAAAAGTTAAAGCGACTTACAATTTGAAATAGAGTGAGTATTTTAATGCAAACACGCAAACACAGGCCATGTCTGTGTCAATGGCAAGGAACAAATTTGTATAAGCAAATGGCAGTTAATAAAATTAGCACACATATGTAACGGTGATGATAGTTATAAGGAATAAAAAAACCTACAAATTGATGGCCACGAAGGAATGCTAGCCTTGAACACGATTAATGTCTTGTCAGAATTTTTTATATTATTTTCTCGAGCATCTTAATGATCTCAAATGTAAAAACTCAAAATTACAAAGTTGAAAATTTACTCGAGAAGATGACTTTGATATAAAAAGTATCTTCTTTTGACTCCATACAAAAAAAAGTTATGATTTTCTAATGCGGCAAGTGCTAGTACGAGATTATTATGGTGTTGAATTTTTTTTTTTTTTGAGTATCTTGAAATCTTCAAACGAAAAAGAAATTCACAACTAGAAAGTTGTAGATTTTGTCAAGATTTCATGTAAAAACCATATTCGTCCGTCGCTACTATCACACCAACAGGGATGGCATGACAAGATTTTCCATGTCGGAAACGACATCTCTGCCACGCCACATGTGATGTCGCGACAACACTATTTGGTCATGCCAGCAGGACCGCGTGACCAAAAGTGTTAGGTCTGTAATTTTTTTCTGAGTGGTTATTATTAAAATTCTAATAAGAAAGAAAACAAATGCAATGAATAGGGTATACTCTCTCCGTCTCAAAAAGAGTGTCGTTTTTTACTTTCAGAAATCGTGTTTGACCACTTTGTCTTATTCAAAATTTTTTAAGTATATTATAAAATAAATTAGTCAGTATTAAAGTATCTCTAATGATAAATAAGTCACAAGAAAATAAATAATATTTATAAAACTTTTTTGAATAAAACAGAGAATCAAACACGATTGATGAAAAACCTAAAGTGATATTTTTTTTTTTTTTTTTTTTGAGGGAGGGAGTACTCCGTATCTGGCTGGCTCTACTATCCACGGTACTCGGTACCAAATGGCATGCGGCCGCTGGCCACCTGACTGCGACAGTAGGAGCATTTGCACTCGGTGGGCCGGGGCCACTCTACTGCACTACTGCACCGTCTTCTTTAGTACTATTTCCCAGGAGCCAGGAGAAAGGAGACAAGACATGCAGCGCAAGAAAAGCCGCGTGTCGTCCAGGGGCAGAGACTTTGCACCGGTGCACGCCACCGGCCAGCGCTGAGCTCAGCTGCAGGCACGTACAAGATGCAGCGCCCGTGAGCAGTGAGCTCTTGCAGTATTGCTAATAGCTCACATGAATGGGGAGATCAATCACGTTCATCACGCAGCGTTCAATTTTTTATTCAACGCCCAATGCAAATGCAAATGCAAAAGTGTTAGGTCCAATGCAACTGCAACTGCAAGAAATGCAACTGCAAGAGTCTGGTATTCTGGTGCCCTGCACGGTACAGCGCAATGTGCGGCAGTCCAAGCTGCAACTCCAACATACGTAGAGCCTAAGGGATCTCAAACGGTGTAGCAAATGCTGTAAAAAAAAAAACGGTGTAGCAAAGCAGCGGAGTAAGGGCGGCAGGGTATGTTAAGGGCGGCAGGCTGCGGCAGGGGTCTTAGTTAATACTAGCCTATAAATTAAATTTTTATGTCATAGATGCACAGTAGTTTATCATTTGAGTTGAATCAAGTCTATTGGCCTAGATGATGTTTTTTTTTTCTCCAATTCCAACACACGGACATCGGGCATCTTTACTAGTATTTCTAAAACCTAAAGCGAAAAGGCTGGTCCTGCTGTTGCTATTGAACGTGGCGAATTCACGAGGATGAATCGTAAGTCTGTTGGTCGACCTTCGGTCTTTGGGCCTTGACGCTTCACGCTTACGGCCTTGTGGGCTTGTGGGCTGCACAACATATGTGGACTGGGACTGTGGTAGCCCGTTCGGCCAGCGATGACGCTTTTGCCTTCAGCCGCCGGCCGCTCGAAGTCCAATTTTGGCGACTCGCCAGTTCGCGAGTTCGGAGAATGATGACAATTCACAGTAGGCCCTTACCGTCCTCCATGGCTTTTTTTTTGCGACAACCGTCCTCCATGGTTGGTCCTCCTTTTCCATCTGGCGTCTTGCCGTGAGGTTAAAGGAAAAACCGGATTTATTGTTTTTAATAAGTTTTTTTATTAGATCGAATCGTAAGGGTTAGTATTTTCTTATGCTAAAATTCTTGATAGTGGAGTTCTATCTCTTCCTCCTTTCCGGTGATGGAGTAGAAGGTTGGAATAGTCTTCTCTATGACGGCTCCATTAAAAAAATGAGGGCGAAAACTTTGGCATTAGCATCTTCCTCGACAATGATGACACATGTAGACTTTTATTTTCGGATGGCGGCATCAAGGCGGAGATGATGTCGCCGCCATAGAATAATTTTCCCCGGTCTCTTTCCTCGTTTTATTATGGTTAGATTTGGCCACAATAAAAGAATAGAGAGAATAATTTTTAGACCAGTCTTTCTCATTCTTCGGTGGAAGGAAGAAGAAAATGACACCATAAAGAAGACTGGGACTGTGGAAATTTAAATGAAATTCAACAACCCAAGAGAGTTGTTGATGGCGCGGCGGTGGCCATCGAGTATAAAGAATATATACCACCACATAATTTTGTGAATAATTGTTATAATTTGATTTTTCAAAATAAAGAATATTGAGTGTACCAGGTATATTCACCGGAGAAGTTGATGGGTAACCCATACCCATGTCCGCTAATTATCCATCTGCATTTGCCCAGAGGATAAATGCCCATTGGATGTGGAATTGTGGATTATCCAATGGGTAAGAGACTTTGGCTGCTGAATATCACATTGATCAATTATTTGTTCATCGCAAAAGCGTCTCGAGTCTAGTGGTTAGAATATTGGACATGTATGGCTTCGATTTCTCATGGAAGCGAATTTAAAACTGCATTATTAAAAGAACTCCTTACAAATAAAAAAATAGGCTGGATTTTCACTTTTTGACTTCGGTATAAAAAAGTTGTTGGCTCGTTGACTTGAGGTGGTGCTGCATCGTCCTCCCTTCATCGCAACAAGCAGCAGAACTAGTAGTTAATCTAAAGGAATCCATGGAAAGTGGCCCGCCGGCCACGGCCACGCAGGGGCCAATTTGTTTTTTTTTTTTTTTTAGCATCGGGGCAAATTTGTTTTTTTTGTTTTTTGAGGGAACAGGGGCCAATTTGTTTGCCTGCTCCGTCAGCAGCAGGAAGGGCGGGCCGCCAGGGGGTTTTGGGATTCGGCCCGAATCAACCAAAATTCGCCCAATTCGGCCTAGCCCAAGATAAAACTGAACCAGCCAAATTATTTCGGCCCGTTTCAAATTTACAGCCCATTCTATGGTCCAACAAAGAAGCCACCGATCAATACGACGCTGAACACGCATCGCAGCGTTGCAGCCGCATGCTGAATTGCTGACGGCGTCGATGACTTCAACCAGCGAGCATCCGTCCCACGTGGCTGGCGTCCATTGCGATCGCGCTCGTGGCCTCGTGGGTTCAGTGCGGCGTCGCGGTCAGCCGACGCTGACGTTCTCATCTCCGACGAGGAAGAGCTCATCCCATTCATTGGCTCTACTGTGCTCGGTGCATCTCAGAGAAGCAGTACAAGGAGCAATACTTTTCAGCGCTTTTTCTCTCCCTTTGTGAGTGTTTAGAGAAGGGATCTCAGACAGAGCCTTGACTGCCTCATTGTGAATGCCTAAGCAAAATGCAATCCTAGGGTTGTGCTTCAATATTTGTCGAGCAGACATAACAAGTCCTGACGGGCGGCTTTATTACTTATTAGCATGGTTTCAGAATCACCGACAGGATTCTCGTAGTCTAACACATCAGCCTTTTGGCAATATCAGCAAGGAATTGAAAGTCACCAATGTGGAGAATTTCTGCTATCTCCCTTAACAGGAACCTTAGACATGACAAATTGACAATTATAGCCCATTTGTGGCACAGAAAATGAAATCCTTGAGCCTTACGGTGCGTTCTGGACACCTTACAAGTTACAAGACACTTCATTTAACATCACTATACTCCAGCTGAATTGTTCTAATTTTGCCCAAGTAGAAAGATACCAGCAGCACTTGGCTGCACCAACATCTGCAAATAATCAAAAGAAAAGTTTCGTGTATTGGAAGCAGAATTAAATTCCTGTAAATGTACATAGAACTTAAAGTAGCACTTTATAGCAATTGGAAAACAGGGTATTACAAGTTCAGAACAACTTGACCAACTAACCACGGTGTTAAGTTGCCATTCCATGAAATGGTAGAAGGGGGTCTGTCACGCGTCAAATGCATTAGAGTAAACCAAAATCTATCGAGGAATAAGATAAAAAAAGGGTATGAATGCCAAACTCACAGGGAGGGTCCAACCCAGTTTTATGGGATGAAATGAACACGTCTCGTGTTTGGTTATGTGGATGGATTGAACGCTAGTTTGGTTAGAAGGATCAAGAGGGATGGAATGGGTGGCATTTTAACACCGTTAAGCTAGCGTGGCCATCAGTGTGTTCCATCTGTCATACTCTTACCTTTCCTTTTTGTTCTCACCAAGTTATCATCTTCCTTAGGCCACAGCAAACACATCGCATCCTCTTTCGAGCCCCGACCTCGCCATGGCCGCCACCACCATGCAAGCCTACACCGCCCGAGCTTCAACCTCACCTGGCCGCCACCATCCCGAGCCCGAGCTCGCTCGCCGTGGGTGCCATTGCCCCAAGCCCAAGCTCGCTCGCCATGGCTGCCCTGGTGGCCTAGCGCCTCCTCGGCGGCCGCCCACCCCATTCTGCCTCGACGACCCAACCTCGCTGGCTTCCTTCCCTGCCTCGGTGACCCCGTGGCGCATCGGTGACTCTACGCCGCCCCGGTAGCCTAGCGCCGCGCCATCGTTAGGAAACCCCTGTCGCGCCGCCCTGGTGGTCCGCCCTGTCCCGTCCTGCCCTGAGCACTGCGGCGCTTCCGCCCAGCCTCGTCGGATCCCCTCCACGCCCCCAGCGAGTCGCTCATGCGAGACGCGTGGGAAACGGATCAGAGAACGAAGTCGGTGCGGGTGGAGTGCGTTTGCTCGATTTCAGCGGAGCATTCCAACCCTCATCTGTATATATATTCCCTCCTTGGTCTGACCCAAATCAACACAACCCCCCATCCAAATACGGGTTCATCTGGGTTCAACCCTCAAACCAAACACTAGGCAAGCAAACACATCAACAAAGTAAGTGGAGGGAAACAGATAGGCCTAGAAACAGACATACTTCACCGCATCTTATTATACTCATATAAAGATAAACTTCACTATTTATTTCTCTCGACATGCAAATTCGGTGGGATGAGTGAACACAAATTTACGTAGTTGAGTGATATATATAACAGATACTGTTATTGGGCTTGTGGGCCGATTTGCCCTCAGGCGGATTGGCCGGAAACTCTTCTGAGGGCTGAGGCTGGCAGCCCAAGAAGGCCCGCGGCAGCCGTCGCCCGTCGCCCGTCGCCCTCCTACAAAACGACAGAGGCGCACATCCACTATCCCCGGCCGGGTCAGTCTCGCCTCCTCCTCCTTCGTCCTTCCCCCAATCGCACGCCACTCCGCAGAAATCCCCCACCCAAATTCCCGTCTCGCCCCGATCGCCGCCCTTCTCGTTGCTGCTCGTAAACCCTAGACCAGCCCTACCCCCGCCGGCGTTCGCCCGTGCGCTGTCGTTTCGTGCCCGCGCTGCCCCCCACGTCGGCGGCCCGCGGCGCCGCGCGCCAAAACCCTAGCCGCCGCCGCCTCCAGATCCCGATTCCGCCCGCACGGAAGCGGGAGAGGTGAGGGAGGGAGGCCCCGGCGCAGATGGAGCCCGCGGGGGCGCGCAAGGAGTGGCGCGCCGTCCCCGACTCCTCGCTCCGCTCCAATGGCGCCGAGGTAGGCCCCGCGTCGCCGCTCCCTCCGGCAGCACAAAACCCTCACCCCTAACACCACCACCCGTCCGTACCCCAACTAACTCCCTGCTATTTGTTGCTTCGTGTTCAGGACGCCGCGGAGCACGGGAAGCTGGGGCAGCCGGAGGACCGAGCTATCTACGAGGTGCGTGCGGTCTCCTGCCTCCTTGGCCCATTCTCGCGCGACGCGCAAAATGCAGCTTTTTCTTTCTTCAGGACCAGCATCTCTTGCTGCGGATTGGTTTCCGCCCGTGGGCGCTCACGTTGGGGTTGACCGACCGATTTGGGTATTGTGGGTGCAGGAAAGGGCGGGTGGTCTCGAGGACTTCTGCGCCATCACCATTGACGGGAGCGGGGGGCTCAGCGAGGACATCCTGCAGCAGCGCCTGCAGAGCCTGGCGCGGCAGCGGGAGGAGCTGCAGCAGGTCGAGATCGAGCTGCGCGCGCAGGCCATCGCGCACCCGCAGATCATCGAGGCGCAGCAGAGCTTCCAGGCGGCTGCCAAGGAGCACGCCGCAGCTGTGGCGAAGATCAAGGTTGTTCCTTTTGCGTTGAGCTCAGTGTTTGTCTACTAGTTGTACCTAGGTCAGATAAGAGTGTGCTTCACTTGCCAGTTGTTCGAGATGACTGACTTGGCTAGTAGTACGGCTTGGTTTTCCATGGCTTTGACTTTTCTGATGGTGCCAGATGGCCAAGCACCTTTCACTGGTTGAGTTGTAGTGTTGACTGTTGACATTGAAAGGGCTGAGCAATATCATGTCATGCTGGTGGAGGGTGTAGCTCTGTTGGAGTGTTGGCATCCTTGTGCTTTTTTGTAACATATATGCTGATGGACAAAATTCTCAGTTCTTTTTTGTCTGTATAATGATAAGAAGACACAGGGTAGCTTTTATGAAACCTCACTACTACTATTGTTCTGATTTCATGTTCTTGCAGCTTACATTGCTTAGTTCAGTTACATCCAATTACCCTGGGATTGTCTGGTCCTTATTTGAAAATAATTTTGATGTTCGGGTTGAACAGGATCAATTGCATGAGCGGGAGCAGTACATTCTTGAACTAGAAATGAAACTCAATGACAAGGATAGAGAACTAAATGCTCTGAAGATCGATCATCAAGCGGTTAGTGCTCTTCTTTTTATGCTTTGCAATCTTCACAGCAAGAGGAAATGAAAAGTCTGTCATCTTTTTTGTTTCTTCTTTTGTCAGGTGTGGGCAAATCAAGACCTTATTAGAGAACAGACCAAGGAGCTGGCAACTGTCAGGTACTATACTTAACTTTTTGCAATTAATTGGTATAGTACCAGATTTCACTACTTTGAATAGTTTTTCATGGAGTCAAATCTTTAAAATTCTATTTGACATTCAAGTTTTGCCTTGGACTTGTTAAGTTGCTCTGGCGGGCTCACGGAATTTGTTCATTATGAGGAAACTGTTGATCTACTTACTCGTAGCTATTCGCTATCGGCGGCTCGTTTGTCATGGCTGGGCCTGTTGGGCTCCGTTCGGCAGTGTGCCCATTTGTGTTAGGGTTAATTAGAGGTCTCTTGCTTAGGGGTCAAGTAAACCTCTCTATACAAGGAGAGGGAGGAGATATATCCATCTAATCAAGCAAGAAATAGATCTAATATCCGAGTCCACTTCTTCTATCCCTGCCCATGTGGTCTGGCTGCTGCTTATTGGCTGGCTAATGTCAGGCTGCTTTGGTTAGGGCCATCTAGATCAACATCCATAACATTGTTGCAATTAAAATGTACGATGAGTGTTTCTAATTTGCTGCAGAAGGGAACGCGACAACTCTGAAGCTGAAAGAGCCCAACATCTTAAACAAATTCATGAGCTCCAAGAACATCTGCGGGAAAAAGAAAGCCAGTTCATTGCATTAGAGGAACAGGTATTCTTTGCTAATCATTTCTGTTTCACTTTTTATATATTATATGTCATGTCTCTATGCTTATTTACTGTCATTACATTAACATTTTTCCTCAAACTGGACATTCTACCTCTGATAAGTATTCTGTCCTGGTTTTGCCTGATCTCTCTGGCAGTAGTTTGTATGCCTTCCAATTTTCAAATCCCTGGCATGCTAGCTGCCTGAATTGGATGCATCATTCTGCGTTCAGTAATATCCTGATAATATGTATGGAGTTGCGTATAATATGCAGCATTTCCAGGCCCGTTCTGATTGCACCTCTCTAAATTATGTTGTTATATTTGCTCCCTTGCCACAAGTGAGAGTCAAGCTGTGGGTGAGTGTTAGCCTATGTTTTTTTTGTGTCAACCTTGTGTTCTTGATGTAATGGTTATTCGAGAAAAAGAAGGATCTTTGGGTGTGGCCATAGCACTGTTTGTTTTAGTTTTCTGTACTGATCCCTGAGTATTGAAAATATCATGTTTCAAAGGCATTGCCTGGACGAACCCAGCTTGCCTTACCCACAGCTGTGTATCTGTGTGCTGTAACCTTGTGTTCTTAATGTAATTGTTTACAACACTCCTGCATATTCGAGAGAGAAAAAAAGGATCTTAGGCTGTGGCCTATGGCACTGTTTGTTTTAGTTTTCTGTACTGATCACTGAGTATTGAAAATGTCATTTGCTCTGTTTCAAAGGCATCGCTGGATGAACCCAGCTCGCCTTGGGGATCTAGTTACTTCTTGTCACCTTGGAGATAACGCGTGCCCAGCCTTGTCGCCTTTAAAACCATGGCCATTTAGTTATAGGGGAGTTTCTTCTTGATTACTCAGCGTTGTTGGATGATTTCTTTCTTAAACTAATAACAATTGAAGTGTTGTTAGCATTCTAAATTCAGCTGCTTATGGATACTCCACATTATTGTTTCCAGCATAGGGCTGCTCAAGACAGCATTCTTTACAAAGATGAGCAGTTGAGGGAAGCCCATGCTTGGGTTAATCAAGTTCGAGAAATGGACGCTTTGCAGTCTCAATCCCTACAAGTTGAATTACGTGAGCGCATGGAGCAATTTAATCAATATTGGATTAGCTTCCAGCAGCAGGTAAATTTAAGCAAAATTGGATTAGCTTCCTTTATTACATTGTTGTTATATCCCCTTCTGTTAGACTAGAATTTCACTTCCTCGTGTTTTTCCACAGTATGCTGATATGCAGCGGAGCCTTCTCCATACAATACAACAACTCCAGCAAGAATTAGCCGAGGCAAGGGAACGGTCTGGTGCACAAAAAGATGGTCCGCAAGTTTCTCGGGAGGGGTCAGCTGAATCATCACATGTTCAAAGCATAGCAAACAGTGTGACTTCAAATGGTAGTGCAGCTGCAGATGGGAACCAGCAATTGTTGAAAAATAATGGCAGTGTGGATATCTCTGTTAAGGTATTAAGTTATTTCAGTTAGCAATTTATATACTCCCTCCGTCCCAAAAAGAAAGACCTTCTCGCTTCCCGAGAAATAACTGCCGACAATTATATATTAGAATATATTAATATTTATGATATGTAAGTAGTATCATCGGAAAGATCTTTAAATCTAGTTTTTTAACAAAATTATTTAGAGATATAAATATTGCACACATTTTCTACAAATCGAGTCAAACTTGTGACAC
This sequence comes from Themeda triandra, assembly GCA_018135685.1. NCBI lineage: Eukaryota > Viridiplantae > Streptophyta > Magnoliopsida > Poales > Poaceae > Themeda > Themeda triandra. The sequence goes on along the minus strand of JAENPR010002503.1, from coordinate 6,473 downwards.
GAAAACCCAAAAACGTCTTTCTTTTTAGGAAGGAGGGTATCTATCTATGGGAGGGGAAAATTAAATACTGTCACTGTTGTCTGGGTGACTTAATGTTTGTTCGATCACGATGTCTTCCTTTTTTGTTTTATTATTGCAGTTCCTCCATGGGTAGTGCCTTCTATCCTTTGCTTTGCCTGCTTTCTGAACCTTAATGTTTCAATTACTAATATTGCAGCAACTTGTGCATTTTATGACAATACCATTTGTTATAAAGTACTTATGAGATGTGTAACCACTTTTTTTTTCAGGGCAATAATGCCTCAGCTGTACCTGTTCCATCTCTACTGGGAATAGGTGGTCCGTACGCATATTGCTGCGATGCATTCTTTTATGATTCATCCTCAAGGCATTCCTCAACCTTTAGCATCACCCAACTCCGGTGTACCTCAGTTTGGCAGTTTTCAGTCGCAATCTACGATTCAACCAAACTCACATTGGCCAAATCAGCAGGTAAATTACTTTCTTGAAGTACTTTGCACATTGTGACAGTGCCTGTCAGATTTGGAATTAATCTGTTCTTGTTTAGGAAGTACAAAATGTCTCACAACCGCAAGATGAAACAAACTATCAGACATCCCAGTCAGACCAGACTGCATTACAACAAGGCTCTATTAATACTGACGATCTGTCCTCAAAGCCAAGCCAGGGTATCCATCCAGACCGTCTTAATGCTCATGGGAAACAACAGCAGAGCCCTGCAAGTGCACCTACTGAATCAACTGATGAACTAACAGTTAGTCCATTTTATATTTGTTCCTTTCTGTGACTTGGAATCAATTCATGAACTAATGGTTATTCCCTGTTACTTTTTGTTTTTAAAAAGACACAGGTTGTTGAAACAAATGTAGCTGAACCTGTAGCTTATGATGAGCAGCAAAAAGCTTTAAAAGAACAGGATTCATCACAAATATGAACAACCATATTGGAAGAGTTGAGCATCAAGAGCAGAATACTGAATCAAAGGTTTCTATGGTACTGTGTTTCTTATACAATTTTTCATTTTATGTGAGTGTCTCACATTTAGTTCTCTGTTTTTAAAACCAGGATGAAAGAGCGGCATCTGACAAGCAGCCTGAGCCTGTATCTAGACAGCATAAACCTTTGAACTTTCCTCCATCAACTTCCCAGATTCACTTGAACAACAGTGCAACAGAGAATCCTAATGTTGTAAATCAGGTTGATACAATGAAATCTGTTGCCAGTGGTTTTGGTTCACAATTACCTCGTGTACCAAAGGAACCTGCTCTCCTAGATGAGAGATCTCTATTGGCTTGCATTGTACGTGCAGTTCCTGCTGGACCTGAGGGTGGAATCAGGATTAGTTCAACTGTGAGTTATTTCTCATCCACATTAAGATCGTTTACTGGCATGTGCAATTTTTCTCTCTGGCATCACTAAGTTCTGATTCATGTGCAATTTTTCTTTCAGCTGCCAAATAGGCTTGGGAAAATGTTGGCTCCTCTTCACTGGCATGACTATAAGAAGCAATATGGGAAGCTTGATGATTTTGTGGCTAGTCATCCAGAGGTTTACTTGAACTTAGCATTTTAGTCAATCTGTAGATACTAGATGGTTTATGTTACTGACAAGCTAATTGCTATGCAGCTATTTGTGATTGAAGGAGACTTCATTCACCTTCGTGAAGGAGCACAGCAGATCATTTCTGCTACTACAGCTGCTGCAAAAATAGCTGCTGCTACAGCATCTTCTGCACCTTACTCGTCCTTACTGCCTTCTGTTGCTGTTACTCCTGTGGCACAAAGCACTCGGCAAAAGAGGGGCCTGCAGTTGATTCCAGATCATCAAATGCAATTCCCTCTGGAAATGGCTACACAGATCAATTTAACATCATTCAGGGGGTTAGTGATGTAACAATTTCAGGCAAAGTAAGAAACACCCAAGATAATGGCTTCACAGCTGCTGCCAATGGTGCTAGACACGACAAAGGTGCAAATAATATCAGACATGGTTATGGAGGAAAACAACAGGGGAGGTATGTTTCCATTCCTCATGTGATGTCAAAGCTGACACTTGTTTTTAGGATGCTGACGCAGTGCAAATCTTTTATATTCTAGGTCGACTGGGACAGCATACCTTTCCAGAAGATGAAGTAGCTTTCATTGGGTACATGAACCATATTCTTTTGATTGCCTTCTATACGCTGCATGGTGTTTGCATTTCGAGTCTCCAAATTTCCCTGCTCTTCCTTTGTTTTTGGCTAATTTGATGGCCTTAACTTATCAAAGACTTCGAATTAGCTTATGGCAGTGCTCCTCCGTCCCCAAATAAACCAATTCCTAGAATGTTTGACTAACTTTATAGAAAAGAGTAACATCTTAACATAAAATAAGTTCCATGTGAAAGTATATTCTATGGTAAAACTAATGATACTAATTTGATACGATAAATATTAACATTTTTTTAGAAATTTGGTCAAAGTTTAAAGAGTTTGACATAAGACAACTCTAGGAATCTATTTATTCCGGGACAGTATTATGTAGTTGGTGTTTTGGAATACTCCTTCAATGGCATGTCCTGAAATGTAAGGCGTGCACTATTTCATCAAACTTTGATCTCTTTGACCAACAATTAGTCTAATCATGACAAGTTTATACTACTAAAGTGACTACAATGGATTTGTGTTTAGAAATACTTTGTAATGATCAAAATTTTATTGACATAAATCACATAATACAAGAGATTAGTGGTCAATGTGATCTGGAAGATTGCGAAGTCAAATTGTGCCTTATCATTTGGGACGGAGTATTTGGTACTGCACCATATTTTTGTCTGGGAAAAAATGTATATCTAGGTGCATAGCAAAAACTATGTATCTAGAAAAAGCTTATATAACTTAGAATGGAGGGATTAGCTGATAAATAGTCTGCATTTTTGCAATATCAACTGGTCTTGCATCTACATCAAAGATAGATACTGCTGGTACAATAGATGTCTACTACCACTCAACTCTGCATCAAGCTGAATTACATTACTATTTTGCTTGTAGATGCAATTGGTTTTTGAGGGTGGTGATGCGGTTGGAAACCATACAAGTGGCGATGTTTTGGCTTCGAGATGCTGAAGATGACCTGGATTAAAATTATTCTAGATTTATTTTCTTTTGCACCATTGCTCTTCACAGCGCCTGTATGGGCCTTCTTTTGGCAAAGCTGTATTGATATCCCTAGTCCAAGAGTCAGAAGCCTGCTGAAGTTTTGCGACTGTGTAACTCGTCTGTGCTTGTATTGTGCACTTGGAATGATGTGAATGTTATAGCGGATGTCCTCCCGCGTGTCTCTGGGTAATGTACTAACATGTTGAGCTCGCGAGATGTGGCATGATCGATTCTAAATTGGGTATCAGCATTCACGTTTTTCTCAAATGGCTGAGAATAACCAAAACGAGCTGTTGATTACATGAGCTGACTGCCACAAACTGTCGCTTGACGTCATCAGGCGAAACGGGTCACTGAGGCCCCTGAAAGTGCCATTTAGAATAATCCCTCAAAATGTAGGGGTTATTTAAAATTGTTCCCCAGCCTTGATTATTGGGTCTCTTTATGCATTTTCTGGTTTGCTCGTTTTCCCTCTCATTCTTGCTCATATGACGGTGGCCTATCTACTTGCTAGTTGCTAGGCGTTGCGTATTGTGCCCCTGTTGGCGAATGCCCCTTTAGTAGAGCTTATGCTACTCTGGCTCCTGCATTGTAGTGGCACTGCAGGTGGAGCAGTGAGAGAAAATTTGGTACATGAATAGTAGCAGCGCTAGAGTAACCGGACCGGTGGAGCTCTACTGAAGGGGAAACGCTATACGGCGTGCAGTGTTACTGTATATAACGAGGAGGCCTAAATTTTGGCTTCCGGCCTCATCCCCTCTCTTGATTAGGCTTTGTCAGACCTACTTGAGCTCCACCTCATTAGATATCTGCCCTCCTCCATCGTGTCGCCTTCACCATCTCACTGTAGTCGTGTCCTTGGTGATTGCTCTTGCATAGGCACGTGTGCGCCACATTGCCTCGTCTTTATCTGGTAGATGTGCATGATCGTTGGGTTGGACCCTCTCCTCTCTTTCAGTGATTTGACAAAGAAAAATAATGAAACTCGCTGAGCATCCGAGAAAACCGGGCACATATTTATGCAAAGTGATGAAAACAAATATGCTCTTGGAACATTTTTTTGACAAGCGCAATTATGTTTAATTCTATCTTTGGTTGAGGCATTTGGGTTGCACAATGACGAACTATTTTCGTCCGTCATAATTGGGTTGTGCAATGATGAACTACTCCTTTTGATTTATAATGGCTAACTATATTGTTCTTATAGACACGGATCTGGGCACCCCCGCTCATCAAGATCTTCGCCTGGCCGGTGTTATGGAGAAAACATTGGACATCGGGTCACAGGCAACGACATGGTCCTGAAGTGGTGGAGCTCTACCACATGTGCGACCGACTAGAGACAATCGACCACCTATTCGCATCATGCTCTTTCTCACATCGATCCGGTGGGGGCATTCTCTCGACTTGATCGTCCATGCTACATAGAGTCATCGAGCGAGACAACCTTTGATTGGTGGAAGGTTTAGTTGATGATCTAGGTTGGGAAAAAAGGTGTGGAGCCGACTCCTTGTTCACCCTAGTAGCTTAGGAGCTCGTCGGGAAAGGTAGTAATAGAGGTGTTTCTGAGGTGCAGCGACACAACCATATTACACGTTGCTCGGATAAAGTATGTGTCAGAGGGTTCAAGTTGGTGCTTGCAATCTAGATTGTTTATTACACGAGTAATAAACCTAAGATGCTAAGTATAATAAGGTCTGTCGGTTGTCATCCTAACCCCTCTAAGGACCTCCACAATGTGGAGTGACGCCACAAAAATTTTTGGGTCCCACCTTCTATTCCTGGCACTACTCTTTGCATGCCACAATGTAGAGCATCACACTCATTATTACTAATAGCATGTATGTATAAATTGATGAGCACTAACATGAAGAGCAAAGCATGCAAGTACCACCGAATTCTTATTTTACGAAGCAAATCGAGCAACTACTTGCTCCGCCTCCAAGTTTTTCTCGCTTTGAAAATTGGCACCGCTTCATGCGGTGGAAGCGGTTCCTAATTCTTCTCTCTCTCCTTTTTCTCGGGCTGCCTTAAGTAAGCCACACAATGGCCTAAGGTGCTCACGAGCATGTCTTCCGCTTTAAATAAAATAACACACAAACCTTTTATATATATGAGAAAAGAAAAATATACTTAAGTCATGAAACACTCTAAAAATAAAATACGCTCAAAATTCTCCCAATTGAAAGATGGCGATGTATGCAAATCAAAACATACTCTCTCTGTTTCATTGAAAGTGTGAAAAAAGTCTTGCCACCCTCACAAACACGTTTCTGGGTGACACTTTCAACGGGGACGGAGCGAAGGATTTCAAATAAACTCACGAGTTTTTGATAACTCTTCCTGAAGCTACGCGACAGCACGGGATTTCTTCCGCGCTCATGTTCACTTGAGTTTATCAGCTGAATGAATCTACTAGGCTTTAGCAGTATTTTTCTCATACGACAAATTAACATAGCCACAAAGATCCCACGAACAGGGCGTGGCTCAGGCATTAATGCGGTTGCATTCACGCGGTAGAGAAGTCGGGAAGTTACCCTGCACCCGCTTGTTGACGCGCTCGTTGACGCAAACACGGAGCACAGCCGTTCAGCAGGAGCAACCCGCACCAATAATTCCGAGCAATACACACCAATAATTCCGCATCCGCCTCTTCTCACGGCGAAGAAAAGAGAATCACCATCCCAAGAAGGCCGCCCATGGCTGGTCGCTGCTCCTCCTGGGTGCAAGGCTTGGTGGGCAAGGCGGCCGACGCGCTGGTCCAGAGCGTCACCATGGCGGGGCGTCGATGCTACCGCAGCAAGCTGGGCGACAGCTGGTGTACGTGCGTTCCTTACTAGCCGACGCCGAGGAGAAGGCCGAGGCGGAGACTGAGGCCGGCCGCGCCGTCAAGGCGTGGATGAAGAAGCTCAAGGCTGCCGGGTACGAGGCCGACGACGTCCTCGACGACTTCCGCTACGAGGCTCTGCGCCGGGAGGCCCAGGCTGCCGGGGAGTCCACATCACGCAAGGTGCTGTATTTCTCGCGCTCACGGGATCGACTTGTGTTCCATCATAAGGCGAGCAGGGATCTCAAGGATGTGCTCGACAAGATTGACGAGCTGGTGGCGGAGATGAACACTTTTGGTCTGCTGCAGCGCGCGGAGCTGCCACAGGCTCCGTATCGGCAAACATACTCTGCAATGGATGAGTCTATGGAGATAATTGGGAGAGACGATGACAAGGAGGTGGTGGTTAAGTTGTTGCTGGACCAGCAAGATCATCATCATGTGCAGGTGTTACCCATCATTGGATTGGTGGTGGCGGAATTGGTTTGA